>JAJJWX010004815.1:0-564352 GCA_023529315.1 Papaver bracteatum
AAACTATATGTTTGGATAAGGGTAGCTTATTTAAAGGTGGTAAGCTCACTTTACTTAAGTGCATCTTAACATCTTTACTTATGTACTACTTTTCTCTTTTCAAAGCTCCTCAATCTTTTATTAACAAGCTTGAAAATAAAATGAGAAACTTCCTCTGGGAGTTGAAAGACAATGTTAAGTGCTTTCATCTAGTGCAATGGATTATAGTATGTTCTGCAAAATCAAAAGTTGGTTTTGGAGTTATAGATCTTAAAAGAATTAATCTAGCTCTTCTAGCTAAATGGTGCTAAAGGTTGAGTAATCTTTGGAGGAAAATTATTGAAGAAAAATATGGTCCTCAACTTTGTGCGTGGATTCCTTGTAAAATTACTTTAGGTCATGGGTTATATTGTTGGAGGACAATCGCTAATCACTGCACATGCAAATATCAGTATACATTCAGGAGTTCAAGTATCATTCCGGCATGACAGATAGGCATGTAAATCTTCTTTAGATTATGAGTTTAAGACCCTATGCAAGTTGCACTTGTCATCCAAGCTAGTATCGCTCAGCACATAACACCAGATGGATCCTGGCTTTTCAACTTCAGACGTGTCCTATCAAACAAGGAAACCGAACATCTTGCTGCTCTCCTAAGCCTTATCGGCGCTAATCCACCAAGTCTAGATACTCTACCAGATACCTGAAGATGTTCATTAACTTAGATAGGTGTTTATTACATGGTAAGCTTAATTCTCTTGATATGTGACACATAAAGGAATTAATCTCTAAAGTTCTTGTGTCCTTTGTGGGGATAGCTCTGAATCTCAAGAACAATTTTTGTTGCAATTTAAGATAGCTAGGAAAATTTGGTATGCATTTACGACGACTGAGAATTGGGCTTGAGTTTTCCTGGAAACTGTGATGGCATTAGCTCATCATACTTGGGCGAATAATGATTTTTCTCATTTTGGGAATGTGGTTTAGGATCTTATTCCTGCTGCTATCAATATTATTTGGATCATTTGGAGGGAAAGGAACTTCCATATCATTGAAGAAAATTACACTTTCAAAACGGATTCCTAATTTTGCAATAATACAAAAACTCTAGGGTTAATTAGTATTTGGGTCGTAAGTTTTGGTATGTCTTTGAGTTTGGGTCGTAAGTTTGTCCGTTTTTGAGTTTGGGTCGTTGACCCCGTTAGTCAACGACGTCACTAGTCAAACTGTTAGTCAAAGTTAACTTCAGTTAGCCAATGTATTTACCCAGTTTGTCGAGGATCTCCAGACCTCGTTAGAAGTCGGAATTAAGAGTTTGACCCCATATTAGAAAGACAAAATAACCTCCTTCCAAACGCACTTTAAAAATCTAGATTCAAAGTTCAAATGGTCAATCAAAAGTATGCGCAAACTAGGTCACAAAACTGCGTAGCTACAGATTTCAGCTCGGGCCATTAGTTTTAGGGACAGATCTCCTAAACGATAAATCCGATTGCTAAGACCTCTTAACTCATTAAATACAAGACATAGAGGAACGTTTTTCATTAAGAAAGTGTCGCCTAAATGCCTACCTGTTGGTGCCAGTTTCGCAGACAACAAGGGGCAGAAAACTATGGCAGAAAACTCTCTAACTGGATTTTCGCAATGTTTCTGCCCATTGTTGTCTGCGAAACTGTCACCAATAGGTAGGGATTTAGGCGACACTTTCTAACGAAAACGTTCCTCTATGTCTTGTATTTAATGAGTTAAAAGGGATTAGCAATCGGATTTATCGTTTAGGAGATCTCATTCCGGGAAACTAGCTGTCCGGAAATTTGAAATCAGGAAGCCACGCAGTTTTGTAACCTAGTTTGAGAATACTTTTGATTGACCATTTGAACTCGGAATCTTGATTTTTAAAATGAGTTTGGAAGGTGGTTATTTCGGCTTTCTAAGATGGGGTCAAACTCTTAATTCCGACTTCTAACGAAGTCTAGAGAGCCTCGACAAACTGGGTAAATACATTGGCTAACTGAAGTTAACTTTGACTAACAGTTTGACTAGTGACGTCGTTGACTAACGGGGTCAACGACCCAAACTCAAAAACGGACAAATTTACGACCCAAACTCAAAGACATACCAAAACTTACGACCCAAATACTAATTAACCCAAAACTCTAACACTTCTCTGGGCAGCAGATGCGGGTCATAGGATCCATCTGAATTTTTCAAACTCTAGTTTTCATAGTTTTTTTTTTTTTTTTTTGGTTTTATTCTACGACTGGTAGAACTTTTGTAATTCCTCCTCTTAATAATATTCTCACTTCTGATAAAAGAAAATGAATTTTATTTCCAACAAACATCAATTTATGCCTTCAAACTATGAGAGGTTTCCATGGCCAAATTTGAAATAGATATCTTTGTTTAATTTCCTACAAAAGTCTTCATTCTTTTCATTAAAAGATTCCCTTAATGTAATACTCCATAATCAATGCGATCAAGTGCCAATTCCTGGTGTGAAACCAGTGAATTTCTTAAGGGTAAACGCAGTCAAAGTTAAACATAAAATAACGCCAAAAGGCATGGATTTCCTTTGTTTTGAAAGATTAAAATATGAATGAAAAATAACATATCGCTTTATTAGGTTTTCAGCTCCATCAAAGCTGAATGAAATGTTACTCTTGGTTGACAACATATCGCTTTATTAGGATGATGGTGGTTTTACGGTTTGAAAGATTAAAATATTAGATTCCCACCTACGATTTCCAGTTTCATGGAATTTAAATATAGAGAATGTTTATACCAATTAACACTTCCGATGCTTCAAAAAAAAAAAAATTAAATTTTTTTTTTTTTTCCTAAATAGCTCTTTTGTTTATTTATTTTTCTGGTATCTCCGGTGTAATTATAAGTAGTTTAATTTCACCCGAATATATCTTGATATTATTTTTTGTATAAAGATCGAAATATAATCAGAGATGTTGATTAGGAGAATTTATTTACTTTCATGAGATTTTTTTTCTTTTCTGAAGCACGCACAAGTAACTTCTATTAGACGAGAATTACACGACGGGTATGTGGTACACATAATGCAGGCCTTTACAATTTGGTGTAACAATTGTAGGGTTTATATTATAGGCCCGGTGAACCTCAACGATCGAGCATGCATTGTAATTGATAGTGTCCCTAATAGACTTCCATAAGCCGCTTGATTTGCGAGTCCTTCCACTCTTGGTTCCTTTCGTGATAGTTATATTACGTTTTTCATGATAGTTATATTTTATAATGTAACAACAGATTTGCCTCATCTACTACTTGATTCATGAGATGAATGAAATTGTTTTTGAAAGGGTTAAAATTTACCATTATATTTTTGTCGAGAATATTGATTAGTTTGCTACCAACGTTATATTTTGAATTTTGATATTTCAACATTGAATTTAAAACTCATCACACCCTAAAAAAAAGGAAAAAAAAATAACAATTGTATTGCAAAGGAAATTAATAATTATGCGATTTATTCAATTTACTAATAAAATAAAAAAGTTTAATATAATTAGTTTTCTTACTTGGTGCATTCTTTACCACAGTGGACATCGTAACAATCTTTAAATTCTTGTCCACTAAAATCTTGAGGGGTGTTTTTGTTGATACAATTCATGGCCGCGCAACCAAGCTTGCAGTAGTTAGGAACGGTAACCTTATTGTGGTCTGGTGATGAACATTCTCTCTCACACATACGCGGACATAATCTTGCATATGACCATTCTTCACAATATGCCAAGCATGTGTTAAAACAATGTTTGTAATCTTCCGCAATACTACTTCCTACGAACATTCCAAGGATTAGCATTGCCATCATGAAAAGTATCTTTGTGTTCTTCGCTTCCATTTTCTATTATGTCTCTTTGCGTGCTTGTTTCTCTTGAATCTTTGGTGAGATGACTGCTCTTGCGATGGCTAATTTATAGTTTTATAAATGTATCCTTGCAATAAATTAAAAATATCTTATAGTTTTATAAATGTATCCTTGCAATAAATTAAAAATATCTTTTGGGAGCTTTTAAAATGGAAAATGAATCATTTTTATGGGTTATGTGACGTCATACATTAACATTTATAAGGAAATGGAAATCTTATTTGGGGCAGTAAAACGAGAATATCGGAAAATTGATTGATTACATATAATTAAGAAAATAATATTGATTCCAAAAATACTAAAAATAGAAAACATATTCACTTTTTTTTGCCTAAATATAAAAAATCGAAAATACTGCTTTAAAAACAGGGAATATTTAGAAGATATAGTCCATGCGGATCTTAATCTCTTAAAAATGTAATACAAATCAACACTTTCCTAGATACCTGACATAAAATATCCCAAGTTTATACTTCCATGAAATGATACAAAATTTTGAAATTTTAGAGTTTGAACTTTGATTGCGGATAGGCTTTACTGGGCCTTTTTTAAAACAATTTTATTTCCAAAAATGTAAATATTTGGGTTTTTTTTTGGGTGAAATACAGATGTACCCCTGTTTTTATGTGGGCATACAGATGTACCCCGTTTTTTTTGGATATTACAGATGTACTCCTGTTTTGACCGTTTTATTGAAAAAACGGCTAACCGAAAGTTAACCTCCATGTCAACAGTTAAGTCATTTTAAAAAGACTGTTTAGTCCCTTAAATCACCGAGTTCACCAACAACCTGTTTAACTGTTTTAAATCGCCAATTTAACCTGTTAACTCAGATCGACTGTAACATAAAACCAATGAACAACTCTTAAAACAGAGTAATATTTTTTTCATTATTCAATCTAAATCCAACGAACACCACTTCAATCCATTAGAAACTATCACAGAAAACATCATCCATTCCATCTAATCAAAACAAAAATACATAAAACATAACCTAAAAGTAGAAATCAGTTCCAGATATAAAGACGCTATAGTGGATCTGAATCATCTGATCTTTATCAATGGGTTTGATACTCTGTTGTTGACCCCACCATAACTTCAATAGTTGTAGTTCTTGACTTTCCCCTCAAAAATGACATCTCCCCACCACCATCTTGGGGATCTGTCTATAACCTCAAGTAAACGTTTGATCTGTCTAAGCCCTACAAGGAATCTACAAGTCTTGCCAATCACTTCAATCCAAAGATGTAATGTTGGTTAGTTTCCCTGCAACTTGCGCTCCACTATTGGATTTGCTTATTATACTCGAAGGTAGATGCAAAGTCTGAATCTTTCCAGCAGTAACACAAAACAAACATCTAAATTTTGGGAAATGGGTGAATCAAAATTTTACCAGGAACGAAATTAGTCTCAACAAGTGGATTAATTGAGTCAAAAAATCATATCATGAATTGGTAAACAAAACAAATGGTTCCATTTATATTGCCTTAAAAGTTATGTTTCTAGTTGTTGATATGACTACGTAAACAACGTCAGAAATATGGACAAGAGGAACTGTTTGTATGCGACAAGGAAACCTCAACACCTAGTACCTTGATGGATGTGGACATCATCCTTTATTTGATTTTCTACAGCTTTTGTTTCTTTATTACTGCTCCCAAGTCTTTCCAAGGGAAGTCTACATACATAAACGATTAAAGAATCCTTTTAGAAATGAAAGAAGAATAACATTTAAGAAAGCTTGATGTATATATAAAAATAACTACAAAAGGAAGAAAGTAGCCAAGAGTCATATGCACAACAAAGTTAACATGAGTTCTTGATAGTTGTCAAAGTAGCTAACTGAGGTGTTGTCAAAACTACATCAAAAGGCCAGGCAGGCACATAAGAGGACCCATGTCTGAAAATTTTGGTTTCTGGGACACTCAGATATTAAACACTATGTATCTTGGCGAGCTTAGTTAGTGATAAAGAATAAGAATACACACTAGATAGATTGACACGCCTGTAGGGTAATGGTAAACAAATAAGGTAGAAAGAGAGACAAACAACTTACAGTTTCCAGCCGTATGAAAATGCATAGAGAAAACAGTGCCATCAGCCCCATTTTTATCAAAATTATTTCGTAAGCTCCATTCAGGAGTCTCAAGGTCTATGAAAATGCATAGAGAAAACAGTGCCATCTGCAGTTGTTCTTGTCGAGTCCGTGCGAAGCCACTTCGCACTACAATACATCCCACAGATTAACATTATAACCACCAAAATTCCGAAAAGTTTGACACCCAACTATGCAACACTTGTTTTCTCAGCATCCATGGAGTCCATATGTTCATATAAATATAGAGTCAAAGTACCAAAACTCCAGTAGCCACTAGTTTCTATCACCAAAATGAACCAAAGAAACATTATTTTTTGGATTTTTAGACTATCTATAAATTCAAAAAACATTAGTAATACAATCCTATTCTAAAATGAGGTATAATAGAAATGTTGCACAACATGCATACTGGGATTTCCACGAATGTTGGTAGAGGAATTTCGGCAACATAACAAACGAGATGTACAGAGAATTCTAAGACAGTAACAAACATGATTCAAAACTCATTTTCAGCAAGGCCAAGTTAACCATATAACTCATTCACAATGCCCAAGTCCCAACAAGATTTCATACAATATACCAAGTTTTATATAGTATATATAAGTACTGTAAACATAAGTAAATTGAGACATGACACCATACCATAGCCCATTCATTTTCCTTTACTAGCATCTACACAGGTAGTATACCAAGTATTGGAGACATTTACAGATCACTATCGTATCAAAACTTGTAATAACGTACAAATAAAATTAGTGCTAGCCAGGTTCATTTTCAATACATAAAACTTGTAATCAAAATATCAATGCATAAAACTAGGGAGAAATCAAACAATTAAAATTGAACCCAGTATCAATCGATTTGGGAAAAGTAGAACTGTGAAACCAATCAAAAAATATCAATTGATTAATTATGAATCCCTAGGGGAAAATGAATCCAGTATCAATCTATTACATCAAAATATACCAAACACAGAAACTCCAAGATCAATTCACCAAATTGAACCTTCTTAGCATCATAATAGCACAAAAATAAGGAAACCCATTATGAAATAAGTCCATACAAACAGAAATTTCAAATTAGGGCAATAAATTACTACCTGGGATAGAGGAGAGAAAGAAGATTAATGTGTTTCCGTTTAAGTGTAACAAAGATTGCAGGTGTTTGCGTGTTGTTGCTCGAGGAGGAAGTTTAAGGTTTTTTGCTGCTCGGGGAGGAACTGAAGAAGAACAAAAGAAGAAAGAAGAACTTGGTTTCTGTTTAGGGGAAGATGCATTGCGTATTAGGTATTGTTGGAAGGATGAGATTCAGTCCCTGATTTCTATTCAATCGTTATATTTTAATTAGAGGACAAAATTGTAATCTTGGAACTCAATTTCTCATCTCGGTCTCGGTCAAGGATAAATTGACCAGACGACCAAGTTATTGACTTTTCTAATATTTTCCATCCAACAAGAGTACATTTGTAAATGGGAAAAAAACGGAGTACATTTTTAAGTCGGGTTTAAATATAAGGGTACATCTGTATATAATCCGTTTTTTTTCCATGGGGATCCATCAATTTCCACTTCGCTAAATTTGTAGTTGAGATTTTCTATGCAACTTCGTGAAGATTTCATACTTCAATCAGATTATGGATATAGTCCGTTTCAGTGAACTATGCGATATGCGAGCTGTATATATACGAGTTAGAAAAGAATTAGGATGAGTAACCAGTTATGAGTCTTATGACCATCCCTAGTTAATCCTTTTTCAGATAGGATTCTATTACTTGCTAATAAAGATTAAGGAAAATCACCAATTTAGGAATCTTAGTGCTCCGTTACTAATCACCAATCTAAGCAGTCATGTAATCGATCCCAATTTAGGAATCTTAGAGATTGGTAATGCATGGATGTACCCAGTGCCTTGAAGGAAGCGTGCCGGTAATGGTTCTGTTACGTACTATAATCAAAGCAGGGTGAAGGTCAACTTGACAGGATATGATACCAGCTACAACACGTTCATATATGCCCAAACTTAAATTGAGAAAACCACTCTCTTAGCAATTTTCTCTGGAGTGACACGTAGTAGTATTTACAACAACTAGAGTTCAGTTCTCTAAATATCTTTCGCCGCTCGGTCCATCCATATTGCACTCAAATGAGCAGCAGGGATATCTGCCAAATTCAAGCAAAATTCCGAGGAAATTTTAAACTAAAAAGAAGTTAAAACCTTAAATTAATAAAAAAAATAACATAAATATATAGTACCTCCTGCAGTAAATGCGTAATTTGATCTTAAATGAGCGAGGCAGGAGGTGAAATCACAAAGGTTACACCCTCACATATGAGAGCAGGAAGCAACTGCTGCAATTAGATTTTTCTTTTCCTTTCGGAGGATCTGATTCGCAATACAGACAAGATGTCTCTAAATGCAGCAGCCTTGTGAACAACACCAGTAACACTGTCATCATCGACATAGTTACCTACTGTTGTAAATGCTGAATCAGAGAAGTCGGCGACTGAATCAGCTTATCGCATTAGCTCATATGGTCCAGAATCAGCTTATCGCATTAGCTCATATGGTCCAGAATCAGAGAAGTCGGCGACTGAATCAAACAAAGGATACTCCAAAAACAACTCATATGGTCCAGAATCAGCTTATCGCATTAGCTTTTGTTCTTAGACTGCGCAGCATTCTTTGAATCTTGACTAGGTGCACTAGACTTACTTCTACATGTCGCGACTCGAAAACCAGACTCGAAACTCGGAACAAGAACTTATGGAAGTTAAATCAGTCCCCAATTATTCTCTGTGTAATCAGCCTTCTTCAGTAGAAAACCCGCACTTAGCCACCTCGAATAACAAATTTGCTCTAACCTTGAACCCCTGACTTTCAATAAGGATGAAGTTGACCAAGAATCAGGGTAGCATCAACCCCTCAGCACAATCATGTGATAGAGAAATAAGATACAAGTTATTCTCAACCAAACAAACAGGAAATTCTGATTGCAGATATCTAAAAAAAGAACATAATTGATACTAAAACAGCATGTTAAAGACAGAAACCTAACAAAAAAGAGCATCTCTTTTCATTAATGAATATCATAGGCAAGATATTTGACAGAACGTATAGCAAAGAAAATGTGACTTGTCAAGAGTAAAATATACTCAGAATCAAAGGGATTTAATGATGTTAAAGTTGGCAATGAGTGGAGCGGCTCTTCCATATTATATTGGGAAAAATACGGTTTAGTCCAAAACCCCATCCAAATAAACTAGTTATAGGGGGTTAGTCAATTGGGATTTTCAGAAATATCAAGAGAATTTTTTTGTAAGAGAATTGTGAAGACTCTCTATAAATCTATTGGTTTTGGGTGACTCTCTGAGTGATTTTTAGGAAATCTCAGTGAGTCATTGAGACAAATATATATGAATTTTGTACATACTTAAAATTAGAAGGAAAAATAATTCAAAAATTATTATATAAAACTAATATATAATAAATAATTCATAGATTTATTTATTTATTAATATAAAATATGGAAGAATATAATCAATGAAAATTTGTATATTTAGAAATCGTGACTATTTATTCAACCGAAAATTAAGCCAGATTGAACATGAACATAATGCATGGATTGAGATCTCGCATAATGTGGAGTTTTTGGAAAATAATAGTTTTTTTTTTATATATATGGATGAAATATATTATAGCTTATTTGATTATTTATTTTATTTTATTGAATATCCTAAAGTCTCTACAAATATCACCTATTTTGGAAAGACTTTGTTTAAGCCTTTTATGGTATATTTTCACTTAAAAGTCTCCAAAAGTCTCCCATAACCTTAAATCATTGATTTGGAAATCCAAATCCAATAACAGAGAATTCTAGTGACTTTCAGAAAGTCTCTACCCAATAACAGAGAATTCTAAAGACTTTCAGAAAGTCACTATCCAATAACAGAAACTCTCATAGATTTACAAAGACTCCCTATCGACTAACAAGAGATTTGGAATGTCCCCAAAATTCCCTATAAATCCCAATTGACTAACCCCCTGTTAGTCTTGACCCATCCAACTAGATACAAATTAGTCATTTTTCATTGAAAGTACACAAATAATATTCCTGATTTACAATTTAGTCCAAATATTTATAGTTTAATCCAAATTGACTCACAATGATGTCAGCAATTTTAAATAATATAAAATAAAATTAAAAACACTTTATCTTTTGAACAGTTTGTCCAAAATTCACAAACTTTATATATTCGGAAAGCTTTTTCCGAGAGCTACAAAAAGAGTACCCATACGACTATATAATTCTCATTTTAAAAAAATCTTAGTTTACATTGGCGTACAAACATGTACATTTCAACAAAAATACAAAAAATCAAAAGACAAAACAAGGTGCACCAGTTTGTACACCAACATAGCAAAAACAGACTGCAGTTGAATCTCATATGATAACAAGTTAGCTAGGTGATCCATTCCCAAGGGTTTAGCGAACGCTCCTCTCATACCAGTTTGAAGCATGTCAGCTCCCGCACATGAAAGCATCTTGTTGATATGCAAGACATGGAAATGATGTATTTATACTATTCATCTATACATACAATGACGAAAAGGAAAAAGTGGTCAGCACAGAGATCAAACTATTGTTTCATGAAGTTTTTAACTGACAAGGAATCTAATAAAACAACAAAATAATTATACAGTGGGAGCTAGATATTGGTGACTCGTAAGCTAAAATACCACTGTAGCACCAGTTTCTAACTTATTTTTCACCTAGGCCTATATAATTGAGCAATCACTGATAGCATGAATACTGGTGTTGATGGTGGTTTTTAGATAAAGGGTAAAATTGTAAAATCCCGAATAACCTAATGTCACCGGTGACACATTTATCAGAATATTTAATACATGTAGTCAGTAATTAATGGGGGGTATTTTTTTTCAAATTAAGGTTACAACGAGCAAAACCGTAATTCCCCTCTGTGCCAATGGAAAATCATGTCAGCCACACCAACCGCGCCAAAGCATGCCAACCATGCTAGCCGCACCTCTGTGCCAATGGAAAATCATGCCAGCCACACCAACCGCGCCAAAGCATGCAAACCATGCTAGCCGCACCTATGTGCCAATGGCAAATCATGCCAGCCACACCAATCGCGCCAAAGAATGCCAACCATGCTAGCCGCACCTCTATGCTAATGGAAAATCATGCCAGCCACACCTAGCCCAAGCTAGCCTCGTCATGCCAAACACACTCTTCATTGGACCTAGCTATGCTAGTCACACATCGCCAAGCCAACACCCACTACACCATTTTAACGATATAGCAACATACAATAGTTGTTGCTAAACGGGGTCGCAACGGGACTTCGCTGTTGCTAAACACGGTGTCGCAATTTTTAGCAACGGCATAAGCTTGTTGCGAATCTTGGTCAGCAACGGACATTCGCAACGGCCGTTGCCGTTGCGAATTTTTTTATCAGCAACAATAACCTGATGTTGCTAATATGTTGCTAATTACAGGAATACCACTACCCGGAACCAGATACTGTTGGTTCTGGTTCTACTGTATTGGTTCTGGTTCTATTTTAGCAACAGAGCCCTGATGTTGCTAATCTATTGCAACCTCAAAAAAAAGGTCAAGTCCCATTCTGCTGACCTAATCAAAATTCATTACCCAAAATTTCCCCCCTGCAATTACCCAGTTCCCCATATTCAACATCCAAACAGATATACAAACTACAATGGCAATACAAAACAGATACAAATGTAGTTGAGAATCACCACCAGATAATTTTATTATAAAATAAAGGATTCTTCAGTTGATACAAATGTACACAAGTAACTTATGTATGTTGTGACTGACATGAAATATTCTATCTATGTTGATGTTCATAAATGGATGGGTAACCTAGTTTGTGTCAACTAACAGAGGCATTGAAAAACAGGGAAAGAAAGACTAATAAATGAGGAAGATTGAACTCCACCAGAAGTATCACGAGACTCCACTTGCTTAACCAATTTCCTCTGCAAATCATAGGAAGATTAACAACACCAACTCAATCTATCTATCTCTTTTCTGTAAAAACCCAAAACACAAGAAGAAGAATAAGTGGGAGAGGGGGAGAAGATGATAAAAAAGAAACCCCAAATTTTGGTTTTACCTAAAAAAGAGATAGAGTACAATAAAAGTAAGACTGCTCAAAATGAATAAGCAACAAAACTACTGAGTTTTAGCATAAAAAATTCTAACATATATTGGTTAAGGAAAGGAAAAATTAGCAATTACCTACAAAATTCTTGAGGAATTAAGTAAAACCAGCTGCTCTTGGAACTGAAAACCCCCTCCTCTTTAGACTGAATATCATTGCACAACGAAAAAAAAATAATCAAGATATAAGAGATTTAGTCCATAGATTATTAAATGTTTATGAAAATGTCAATCAAAAACTAACCTCAAAGATGTAGTAACAAAACAAGAATCCTCATCTTTGTATAGCATCATCATCAAGAATCTGAAATTACATTATAGAAAACAAAACAAGAAACCATTAGCCCAATTGTTTAAAAGAATACTGAAAGAATAGGGTAATCTGGTCGCGACAGACTACCAGTGGTAGTAGAAATCTAGAAATCAAAATCTAGGGTACAATTTTCCATGCCATACCATGGGTTTATTTCCAGTAGTAACCAACCTATAAAGTGAAACCCAGGACAAGATCAGACCAAAAATTAGTTTCAGTAAAACAAACAAAGAACAAAAAACTTATACGAAACCCATAAAACCAGAACGAACTAGGTTGAATAATAAAGTAAATGAAAACATTATCTATGAAAACTAACATGAGCAGAGCAGCAGCAGCAGGATACCATTGCAAAACTGAACAACGACAAACTAACCTCGCACTTACTATACTCAGAGAATAATATCACCATAGACTTAATACCAAGCTTACACCAGGGCTTCAACTTTTTGCCAGGGTCTAATGCATTTCAATTGTAGTGTTATGTCATGACACATGGCTTTCCTAGTTGAAAAAATTAGTTGTTTATGTGCAATACACAGCCTTTATTCCCGTAACATAAATTCTATTATCCACACATCATAATCATAATATCATAAAATTCAATGTAGTCAAATATGAAGGAATCGGTTCAAAGCTATGAAAATGCACTGCATCGAAAGCTCATATGGGTTTATGAAGTTTAATGCCTTTTACATGGCAATGAACACCTAATCAGTCACTTGATCAGGTACACCCTGAAATATACCACAGCACAACCCAAAAGAGAGGATATTAAGTATGTAGGAAAGACAATGTAATCATAAAAAATAGGAAAACAACATATTAGTCTAAAATGTGAAGGCTTCTACTTAATTCAGTTACATATAATCAAGAGAGACATATAACTATGAAGCTGAAGTATAAAAATAGAATAATGGTAAAATTTATAGCCATAATAATATTCAATTGTGGATCGAGTACCTAAGGAAAACATAGTTTGCTTGTCTAAGTTCAAAGTTGGTTGGGAAGAATGATATAGTAACTTCGTACTAAGATGAGAATCTCCTTTCTTTTGTTTAACTTGTTAATTATTACAAGGGAGGTCAGTATTGGTTGAAAAACAGCACAGATGTGTTCTCTTAATACCCCATAAATCCTAACAGAGGCTTCCAATTCTGATCATAAAAACCACTCCCGGAGACCCCAAATTTCTTAGTGACAAATGTAAACAGCAGGATATCTTGCAGATTTGCAAAAGATGCATACCATTTAAGGGTGCAGGAAGAACATCAGGGAAATCAAAGAAGCTCAATTCCTCTGGATTGCTAGGCATTGCAAAAATCATAGTGTTTCTTCCACTGCAGTCGATCACTGGTATGCTCCAACTTCGGACAAACAAAACCAGAAATAAAAAAACAAACAAAAAAACAGTAAAGCCTAAGAAAATAAACTCAAAAATTATGTATAGTCCGGTTTCATACCAGTCTCCATCATCATTCTTCCCAGTGAGGGGCCATGTTAAGAAATTAAGAAACCCACCTACCCACCGAGAACATCTATTGCTTCGAGGAGTATGGATTTGTGCCCTGCATCTTCCAGGTATTTTGCGGTTGATAAACCAGCCAAGCCTACATGTAAGTGAGCAGTGCGTTACAATTACAAAATATATGTATGTCATACTCTAATTTGATGTTTCAATTGCGAGAATGTCACCACCTAATACTTGTTGTGATAATGTAACCTACTGAATACTATTAAGGGTGACATAAATTGAATAATCCAACTTACCAAATCTATGATTTCCTGTGGCCAGACCACCAGAAAGGCAAAGTGACACACAAACAAATGTAAAACACAACTAAATAACAAGGTGGTATGCCTTATTTTTCTTTCTCGTCAATTCCAAATCATGCCATAATCATGTCCAAGAACATAATCACAGATAATAGCAGTAGACTTAATACAGTTAGTCAAGGATATGCATGCATTAATGTTCTAGAAAGAAGACTATAGGTAAATAGTACTCCAGTATTGGACCAGCCACACTACCTTTCATTTTGGTTTTCCCTCCGTTACCATTGAAATCTCTTCAAGAAATGATGCAAGCTCGTTAAACATGATATAACAGACCTCCAGATGTGAATGACCAAGAGCCATGGTAACTGCATGCTGAAACAGGATACGCAAAATCAGTTGATTTACTAGATTCAGGCACAGGGAGAACTTAATTTAACTGCATGATATTACTGATAAGAACTACTCATGAACTTGGCTTTCTAAATCAAGTTATTTAGTTTTCATTTGTAAGCTTTATCCGAGCAAGTTCATGAAATCCTTCGCATGCACTTACTATATGTGCTTCCGTTCCAGATTTAAGTGAAGGAAATATAAGAGAGTAAAGATCTTTAGTGCTTGAGTGACTGCCACCTTCTCTGCAATCAGGTGGAAAAGAGCAGGCGAACATAGCATATATTAGCCACTGATCTAATTTTTTTTCACTATCTTGTGACTAATTAGATCTCCCACCCAATTATATGGGTGTAACAAAAGCAAGCCGCTGGACTACCTCTATCATGTCAAAAAAAAAATCAGATGGAAGGACTAAGAACCAGAAGTTGAAAGTAAATGGGGACTGCTTACTTGGCTTCCTGGACTGAACTGGGACAAAGTGCAGCAAGGTATTTCACGAGCTTACTAAGACAACGAGACCATCTATTTTTATCGGGACTCCAGAAGGGATTGAAGAGTCACATCAGCGGGGACTACATCAGACTCCCGTCTCAAGTCATATGGTCGGCCAGAATCCCAGTAGCATCTTTGAAGAATGTCCTCCTGAAAACAAAGTGAAAACTCATAAGTTTTAAACGAGGAGAAGTGAACAATAGAAAGGAAAGGAATGGGATGGAGAAAGATAACTAAGTCAAGTAAAATATTCACCCCATTTTCTTCCAAGACATCGATTACAAATATGGGTTCAGCTTCCGTTTTCAATTTATGATCGCTTCGTCCGTTAATTGAGAGTTCTCGTATATCATTTCTTAAAGCACGAACACAGCAGAGTAACTCCAGTGCGATGTGCCTGATTTGAATATCCACAGAGCTGAGAAAGATAAGTCCAACTGCATCCATTTCGGATGAGCAAAAGTCAAACCATGTCCCCTAAATTTTGGAAAGTTGTCTGCCTCTGACTGGTAACTTCATTTCCACATCGACTCCTCGCTTCATAATCTGACTATCATATTTTAAACTTATTAACAAGATGATTACAAGCTACCCTTTTGTTCGAAATCAAAGAAAAACCACATCAATAATATACAAGTATCTACTGCAAGATGAAATCAGAGCTAAAATTGAGAAGAAGAAATCCCCATACCTCTTCTTGGTTTGAATAATCCACAGCTGAATTCTAAACAAAGATGGGTTCATTTATTTCATAGCTTTCCATCAAAATCTTAAAAGAATGAGTTCATTTGATTAACTAAACACTAAAAATTCAAGTAAATGGAAATTATCCAAAAAACAGAATGCAGCGATGCCGCAACTTATCCAAAAACCTGCTCCTTGAGCAAAAACACACATTCTAAGTGACACAATACAGCTACAGATGCTCAAGTCAGATATTACTGATGGACAGAAACACGCATTAAATGTTGGAAAGCTCACTTATAACATAAATATAGGAAGATGACTCAAAGTTAGAGCACAAGAATACCCACCTGGATTTGTATTGATTCTTTAGGCATTAAGAGCATTGTTCCCATCGACAGGTGACTGAAGATAAGTAAAAAATAAACCCAGAGTTACAAATATGAACAGAATAGTGGTAGCTACTACTAAAATTAAGCAATATAGGCCTCTTTTGACCCATAAAATAAGAAAACCAAAATTTACATCAACGTATCAGAGGCACAAAATCAGCAACCACATGTAAATGCACATTCCCTAATTCCACGTACATGCCACATGTATAGAATTATTTTTGTTACATGTTCATTTCTTTCTAGAATCCAGTTACTGATGATTTGTGCCTATGGATTATGCGTCTAGAACCACCTACAAACCCTCCCCTTTGTCACATTTCTGACAAAATTAACGAACAAGAAATCAAATATATACAATCAAAAAAGGAAACTATATGTCTAATATCACAGGACACAATAAAATCTACTTTGAAGACAGATTATAAATTGGTCTAACAAGCAATAACATGGGATATGAAACAATAAATGCCAAATGTTTATGAAATTCAAAGAAAAAATTCACTCGGGAGATCAAATCTGAATCTCAAATTGTACTGCAATGATATTTTGAAATACTGTGTTACGCTGAAGATTGTTGGACTTAATAAAATTAGTCTCCTTTGGATTTCTGAATATAACAAGTGCAAATTTTCCCACTGTATTAGCATGACTTATATTGAATATTAAATTCTTTAAATATCTACTATGCTATGTTCTCAACTGATTAGACAAGATGGAGTAGCATGAATAATCATTCACCCTACTACAATTTCACTATGACAGGGATAAATTATACAAACAAGGCTCAATTGATGTCGACAAAACACACACCTTAACACCCATATAATCTAGAACATGTGGATTCAAGTTGTACCTAAGTCCCTGGAAATCACATAACCCAATACAATTAGGTTCCATATAACTGATATCTACAAGACACGAAAAAACCCAAAATTTATATCAATAAATCAGAAATACAATTAATTTGTAAATTGAATCTACCTTTTGTCATCTCTATATTTTCATCGCCACCACCAACATCTCTTGCTCACTGAATATCATACACCTATATCAAATACTTACCCAGCTCTCTTGCTTACTGAAATTAAACCCATCCAAACTTCAATTACAAGCAAACCCATCACTAATTAATCAATATATAAATCAATTTCACACCAAAAAAAAGTTAATTAAAGAAACCCTAAATTCAACTTACCTTTCTGTTGAGTTTAAATCATCATATCTAAAAGAAATAGAAAAAAACCAGAATCCCTAAATCTCACACACAACCAAACTGACCTAAATCATAAAACTAGAACAAAAAGATGACTTTATTACAAGATTATCAGATTTATGCTTCCAAATCTCACAGATGACCTAAAGTCTCAAACCTATGCTTCCAACTTCAGATCGAGAATATACACAGAACATATGAAATCATTAGAAAACATACATAGAAAAAAGAACAAACGATTATTACCTGGTTGGATTTAGGGTTCTTCTTAAGAGAAGATCGAGAAGAGATGAAAGAGAGGGAAAAGCCTTATGTGGCTGTGGATGAGAAATGAGATGGAAAAAATAGAGAAGGGAAAGATAAAGAAGATAATCCCGACAACACTTTGAAGGGTGGAAAAAGAAAATAGAAGGCTTGACCAACCTTTGACTTGGGCGTAAAAATTGTCCCTAGTGTTCCCGACCACATGCCCACTTCGCATGCTTGAACACCCAGCAGTTGCTATTCGCAACCAAAATTTTGTTGTTGCAAAATTAGCAACATCAACACGCCGTTGAGAAATATTAGCAACCTATATTAGCAACAGAAAATTAGCAACAACACTAGTGTTGTTGCTAATCTGAGTTGCTAATACCTTAAAATGGTGTAGTGACCCTTACCTTGGCCCTAGTCGCGCAACCATACTGGCCTTCCCCTTGCGGCTACCAAAGCGAAGGCGTGCAATAATCAACGGTTTCCCTTCAATACCAGGAGCAAATCCTGGCCGTCTAAGGTCTCCTCATTGCCTTTGTCCCAAAATCCTAGCTCGGTCACGCACCTAGCCAAGCTAGCCGCGCCATGCCAAAAGCGCTCTCTTCCCAGCTTGCCAAACCGTGCGACCAAGGGACCAAGCCTCCACGTACCATTTGCACATGCCAAGGTAGTGCCCACTTCCAACTTGCCAAGCCATGCAACCCAGGCCTAAGTAGTCACGCATACCATTGGCACATGCCAACATGATCTCTGGTAGACTATGCTTGCAAACCCAGCAACCCAGGCCTACTTAGTCACACATTTACAGATAAAAATCAAGTGAATATAGTGCCAGTTGCATCAGTAATTGCATCGCCCATGGGACCATACCAGGGGCAGATCCAGAACTGGAATCAGGGAAGATATGAACGTCCATAAAGGAATTATGGGGAGAAAAAGAAGTTGAATACAAACCCATTGCAATATCATCAAAGGGAACCCATGGTCAATTTTTTCTTAGCGGAAAATGAAACCAATTTAACCGACTCAATCTACAAGCAAGAAACTGCGATGAATCGGCCCGTACACATCAGTGAACTCTTCACGGATCAGGTACAAACTGTGAACTCATTTAATTCGACAACTAATCGTCCTGTTATTTTGTATGAATTAATGGCAGATTATTATGGAGTTGAGCAACCGAGGAACGTGCCAAATTCCAATTGATTCCCAGCTGAGCCTGTGCATATCTCTGACCTTCTACCAAAGCGGGAGGCACCCATTAGGCATGTTCATATTTCATAGATCTTGTCTTATCCCGTTCAACCACCGGAGAGTCCAGTCTACCTCTCATATATCTTGTCTGATCCAGTACATCCAACGAATAAATCTTCGTCTAGGTGGGTGGATCCGTTCAAAAGTGAGGGTGGTGATGAAGTTCAAAATGTAGCAAGAGACAGAACCATTTACAAGCCACCTCATCTCAGGAATAAAAATGTAACCATGCCTCCAACAAAACCATCACCCGGGTTGAAGTCTACAAAGAAAGAGGATGAAGAAAAAGTGGTAAGAACAATAGAGGTTGAGTCAGGTAAGTCTCTAAATCATTATGTTGAGTTAATCAGACCGGTTAAGGGTACACCGCCTGAATTTGTAAATAAGTTGTCTTTTATTTCCAATTTTCAAAATATTTCAAAAAATCCAAAAAAATTTGAAAAACTAAAAAACCAAAAAGATTTTGTTTGTAGGAAAAATGTTTTGAAGGACAATATACTCGGCATAAATAAAGGCAGTGAGAATACTGTCAAACCGTGGGGATTGTGGAACCACCAAAAAGAAAAACCTGAACCGACTAGAGAAGTAAAGTTTGTCAATCAAAATAAGGAAAATCAACCTTTAAGGGCACCTCAGAGAAAGAAGATGGATACAACCAAATTGTGGATACAATGCAAGAATGTGCCAACACAGAAGATGGAAGCAATGAACTTAGTAGAAGAGAAACCCTTGCAACTAAGACCACAATGGATGTTGAAGACCTATGATAAGAAGAAAGAGAGATTCAAAATACATGAAGATGAGATTTTTCCGCTAAATAAAGGCAAGACGACGAATACTTTACCTAAGAAGACAATTTCTTACAAGGACATGTTATTAAATTTGAAAAATGATAGAGCAACTAATCAGAAGGCAAATAATGATATCAAGGAAATATTTAATCAGAAGGAAATGAATAATTTTCCCAGCAAAAGGTTCAAGGAAGCAGTTTATCAGAAAGAAGTGAATGATTCTCCTAGTAGAAGGTTCAAGAAAGCAATTAATCACAAGGTAATAAATGATTTTTCCAGCAGAAGGTTCAATGAAGCAATTTATCAGAAGGAAGTGAATGATTCTCCCAGCATGAGGTTTAAGAAAGATACTAATGAGAAGATGATGAATGATTTTCCCAGCACAAGGTTCAAGAATACAATTAATTATAAGGTAATGAATAATTTTTCATAGATAAAATTCAAGAAGATGAAGCAAGCAAAATTTCGAGAAGATTTATGAATCATACATAATAGAAGAATTGTTCAACAATTTGATCAGGGCAGCCAACATGATCCAGGCCCAGTAAGTGTTACTCGACCCAAGAAATACCATACTTAGGTAAGTGCTCAAATCTATCTAAGGGCGGCGAACGCTCATAAAACTTAAGGAGATTTTTTTTTAGAAGTCCAATATCTCTCTCATAGTGTCATAGTCTAGGGGCAGAGTCATCATCATGTTTGGACCCTTAAGTCAATCGGTCCAAAAATAAATAAATAAATTATTATTATTATTATTATCAAGATTTTTTATATAGTGTCAAAAAAATGGGGGGGGCAAAGTCGTCATTATATTAGGCCCTTCGTCAAAAAAGTCAAAAAAAGAAAAAAAGAAAAAAAAATCAAGAATTATTATTTTAGTCTCATGGAATCCGTCAAGTTAAGTCCAAAAAAAGAAAAAAGAAAATAATCATTTCATAGTGTCAGCAAAATAATAAGGGGCACCACCATCATCATACTGGCCCCACGTCAGTAGAATAAGTCTTTTGTAGAGAGAGATATGTTTGTAATTATGTATGTCATTATTAGTCATGTACACCATCTCCTAAAGTTCTATGAGCAACGGACGTCCAAACGGGTAGGTTGAAAAAAAAAATGATTAAAAAAAAATGAAAATGAAAAGAAAATGTGAAAAATGAAAAAAAAATGGTTATTAAACAGCCACTTGGGAAAATTGAGTAGCACTTAAAATAGATGGAGGAAAGGAGGAGTCGCGAGGAGAAATTGAAGATTTGAAGCATCAAACGTCATCCCTGGAAATCAACAAGATCGTGAATCATTTTTTTTAATTTGAAGCCAATTAATGAAGTTAATTATAGCTGGGAGATAGCTGGGAGGATTGAAAGATTTGAAAATTTGGATGGGGACGGTAATATTTTTGGTGGCATCTATCAGACACGTGGCAGGTCAGGATTCCTAAACCTTTGTATATGTTGAGTATTTTGTTTTTCACCTTTTGTTTTTAAAAACTATTTTCTAGGATTTTTTTCTTAATAAAAAAATAATAATTAATAAAAAAATAATTTAGTATTTATTAGGAACATGTGCTACTAATAGCTCTTTTTGCAAGGTCATCAATTACAGGGTTTCTCCAGACTTTGGACTCAAAACTCGAAGGGAAAGTGAGGCTTATTTTCTACATAAGGATTGTGGCAATCAAGAATGCTCGAGGCAAATTATTTATCTAAAGCTCCATATGGATCGTAGAAAGGACAAGGGATGATGAAAATATTTTAGCAAAGTCTTAAAGATTGAAGAGCCTCTAGTTAGACGATGCAATCGATGTGATGACATAGCATGTGGTTAGAAGAATTAATGTAATAAAGAGCCACCTGTTTTCGCAATAGTTGGTATAGCACAGTACCGCTTCGTCATGATCTCTATCATGAGGATATGTACTAGTGCAAAATTAAAATACTTAGAAATAATTCGGGTGAACTTTCTAGTGTCATCCCGGATAATTTATAAGTGAGGAATCCAATAAAATAATTGTGTTAAAGTGCAAAATTGGTGTGTATGTCTTTGGCAATCAGTTGCACGCAAACCTCTGCCAAAGAGAGGAAACTGTAAACACCCCAATTTTGCACGTAAATAATAAATTTTGCCGCAAAATCGTATCCAAATACTAATCATAAAAGCTAGCCTAAACTAGGTCCACTGTAGGCTTTGACCTTTTTTCTGCACTAGTCCACCCAACTTTAGCTAGGTCATGATTTTGGCGTAACTGGACAGGTCCATTTCATGCATCATAAATATATATGCTGCTAACTACCAAGTTAACCAAAGTCCACTAACATTTTTTCTCCTAAGAGTCCATCCATCGGGTCCTATATGGTATCTATACTCCTAGTCCGCGAGCCAACACCCATTAAGTCTAGGCACCCATTTAGTTAATACTCGAAGTGTCGACATCATTGCAACATTAAGGTCGGTAATAGTTCACCCTATATGCAAGTCTTTCCAAGTTAACAAAATCTATAGGATTAAATGAAATATTTTGGATTATTGGAAATAATATTGGATAATATGAGAAATAATTTTTTTAAATGGGAAATGATATTTAGGTTTTTAATGTGAATGGTCCGATCAAAGTCAATCAATCCTATGGTTTTGGTTAATGGAGAAACAATATAAATAGGGAGCTAGTTTTGGTGTCAAAAGGGGGAGAAAAAAATCAGTAATAATAAAATAAAAAAAAAAAGTAGAAGATTCCGATAGAAACTTAGGAGAAATCTAAGAAGAAAAATTTAGGAGAAACCAAGGTGATGTTTTTGGATACAATATTGCCGCATAGTTGATTTATCATAATCAAAGTGACATTGGAACATCTTTTGCAAGGAACAGGTAGTGCTTTGGCCTTTATAAATTTAATTAATTGAATGTCGGTTTAATGTTTTCGACTGTTAACATAATTCATCTATTTGTCTCTTGGTTTATTCATATTCTTCGTGTTTCATTCGTGGCTACAATCTATATACTAATTCATGTCTACTATATTTAGTATTAGATGAGCACATGAGATTAACATCCAGTTTATGAGTACATTTTATTCATGCATAATATAGAACCGGGAAGAGAAATTTTATTAAGTTGGAGCTTTAATTACACGTCTTTGTGTGGTCTTCGCCGCATGTGACCAGGAGACCTTTCTTTCCTTCTTACATGCTATATACCAAATTGCTATACAATTAGTTGATAATAGTACTTTGCTGAGAATATTTTGATTAGATCGACCGATACAGCGATCTTGCTCCTGCCTAGTTCTTTGTTAACAATTTTGTTTAATAATAATAATAATAATAACTTTTCATATTAATTAATAATAACAGATAGTATTAATTTAGAATTTGATTTTATTTATTTGATCGTGTGAATCTAATGTTTTGGTAATTTTGCAGGTTTATAATTTTATGAAGTTAGTTTTTGTTTTATATATATTTTTTGTAATTAAAACTCTAGAATCCCAATTATAAAGTAGAGGTCAAGTTTCGGCTTGGACGGGTTAGGTGCCTCACACCTTCCTAGCTCGTATATTGATTTCTGGACTCTCTCTATTTTTGGACCAGTGCCTATTTTGGGTCCCAACTCCTTAAGTTGGGTGGCGACTCTTATAATAATAATTTCCACGTGATTCCCATTTTAGATATCTAGAGATCCTAACCGATTTCGACGGTATCCACACCGTCCTTATGTCACCATCGCTGATTTGATGGAACGACAGGAGATGCTCGCCAGAGCCCAGAAAGATATGGTTTCAACACAAAAAGAGGTACTTGTTTTTCTCAAGACCCTGACAGAACGACTACCACATGAGTCGCGTCCTTCAGAGCCGCTTAGGAACGTCTCCAACAACCCCGACACCAGCACCTCGGCGGTGCACGCCTCCGCGAACGAGGAAACTCGCGCTAGAATCTCGTTGGAAAGAAATCAGCTGCCTAATTTCATCACACGAGAAGATCTGGAACAACTTATCCGCAACCGAATCAAGAATGATGAATTGGACATACATCATCACCAACCTCCTTACCCATCCGATATGCAGAGAATCCCTCTTCCAAGGGGGTACTCCTCTCCTCAATTTACCTTGTACGATGGTACCGGGAATGCACATGAGCATGTCTCTCGTTTCCTGGAATCCCTAGGTGAACAAGAATATAATCACGTTCTTCGTTTAAGGGAATTCTCAAAATCACTTACCAGAAGGGCGTATACATGGTACAACAGCATCCCGCAAAAGAGCACTCCCAACTGGAGTAGCATGGTCACTGCGTTTTACAAGAAATAGTTCTTCGTGTCTGAACAAGTTACTTTCTCGGACCTCGGAAGAATGTACCAGTGGATAACGAACATCCAAATGATTTCGTCAAAAGGTTCAGGGTTCAAGCACTCGACTGTCACGACCCAAACGTGATCGAGCAACAGCTGGTGAACGCATGAATCAATGATGTGGTTCCTCTTTATCGCGCCTTGCTAGAGAACTTACTCTTCCAAACTTTCTCCGTACTCCATGAAGCCGCCAGACGATCCGCAATGACAGCACCGGCATTACTGGAAAAAACCAGGCCAACTCAAACCGAAGACACGCGTGAAACTCACGGGAATAGATACCTCATCAGCATGCAATTTAATGTCGGCTCATCCTCCGTGAACATAATAAACGAAAGGGGAAAAAGGAAGGCCCCAACTATGGGCCACCATCCAAAATGTGAAGTGCCGACGCAACGGGAACCTCCGCCATGGAAAACCGTCATTTAAACTCCCATGCAACATCATGGGACCGAAGGAAATACCCTTGATTTCTAAGTTCCCATCGAGGAGGTGATTGACCTCCTAGAAGCCTGGGTTCAAGATGATGTTATCATATTTCCACCTCCTAGACGTCCAACAACTGAGGCTGAGATGGCGAGACCCAAGTACTGCCATTACCACAGGTTCGTTCACCACCCAATTAGCGATTGCAATAGACTAAAGAATATTTTTAGAGAAAGGATAGAAGCGGTAGAACTCCAACTAGAAGACGAGAGAGTGCATCGAGACCCACTCCCAATAAGAAACTGCGGGTCCTCTGGGGACTCCGTGCACGAGACTGTGCGATCCATGATGCAGCATATATGCGAAATTCTCTATCTTTCCAAGGTGCAGTGCCAAGATATTTTCGCATCTCTCAATCGCATTATATCCGGCAAACGACTTTTTCTCTCCTCGGAAACTACGCCAGGGGCCCAATCTTTCCAAACAAACAGAAGCAAAAGGGAGAACTTGGGATTGCTGACCACGTCCCATTTAAGAGGTAATGAATTTGAAAACATGATCATCGACTCGGCCTCTGAACTCAACATCATTACTTTCAAGACACTAAAGGCAGCAGGATTTACAAAGCAAGACGCTACCTATTCCCCATCCGTGATTAAAAAATCGAGAGGAGAAGCTGTGAACGCGCATGTCTACATCAACCTAGAGTTTAGGGTGGGAGATGCTATAACGTATAGCAAATTCCACATTGTCAAAGAAATGGGTCATGACATGATATTGGGACACTTATGGGTGCTCGACAACAAAGAGAAATTAGATGTGCACGCTCTGCCGACGCCCACGCCCTAGGGAGCTTCCAACAAATCATCCCACTGGTTATCGCATCGACGAACTATCAAAGGAACCCAGACATCCGGAGAGGACCCACTGGCGCTATCTCATGGTTTTCAAATGCAAGTAAGTCTGACCGAGCAACCTTTTCTGCAACCAGTCATTCCTCCCCCCATTCCGTCATGGGTACTAGACGCAATTATTGGCACGGATGCTGTCAAGAAATGTGAATGGGGCGCCAGACCATTTGAGAACTTTGCAAAAAGCTTGGAAACCTCAATTGAAGCCAACGAATCCAAGACTCAAACGTTGGCATGATGTCTTAACCCGTTTTCAATCGGAGATGTAGTAGTTAAGGAAATCTCGTTTCAAGTTGGGAGGATGACAGTAAAAATGGCTATTCAGACTGATTCGCCCAATGGAAGAGAAGACGAGTTGTATCGGGTGGCGGACACCCTTTTGGGAGGATATTGCAAGCTCATCAACGCATACACACCTGAAGGCGTGATAATTCACTCGCAATGGCTCAAGGCCTCCAATCCCTAAAATGTTGTACTTCCCAGTCACTCCCCCTTTTAGTATTTCCTTTTAAAATTCCTCTTAGTAGTTGTATTCCCCCAAAGATGAATACACCGTTTGTATTTTTCTTTGGGGATTCCTTTTCCCGTCCAAAAAAAAAAAAGAGCATAAATACATCTCTTTCCAAATAAGTTCTTCAGATATCAAAGAAATGCATCAAATTAAACCAGAAAAACCATTACAGAGCCATCATACCACAACCTCTTTAAAATATATATATACAAATAAAAATGTTGACAGACGAAGAAGAAGGTAAAGATGAGTCTATGAAGAAAAAAAAACATCAGGGGAACTAAGCAGCTAACAGAAACAATAAAAATGATAAACTAGCCCTCGAACGATGGATCACAAGTCCCCTCGGTCAAGTCTATCTTCAATCACTCCCCCCAGCAATCCCTCGGACAACAAATGTTCCATTCAACGGTGTTAGAAGTAGAAACTTTACATCCCATCCCGAAGCAACCACAACAACAGCAGTGTCCGCCCCGACGACCGATCCAGCATACGCCACCATGACCCCTCCGGTATCGCCAACGACACCTCTAGCGCCAACTTCGAAGGCTACTTCGTTTCTGTCAGATGCTTCTTTGAAGGTTTTCTCGTTGACACTTCAGAGAAAATCTTTTGATTCATCATTAAAATCAAGAACCATGGCGCTCTCCTCCAAGAGATTCACACGTTCATTTTTTCGTTGCTTCAACCTAGAAACAGTTCGATCCGCCCCATACCTGGGCCGAGGAAAAGCTTTACCGCACTGGAACTTCTCAATATGCCAAGGTTCTTCCCCATTTTCTCGCCCCTTCTCCATACTCCCTGAACCCGAGAAAGTTCGAGCACGCGCCTGTACTTCATGGGGATGGATGGAAGGTAGGTCCTTAATGATTTCGCTAGCTTCATGGAACAGAGATCCAATCCCATCCAATGCCTCCTCAAGAGAAGAAGATCGATCTTCGCCAATTCTGAAGTCCTTCTCCGAAGAGTTAAGGGCGTGATCATCCCTGGAGGATCCCATCATACACTGCAAAAAATAGGTAAAATGATCAAGTTCCATTCTATCTATACACATATAAATGAGGATAACATGAAAGGAGAAGAAAAAGAAAACACACCGGTATGATCTTTTTAGCCCAAATAACCTTAGTCGATATGCTTTTGCAAGAGTCATACCTCGCGCCTTGACCTGGGGAATCTGGCCGGTTAAAGGATGATTCGTCTCTGTGCGGCATGACAAAGAGATAAACTCAAACAAGGGAGACGGTACAATTGCGCTGGGTATGAATACGAAGCCTTAAAAAGGAAAGGAAACAATGAGAGACATAACGCTTCCATATTTTTAGCATGGATGATGCCCTGATTGAAGCCGCGTGTGAATAATGGAAAAATAAGGAAAAGTTGCTACTCCCTCCTTGTTTGCACCGGTCCCACCAAGCTCGCTCCCAGCTTCCCAGTCTCATAATTGCTACGGTCCCACCAATTGCACCAACTTCCCAATGACCTCCCAAGTCGCGCCAAGCTAGCACGCTCAGTTTCCCCACCTTGCGCCGATTCCACCGGCTAGCACGCTCAGTTTCCCAACTCGCATCAACTTCTCAATGCCGCTCAACTTCCTGTCTCTCAATGATGTTGACTTCCCAATCGTGCCAGCCCCCCGATTTGTACAAAACTGCCAGAGGTAAGGATTCCAAATCCTATCTATAAAAAGGTCAGACAAGCTTCCTCAATTCTCTTTACGATTTACTGCTGATAGTTTGTCACTATCTTATGCTTACCTCGCAACAAAGCTCCTGTTACGAGCTAAGCAGAGGACTTAATGTTGATGGTGGTTTTTAGATAAGGGGTAAAATCGTAAAACCCCGAATAACCTAATTTCACCGGTGACACGTTTATTAGAAAACTTAATGCATATAGTCAGTAATTAATGGAGGGTATTTTTTCAAATTAGGGTTACAGTGAGCAAAACCCTAATTCCCCTCCGTGCCAATGGCAAATCATGCTAGCCACACATAGCCCAAGTTAGCCATGCCATGCCAAACGCACTCTGCCTTGGCCCTAGCTATGCTAGTCACACCAATAGCGCCAAAGCATGCCAACCATGCTAGTGATAGGTGTCTAAAACACCTAATTTTATATCTATTATTTATGCTTTATTTGCTATTTTTCTTGTAAATTATGTATCTTATGTTTTGTTTTGAGTATTTAGGTACTTTGGAGTCATTCGGTTCAAAAGAGGAGGAAACATGGCAAAAGCGTTGGAGGCGATTATTTCTCATTTTTTGCTTTTATTTCTTCATCCCTATCTGAAACGTTTGTCGGCTTTAGTGATGCGAATTTTGTCTGAAAATCACGACAACTTTAATGATGATCCTCATTGAAGAGTATAAGTGAATTTGAGAAATAAGGGACGGCTGCAGCTGGTGGAAGAGCATTTGGAGCAAAAAGGGTAGAAAGGTCATTTCACTGCGAACAATATCGGGAGACGAGCCAGGTGTAGAGAAGCAACAAGAAACAACCAATTGATGTTAAAGGGTGGCAAGATGTTATAGGGTGCCCTTTGGGGTGTCCCTTAGCCTATGTATTGGAGTGGTAATAACCACCCAATCATTTTCAACCCTAAATTGAGAAACCATTTTCTCAATCATTTTCAATCATTGTGAACCAAAAAAACAGAGAGAGAGAGAGCAGCCATTGTGGCTGCTGTGAAAACGAGACTATAATCGAGAGATCCAAGAGATTTTGGAGATGGGTCTTTTGGAAATGATCGAAACATGCTGAAGGTGTGGAATTGAAGTAATGCTGCCATTGAGCTGTTGTTGCAGTGAGAAATAAGAAGATTGTAGCCATGGGTCTGTGGCTGTTTACAAGGTTTAAGAGCCTGTTTCAAGTTGGAGACAGAGATGGAACTATGAAGCTGAATTGAAGAGAGGCTGGAGTGTGCTGGTAGTATATGGTTCGAATTGGGTTGCACTTGGAAGTGTTTTGATCGAGAAAGCAGCCATGAAGCTGCTGCTACTTCCATTAAGAAACGGTGATGATTGGCGGGAGATTAGAGTGTTGATTTAACAGTACCATTGAATGATGATATGGGTTGTGATTGAACTTGAATTTGCAGGAAGTGGAGAGTGTAGAAGATGAATCATGGATGAGAAAAAGACCACCAGGCTATGCACTTCAGGTGTTTGATAAATTTCCTGAATGAACAGTTTCTTCTTGTTCACTGTCAAGAGTTTAAGACAGCAAAGCTTGAGCTCCTATGGATGTCCAAGATAAGTCCGGAGATTAGAAGCTCATAAAGGCACTGAGGTGTTGTCACAACAAAGAAAAATGGCAGGAAGTCAGGGTATTGGTGTCTAGGATGTGGCTCATTTCTAGGTCATGGCAGTAGCATTTGAGATGGTATTGCAGGTGGAAGTTGCTTTGGCATTGCCAGAGTAAGTGTTGGTAGTGACTGAGATGCTGCAGTTTGGTATTGCAGGTGGAAGTGATGGCTTGTAGGTGGTTGTGACCTCAGCTGTAGAAGATGAAATGTAACTGAGTATGGTTGTGACATAGAGGTGTTGCTTGAGAATGGAGTTCGCAGGGTATTGTGTGTTGCCATGTTTGATAAATTGCAGTTGTGGCTTGGAGTTGCAGAATTATGCAGTGGCGCCTGTTTGGTTGCTTGTTGATGCAAGAATAGAGTCTATGCTGCAGAAGGGTTGATGAATTGCTGCAGTTGCAGCTAATATATGCAGTGTAGGACATTGCAGTCACTGCGAATGATTCACGGAGGTGGAGGACTGACACGATGGCTCGAGTTCATGGGGTTTTATATGTTGCTGGGAAGAATGATCGCAGTCGTGATAAGGCTGCAGTTAGAATGGAAAGAATGGAGAAGTGGTGGCACATGAATTGGGTTGCCGTAAGATATGGAGATGATATGGAATTGTGTTGCAGCTACAGGGGAAGACACAGCTGCAATTGGATATGGTGAAGTGCAGGTTTGCGCAGTTATGCTGTGAAGTGGGTGGTGCACAAGCTGAGATTGGTGATAGGGCAAAGGCTAAGCAATGCCACTGAGCAGGCAGTTATGGTGACTGAGTTACAGTTACAGTATGAATGAATATGAAGAGGCTACTAGGCTTGAGAGGTGACATTACAGTTTGGAATGCAGGGGAATTAGCTGGAGCTGGTTGCGAAAGCTGCAGAAAGTGCGAAAACGGAGCGAAAATGGCGCGCCGGTGATACTAGTTCCGGGTATCGGATTTCTGAACCGAGAGTGTTAATCGTAATATTTCAGTGAATCGTGAGGCGGGTATGAGTCGAATTCAAGAGTTGGTCGCCGGACATATGATATATGGGTCGCGCTTTTGGGTACGTTTTCGCAAGAATAGAAAATTGTATTTAGATGGGTTATGCAAATGTTTGAAATGCAGGAAAGCAAATATGAGATACTGGAAGTGTAGAATTTCCTGGTGACAGTCTCCAGTGGTTCAAGTGATCGGAGAAAGTTTTCTAGTGACCGGATTCCGGCCAATTTCCGGCCAAAAACCCAGTTTTCCGGCGAGCGTTTTTGGGACAAATTTTCTACTTGGATTTCTCTCACACGTGGGCCGGGTGAATTTCCAACTAATGGACTTGAAGACAAAACCTATTTTTGGAAGGAGAAAAAGGCTATAAAAAGGAAGTTTTCTACACAATTTGATATACAACGTTTTATTCTATTCTTGGAGCTTTTGCAGAGAACTACTTCTAGGGTTTTCTTTCTTTTATGTTTCATCTATTTTCCTTGAATATTTTGATGATGAACTCCATGAATATGAGTATCTAAATACAATAATTGGTTATGGGATAAAAAGTTGATTTCTTCAAGCATGATTATTTGATTCTATGAATTAGTTTTGTCTCAATTTTATCGTTTATGATTCATCGTTTTTATTATCATATGATTTGAATGCTAGTTTGGTTGAGTCCGGAATCAATTGGATTTGTTTTCATCTCTATAGCTATATTAGGGTTTTCAATACGTAAAAGTTGTTTGTCCCTGATTTCTAGTAGCATCTTGTGGTTAATACTTGTAGTGATACATCTTTTTAATCGCATATGAATCATATCCTTTGTTAAAACTAATTAGTGCTTTTACACGTTTGTTTGCATTGATTAGTCTTATTTCATAGAACTTATTGCTCTTAGGGAGTTAAATCTAATTGTGCTTTTACACTTTAGGTTGCTTTTTAAGAAGATTTCACATTAGCATCTTTTAATGTTGTTTGTGATAAAATCAGGAAATAAACGGGATACTCTTGCGATCAAGATATCCTAGGGATTTTGATAATTGAGAGATTAAATACCAATTCTAATCATAGATGAAAAATACATGTTTATGAATGATACTATCCCTTAACCAATATCTTCTCCTTATTGATTATTCCAACTATTTACTTTGCTTTATTTAGTATTATTACTTTGATAAAAACAAAAACACACTTTGGGTTAATTGGTTACTTAAGAATCTGAAAATTGCATAACAACAATCGCCTCTCTGTGGATACGAACTCTTTCTTATAGAATACTATATTCATATTAGTTAAGTGAGGAAGTGAATTATTTTTGACGCATACGACAAGCGATCAAATTTTGGCGCCGCTGCCGGGGAGGCATTCGGCTTGTTATCTAGTTTTTAGTTTCTGTTCGCATACTGTTCTGTTCGCATACTGCTGTTCGTTTCTTGTTTTGTTTCTTACTTGTTTGTGAGAATTGTGTTTCAGGTACCTAATCCCTGGCTTCTAAAGATTGGATTTATCCAAGGTGCGGTATATATACTCAAAAAGGCACAATACTCCAACCAAGGCAAGGCACGACGGAAGAACACGACTTGGAAGTAGAACACGAAGCTCTTCGGCAAGAAGGAGAGGAAGTAGAACACGATATTCCTTTTGAAGAAGAAGGAGAAGGAGAAGAAGCAATGGGTGACGCTGAAAATCATTCACTTAAAGACTTAGCTTCTCACAAGTTGGATATACAGCAGGGTTGCATTCAAACCGACTCCACTTTTGAAATCAAGCCGGGACTTCTTAGAGAATTACCAAAGTTCCATGGTTTGGTAAATGAAGATCCAAACAAGCATCTTATGGATTTCCACACCATTGTCATGGCTATGCTCCCAGCAAATATGGAGGCGGATGGTGCTATGTTGAAGGTTTTTCGATTCTCATTGGAAGGTAATGTTAAGGATTGGTTATACGACTTGCCTTCCGGGAGTGTTACAACTTGGAATGGGCTCAAGAAACTCTTTTTAGAGAGATATTTTCCTGCATCTAAGGCTACTCAAATTCGCAAGGAGATTTGCGGAATGAAGAAAAATGTCGGAGAATCGTTATATGATTGTTGGGAACGATACAAGAGGTTGGTGGCCAGCTGTCCTCATCACCAATTTAGTGACGCTATGATCATCCAATACTTCTATGAAGGACTCCAATCAAGTGATAGGAATCTTATCGACGCAGCGGGTGGTGGTGCACTAGTGAGCAAGACGGTGGCACAAGCTAGAGAGTTGATTGAAAACATGGAAGCAAACTCTCAACAATTCTTGAGTCGTGGTTCGGATGTGCTTCTTCGGCGAGTCAATGAAGTGAGCGAGGTGGAGGAACTTCGTCAACAAATGGGAAATATCACAGCAATGCTACAACAAGTTTCAGCCGCGGTGATACCAAATTCTCATGGGTATGAAGACGTCAATGAGCAAGCTAATGCGGTCTTTCCAAATCAGCCAAGACGGTATGATCCTTATTCCAATACTTACAATCCGGGATGGAGAGATCACCCCAATTTTAGCTATGCGAACAAGCAAGGAGCGGTTCAACAATCTACTTTCAACAATTCGGGTGGATTTCAACCTCAACAACAACAATTCCAGCCGCGTCAATAATTTCAGCAACCACAACAATCAGTGCAAAATCAAGGTTCCGATATCGATGCAAAGCTTCAAACAATGATGCAAGGCATTTCTTCTATGTTTAAAGATAGTCAACAAGAAACCAAGAGTGCGATCAGGGAATTGCAGACACAAATGGGTTCTATGGCTCTTGAGATGAACCAAATGAAGGCACAAAATAGTGGGAAACTCCCTTCTCAACCTATTAACCCAAAAGAGGGTGTGAATGCAATTACATTGAGAAGTGGTACACAACTTGTGCAACCCGAAGTTGCTGATTCGGGCAAGGTAGAAGCACCAAAGGAACCTGTTTTGGAGGAGAAGAATGAGGATTCTCCCCAAACTTCTGAGGTACCTATTCCTAACTCTAAAATTCCTATTCCTACTTATGTCCCTCCTTTACCCTTTCCTCGCAGATTTGTAAATTCAAAGAAGGAGGCGCTAGAAAAGGAGATTTTAGACGTTCTTAAGAAGATTCATGTGAACATACCACTCATTGATGCTATAAATCAAGTTCCAAAGTATGCAAAAGTGTTGAAGGACTTGTGTACCAATAAGCAAAGGCTCAAAGGTAATGAAGTGCTTAGTGTGGGGGAGAATGCTTCGGCAATCTTATAACACAAACTCCCACTGAAATGCAAAGACCCGGGAAGCTTTGACATCCCCGTCACAATTGGTACCACTACATTTAACAAAGCAATGTTAGACTTAGGTGCATCCGTTAATGTTATGCCTGCATCTATGTATAAGTCGCTTGATTTAGGTCCTCTCAAAAAGGCTGAAATTGTGTTGCAATTAGCCGATCGTTCTAATGTCTACCCTATGGGTATTGTTGAGGATGTTCTTGTGCAGGTTAATCAACTAGTATTTCCAGAATATTTTTGTGTCTTAGAGATGGATGAAGGTTCACCGGACTCGTCTCTTCCATTGCTACTTGGGCGTCCCTTCATGAAAACGGCGAAGACCATTATTAATGTGGATAAGGGAACGCTAACTATGGAGTTTGATGGGGAAGTAATACGTTTCAACATTTTCGAGATGATGAGATATACTAGTGATGTCCACTCTTGCTTCTCCGTTGATGTGATGGATACTTTGGCACAACAAATGTTTGAATTGATTGGTGATGATTCTTTGGAAACCGTTCTAACTACATCCATTGATAATGGTGTAAAGTGTGGTATTGAGGTTAAAGAAGCCCTTGGTGATCTCAACTCACTACAAGGATGCCCGGAAACTCATAATATCTCTTTTATTTCTTTACCATGTAGTGATGAAAAACTTTTACCTTCTATTGTTAAATCTCCAAAGTTAGACTTGAAACCTCTTCCTAGTCACTTAAAGTACTTGTACTTGGGTGACAATGAAGAGTTACCTGTGATTGTTTCTAACGAGCTTAGTTAATTACAGGAGCAAAAACTTCTAAGGGTACTAAGGAAGCACAAGACGGCCATAGGATGGACAGTTGCCGATATCAATGGTATAAGCCATGTCGTTTGCATGCACAAGATACGTTTGGAGGATGATGCAAAGCCTACAAGGGAAGCACAACGTCGTTTGAACCCCCCTATGATGGAAGTTGTGAAAAAGGAGATACTCAAGCTTTTGGAAGTGGGTGTTATCTACCCCATATCCGATAGCAAGTGGGTGAGCCCGGTACAAGTTGTACCAAAGAAATCAGGGGTGACCGTGGTGGAGAATGATGAGAATGAACTTGTCCCAACTCGTGTGCAAACCGGTTGGAGGGTTTGTATTGATTATAGGAAATTGAATGCCACTACTAGAAAATATCACTTTCCATTGCCTTTTATTGATCAAATGCTTGAACGTCTAGCTGGACACTCTTATTATTTCTTTCTTGATGGCTATTCAGGTTATAATCAGATTGTGATAGCGCCGGAGGATCAAGAGAAAACCACTTTCACTTGTCCTTTTGGTACTTTTGCTTATCGAAGGATGCCTTTTGGCTTGTGCAATGCTCCAGCTACTTTTCAAAGGTGTATGGTAAGTATATTTTCGGAATATGTTGAAAACATAATCGAAGTGTTCATGGACGACTTTAGTGTCTTTGGTGACTCATTTGACCTTTGTTTGAACAATTTGTCACTAATCCTTGAACGATGTGTTGAAAAAAATCTTGTGCTTAATTGGGAGAAGTACCATTTCATGGTAACTCATGGCATAGTTTTAGGCCATATAGTATCTTCTAAAGGCTTGGAAGTTGATAAATCTAAGATAGACCTTATTCGTACCCTAACCCCTCCCACTACGGTGAGGGAGATACGCTCTTTCCTTGGTCATGCAGGTTTTTATCGTAGATTCATCAAGGATTTTTCCAAGATAGCATCACCACTTTGTACCTTATTGCAAAAAGATGTGGTTTTTAACTTTGATGAAAAGTGTGTGGCGGCATTCAATCGTTTGAAAGAACTTTTGATTTCAGCCCCTATCATTAAACCACCGGATTGGAGCAAGCCTTTTGAGCTCATGTGTGATGCAAGTGATTATGCGGTTGGTGCGGTGCTTGGGCAGCGTGTGTGGAAGATACCTCATGCTATCTATTATGCTTCTAGAACGTTAAATGAAGCCCAACAAAACTACACTACCACTGAAAAAGAGTTATTAGCTATTGTTTTTTCTTTGGAGAAGTTTCGCTCTTATCTAATTGGTACAAAAGTTGTTGTCTTTTCAGATCATGCAGCACTTAGGTACTTGCTTACAAAGAAAGAGGCGAAACCGAGGCTCATACGATGGATTTTACTCTTGCAAGAGTTTGATATAGAAATCAAGGACAAGAAAGGAATTGAGAACACCGTTGCGGATCATTTGAGCCGTCTTGCTATAGACAAGGAAGCTATCCCGTTGCGTGAAAGTTTCCCGGATGAGCAACTATTCTCAATTGCATTTGCGGAACCATGGTATGCGGATATTGTTAACTACTTGGTAACTAAACAAATCCCAAAGAACTTGTCTCGTGCTGAGAGGGACAAACTTAAGAGGTTAGGAAACCAATATATATGGGATGATCCATACCTATGGAAACATGGCAGCGACCAAGTAATAAGAAGGTGCGTTCCCGACTCTGAATTTAACTCTATCTTGTCTTTTTGTCACTCCTATGCTTGCGGAGGACATTTTGGGAGTAAAAGAACAGCTCACAAGGTACTTGAAAGAGGTTTTTATTGGCCAACTTTATTTAAGGATGCACATATATTTTGCACAACTTGTGATAGGTGCCAAAGGACAGGCAATCTAGGTGCCCGAAATCAAATGCCACAAACTTTTATTCAATTTATTGAAGTTTTTGATGTATGGGGTATTGATTTTATGGGTCCTTTTGTCAACTCTCATGGGAATTTTTATATCTTACTTGCTGTTAATTATGTCTCGAAATGGGTGGAAGCTAAAGCCACCCCAACTAATGATTCTAAAGTGGTTTCAGATTTTGTGCAAGCTAATATTTTTGCAAGGTTTGGAATTCCAAGAGCCATAATTAGCGATGGGGGTTCTCACTTCAAAAACAAGTTCTTACAAGGATTGTTGAAGAAGTACAATGTGTCGCACAAGATTTCAACACCTTATCATCCCTAAACCAATGGACAAGCCGAGGTGTCGAACCGAGAGGTGAAATCCATACTAGAGAAGACGGTGAATCCAACAAGGAAAGATTGGAGCATGCGACTTAATGATGCTTTGTGGGCTTATAGAACCGCATACAAGACACCTATTGGGATGTCTCCCTTTAGGATTGTGTACGGTAAACCTTGTCACTTACCCGTGGATATTGAACATAAGGCGTTTTGGGCTATTAAGCAATGCAATATGGAGCTAGATGGGGCTGGAAAGCAAAGTAAGTTACAACTCCAAGAGCTAGAGGAGTTATGCAATGATGCATTTGAAATCTCGCGCATTTACAAGGAGAAAACTAAGGCATTTCATGATTCTATGATTTCTAGAAAACAATTTTGTGTTGGGAAGAAAGTGCTTTTGTTTAATTCTCGCTTGCAATTATTTCCGGGTAAACTAAGGTCACGTTGGATTGGACCTTTTATTGTTACTAATGTGTTTTCTCATGGTGCAGTAGAAATTCGTAGCATAGCTACATGAAAGGAGTTTAAAGTGAATGGACACCGGTTGAAACCATATTATGAGAACTTTACTTCCGAAGTTGTGGAAGGTGTGAACTTTATGGATGCACTCCCTCTGGAGGAGTCTTAATGAACAAGGAGAACGTCGGGCTGACGAATTTAAACCAAGCGCTAAGTGGGAGGCAACCCACCGGTTTTGTATCTTTATCCCTTATCTTTTTATTTTTATGCATTTGCTTTTATTTTTATTTTCTTTGTTTTTGCATATCATTTGCGGAATTTCCCACCTTGAACTTTCTTTGGATGATTCAATTTTACATTGAGGACAATGTAAAGTTTAAGCGTGGGGGAGCATTTATATGTTTGTATACTTTGTTTTAGTGTGTTTTATGCCTTTTAAAAAAAAAAAAAATCAGAAAAATAGAAAAACCAAGAAAAAATTTGTGCTTTTTGAACTCCAAAATCTAGAAACTTGTGCCTTTAGGATGACACCATTAGTGGATGGAACCATTTTGAATGAAGGAGTTAAGGAACCAATTAACTAAACGGGACGAACATAGCTCATAATCATAAATACCATGATAGTTGTTACCATATCTCGGAATTTCACCATATCGCATTCTATTTTTATTTTTCCATATTTATCTATTGTTCTCTAAGTGCTTTGGTGGGTCACTAAACATCGACGTGTTATTACTGCTAGGATGAAATAGAGTGATTGAGTTACTAGAAAAAAAGAAAAGAAAAAAAAATGAAAAAAAAATATATGAAAAGAAAAAAAAAGAGACCGACCAATTAGACCAAAACGGAATAAAATGACACTTGGGAATAGCAGTATGTGTGAAACGTAGTCCCTGTCTCCGTCGCCTAAACAAGTGTGGAATGCAGGATCCAAGGCAACTATCATGTACTTGCTGACAAGAATCATGCGCTTGGATCCAGTATGATCCAATCATGTTGTCTAAAAAATAATAAGAAAAAAAAATAATAAGAAAAAAAAAATGAAAAAGAAAAAAAGAAAAAGAAAAAAAGAGAGTATTATTTTGGTTGAATAAAGTCACTTCTGGTCCCCTTGTATATGCCAGTGAGTTGATGTAGCATTCAAACCAAGTAGCTCAATCCTATAGGAATAGGTTCATCTTGGCAGTGACCTTCAGACAGATATGGGAAACATCGAACACTTGTGAACATTCGCCAACATCTACATCTATATCCATCTTCTTAATCTTTTCATTGTGATTGTGGTTTGTTAGTTTCCGAGTATTGTGGCTTGTTCAACTATCTAATTAAAGATTTACTAATATATGAATTGAATTTGTGCAAGGTCCCTCCTCCTGTAGTCATTTTGGATTCGTTCATTGATTTGTCACAAATAGACGGAGTTTGAATAATAGGTTTTGTAGGTAGACCTCTTGTAAACCTTCACGAGACTATAACTCGTCCACTAGGGACACCTAGGGGTTTAAAGGCTTGTTATTTATGCTAAAATTAACCGTAGCCTCGACGACACGGAGTTGTATGTATTTGTTTTAGTTTTGTTTTGTTTGATTTGCTCGAGGACTAGAAAAGTCTAAGTGTGGGGGAATTTGATAGGTGTCTAAAACACCTAATTTTATATCTAGTATTTATGCTTTCTTTGCTATTTTTCTTGTAAATTATGTATCTTATGTTTTGTTTTGAGTATTTAGGTACTTTGGAGTCATTCGGTTCAAAAGAGGAGGAAACATGGCAAAAGCGTTGGAGGCGATTATTTCTCATTTTTTTCTTTTATTTCTTCATCCCTATCTGAAAAGTTTGTCGGCTTTAGTGATGCGAATTTTGTCTGAAAATCACGACAACTTTAATGATGATCCTCATTGAAGAGTATAAGTGAATTTGAGAAATAAGGGACGGCTGCAGCTGGTGGAAGAGCATTTGGAGCAAAAAGGGTAGAAAGGTCATTTCACTGCGAACAATATCGGGAGACGAGCAAGGTGTAGAGAAGCAACAAGAAACAACCAATTTATGTTAAGGGGTGGCAAGATGTTATAGGGTGCCCTTTGGGGTGTCCCTTAGCCTATGTATTGGAGTGGTAATAACCACCCAATCATTTTCAACCCTAAATTGAGAAACCATTTTCTCAATCATTTTCAATCATTGTGAACCAAAAACAGAGAGAGGAGAGCATCCATTGTGGCTGCTGTGAAAACGAGACTATAATCGAGAGATCCAAGAGATTTTGGAGATGGGTCTTCGGAAATGATCGAAACATGCTGAAGGTGTGGAATTGAAGTAATGCTGCCATTGAGCTGCTGTTGCAGTGAGAAATAAGAAGATTGTAGCCATGGGTCTGTGGCTGTTTACAAGGATTAAGAGCCTGTTTCAAGTTGGAGACAGAGATGGAACTATGAAGCTGAAATTAAGAGAGGATGGAGTGTGCTGGTAGTATATGGTTCGAATTGGGTTGCACTTGGCAGTGTTTTGATCGAGAAATCATCCATGAAGCTGCTGCTACTTCCATTAAGAAACGGTGATGATTGGCGGGAGATTAGAGTGTTGATTTAACAGTACCATTGAATGATGATATGGGTTGTGATTGAACTTGAATTTGCAGGAAGTGGAGAGTGTAGAAGATGAATCATGGATTAGAAAAAGACCACCAGGCTGTGCACTTCAGGTGTTTGATAAATTTCCTGAATGAACAGTTTCTTCTTGTTCACTGTCAAGAGTTTAAGACAGCAAAGCTTGAGCTCCTATGGATGGAAAAGATAAGTCCGGAGATTAGAAGCTCATAAAGGCATTGAGGTGATGTCACAACAAAGAACAATGGAAGGAAGTCAGGGTATTGATGGCTAGGCTGTGGCGCAATGCTAGGTCATGGAAGTAGCATTTGAGATGGTATTGCAGGTGGAAGTTTCTTTGGCATGGCCAGAGTAAGTGTTGGTAGTGACTGAGATAAATGTATTATCTTTCATTGTGCTTTGGGTTTGATTAATTTGAGACTAATATGAATATATGGTGAATATTTTAGTAAAATGAAGTTATCTGCCTATATTTGGTAATTCCTTTGTAAAATCAATATCCTTTGATTTCGCCGTTAGTTCCATGTGAAATTTGGATATGTTATACATGGTGGTGTCAGTAATGTTCATATGAAATTTGAAGACAATCGGTTAAAGTTAACACTATGAAACCTATAATATAAGATGATGTGGTTAATGTATTTGCTTAAATGCTTGAAAGAGATTCATGTTGTTAAGCCATGGTTGCTTGTGTTGTGTGTGAAAACAATTTGTAAAAGTAAATGAGTTCATGTTTTTCCGTTAGATGGAATATCGTTTCATGCTAACGGCGGGTAATGATCCCCGAGAGTTAAATGGGTAATGATCCCCATGGGAACATGTGTTTCCCGACCATCGATGGCGGCTGTCCGTGCCGATAAACGATAGGTGGTGTACGAACCTAGGTTTTCGTACTGTGAATGAAACGGGTAATGATCCCCAAGAGCAAATGGGTATGATCCCCATAGGAACTTTTGTTCCTGACCATCGATGGAGGCTGTCCGTGCCGATAAATGATAGGTGGGTGTACGAACCAAGGTTTTCGTACCGTGAACTCATGGTTTGAGGTGGTGACTTATAAATATGTGAATAATGTGTTCGAAATCTAAATTAAATGAGTTATTGAAAACATAATCGGTGTTATGAACTCATTTGTGAAATTCAAATGGATGATTTGTTGAAAACAATATTGTTGTTGTGAATTGATGAGTTGAGTCCTAAATGGATGATTTGATAAATGGTTTGTTGATAATAATATAAATGTTGTGAACTCATGGCTTGTTGGTGACTATAGTAAGTTGTGAATCGTGTGTTGGAATCTCTATTGAATGATTAGTGGAAACTTTATTGGTTTTATGAACTCAAGCATTGAAATACGAATTGAATTATTTGTAGGAAACATTAATATTGTTGTGAACTCATGTGCGAAATCTATTTCAGTGAATTGTTGAATTCAATTGTGAAATCTAATTGAATGAATTATTGAAAGTATTACTGGTATTATGAACTCATGATTCAAGGGTGATTTGTTGAAATAATATTAATATTGTGAAGACTTGTTTTAAATTATTAAGATGATTTGTTAGAAACAATATTTGTATTGTGAATTCATGATTAAACAAATATACTTGTGTGGTGATCATATTGGGTGAGCATCTATATTAGAGATTTTTTCAAATTATGTCGTATGCTCATGTTGTATGTTATTTGACTCATATACATTGCTAGGCATGTTTTGAGATTGGGAATGCATTCTATTGAGCTGTCATCTCACCCCAATTGACACCCTTGCAGATTTATCAGAGTGGCGCATCGAAATCTTGGAATGAGTAGCTTAGTGATTGAATTGTTTAATTGTATTGCTTCAAATGTAATTTGAAATAATATGTTTGGTTGAAATCGTTGTTAAGATAATAAGAGTATTTATATGCTTCATTTTATGTTATGTAAAGTTTCAACTATGTTTTGTGAAAAAGTAATTTAGCAAAAATATGTATGCATAAGTCTCTTTCCGACCAAAAATATGTATGCATAAGACTCTTTCCGACCCGTAACGCTTCGAGTTCGGATCTCCATATGGGTTTGACCCTGGTCCGGAACTCTGGGTGTTACAATGTAATATCCCGTATTTTTAGTTGCGGTTTCGGGTCGGGTTCTACCCAAGTTAGTTAACCATGTGGTTTAGATTGTTGTTTCATTAGCCTTAGCCTAAGTGGGTGGATTTAACTAGAAAGGCTTCAAGTTAGGGGGTAAATAGAATAATCAATAATAAATAAAATTAATAGAAAATGAAAAGATAATTAAAATAGTGAAGAACAATAATAGTTAATATATAGGTTTTATATTAATGTAAATGGAAAGAATTTTAGAAGTTGGAAAAAGAAAGGTTAGGAGAAAAAGAAGAAGTTGGAGCTATGTTTCTTTTAGAGTATAAGATTATGGAGAATCAAGAGGATCAAAGGATTGAGAGGTAGAATGCTAAACCCTTTCTCTTTTTCTTTGGTGTTTATTTTAAATAATTTTGTATTATTATGATTCAGTTATTTATTTGAATAAATATATACATCTTGTTGATGATCAGGATTCTATTATTGATATATAACATGATTAAGTATCTCTTGTTAAATTTTGAGAATTTTTGAATGTAAATTCACCGTTGAATGTGTGTTTGAATTTGAGTGATATTTTCTGAATTTCTGGACAGTTTCGCCTTGTTGTGATGTTGTTGTTCTTAGGAAGTCTTAGTGATGTTAAAATGATTTGATGTCTTAATAAAAGTTGTAGATAAATGTATTATCTTTCATTGTGATTTGGATTTGATTAATTTGAGACTAATATGAATATATGGTGAATATTTTAGTAAAATGAAGTTATCTGCCTATATTTGGTAATTCCTTTGTAAAATCAATATCCTTTGATTGCGCCGTTAGTTCCATGTGAAATTTGGATATGTTATACACGGTGGTGTCAGTAATGTTCATATGAAATTTGAAGACAATCGGTAAAAGTTAACACTATGAAACCTATAATATAAGATGATGTGGTTAATGTATTTGCTTAAATGCTTGAAAGAGATTCATGTTGTTAAGCAATGGTTGCTTGTGTTGTGTGTAAAAACAATTTGTAAAAGTAAATGAGTTCATATTTTTCCGTTAGATGGAATATCGTTTCATGCTAACGGCGGGTAATGATCCCCGAGATTTAAATGGGTAATGATCCCCATGGGAACATGTGTTTCCCGACCATCGATGGCGGCTGTCCGTGCCGATAAACGATAGGTGGTGTACGAACCTAGGTTTTAGTACTGTGAATGAAACGGGTAATGATCCCCAAGAGCAAATGGGTATGATCCCCATAGGAACTTTTGTTCCTGACCATCGATGGAGGCTGTCCGTGCCGATAAACGATAGGTGGGTGTACGAACCAAGGTTTTCGTACCGTGAACTCATGGTTTGAGGTGGTAACTTATAAATATGTGAATAATGTGTTCGAAATATAAATTAAATGAGTTATTGAAAACATAATCGGTGTTATGAACTCATTTGTGAAATTCAAATGGATGATTTGTTGAAAACAATATTGTTGTTGTGAATTGATGAGTTGAGTCCTAAATGGATGATTTGATAAATGGTTTGTTGATAATAATATAAATGTTGTGAACTCATGGCTTGTTGGTGACTATAGTAAGTTGTGAATCGTGTGTTGGAATCTCTATTGAATGATTAGTGGAAACTTTATTGGTTTTATGAACTCAAGCATTGAAATACGAATTGAATTATTTGTAGGAAACATTAATATTGTTGTGAACTCATGTGCGAAATCTATTTCAGTGAATTGTTGAATTCAATTGTGAAATCTAATTGGATGAATTATTGAAAGTATTACTGGTATTATGAACTCATGATTCAAGGGTGATTTGTTGAAATAATATTAATATTGTGAAGACTTGTTTTAAATTATTAAGATGATTTGTTAGAAACAATATTTGTATTGTGAATTCATGATTAAACAAATATACTTGTGTGGTGATCATATTGGGTGAGCATCTATATTAGAGATTTTTTCGAATTATGTCGTATGCTCATGTTGTATGTTATTTGACTCATTTACATTGTTAGGCATCTTTTGAGATTGGGAATGCATTCTATTGAGCTGTCATCTCACCCCAATTGACACCCTTGAAGATTTATCAGAGTGGCGCATCGAAATCTTGGAATGAGTAGCTTAGTGATTGAATTGCTTAATTGTATTGCTTCAAATGTAATTTGAAATAATATGTTTGGTTGAAATCGTTGTTAAGATAATAAGAGGATTTATATGCTTCATTTTATGTTATGTAAAGTTTCAACTATGTTTTGTGAAAAAGTAATTTAGAAAAAATATGTATGCATAAGTCTCTTTCCGACCAAAAATATGTATGCATAAGACTCTTTCCGACCCTTAACGCTTCGAGTTCGGATCTCCATATGGGTTTGACCCTGGTCCGGAACTCTGGGTGTTACAATGTAATATCCCGTATTTTTAGTTGCGGTTTCGGGTCGGGTTGTACCCAAGTTAGTTAACCATGTGGTTTAGATTGTTGTTTCATTAGCCTTAGCCTAAGTGGGTGGATTGAACTAGAAAGGCTTCAAGTTAGGGGGTAAATAGAATAATCAATAATAAATAAAATTAATAGAAAATGAAAAGATAATTAAAATAGTGAAGAACAATAATAGTTAATATATAGGTTTTATATTAATGTAAATGGAAAGAATTTTAGAAGTTGGAAAAAGAAAGGTTAGGAGAAAAAGAAGAAGTTGGAGCTATGTTTCTTTTAGAGAAGAAGATTATGGAGAATCAAGAGGATCAAAGGATTGAGAGGTAGAATGCTAAACCCTTTCTCTTTGGGTATTTTTCTTTGGTGTTTATTTTAAATAATTTTGTATTATTATGATTCAGTTATTTATTTGAATACATATATACATCTTGTTGATGATCAGGATTCTATTATTGATATATAACATGATTAAGTATCCCTTGTTAAAATTTGAGAATTTTCGAATGTAAATTCACCGTTGAAGGTGTGTTTGAATTTGAGTGATATTTTCTGAATTTCTGGACAGTTTCGCCTTGTTGTGATGTTGTTGTTCTTAGGAAGTCTTAGTGATGTTAAACTGATTTGATGTCTTAATAAAAGTTGTAGATAAATGTATTATCTTTCATTGTGCTTTGGGTTTGATTAATTTGAGACTAATATGAATATATGGTGAATATTTTAGTAAAATGATGTTATCTGCCTATATTTGGTAATGCCTTTGTAAAATCAATATCCTTTGATTGCGCCGTTAGTTCCATGTGAAATTTGGATATTTTATACACGGTGATGTCAGTAATGTTCATATGAAATTTGAAGACAATCGGTTAAAGTTAACACTATGAAACCTATAATATAAGATGATGTGGTTAATGTATTTGCTTAAATGCTTGAAAGAGATTCATGTTGTTAAGCCATGGTTGCTTGTGTTGTGTGTAAAACCAATTTTTAAAAGTAAATGAGTTCATGTTTTCCGTTAGATGGAATATCGTTTCATGCTAACGGCGGGTAATGATCCCCGAGATTTAAATGGGTAATGATCCCCATGGGAACATGTGTTTTCCGACCATCGATGGCGGCTGTCCGTGCCGGTAAACGATAGGTGGTGTACGAACCAAGGTTTTCGTGCTGTGAATGAAACGGGTAATGATCCCCAAGAGCAAATGGGTATGATCCCCATAGGAACTTTTGTTCCTGACCATCGATGGAGGCTGTCCGTGCCGATAAACGATAGGTGGGTGTACGAACCAAGGTTTTCATACCGTGAACTCATGGTTTGAGGTGGTAACTTATAAATATGTGAATAATGTGTTCGAAATCTAAATTAAATGAGTTATTGAAAACATAATCGGTGTTATGAACTCATTTGTGAAATTCAAATGGATGATTTGTTGAAAACAATATTGTTGTTGTGAATTGATGAGTTGAGTCCTAAATGGATGATTTGATAAATGGTTTGTTGATAATAATATAAATGTTGTGAACTCATGGCTTGTTGGTGACTATAGTAAGTTGTGAATCTGTGTTGGAATCTCTATTGAATGATTAGTGGAAACCTTATTGGTTTTATGAACTCAAGCATTGAAATACGAATTGAAGTATTTGTAGGAAACATTAATATTGTTGTGAACTCATGTGCGAAATCTATTTCAGTGAATTGTTGAATTCAATTGTGAAATCTAATTAGATGAATTATTGAAAGTATTACTGGTATTATGAACTCATGATTCAAGGGTGATTTGTTGAAATAATATTAATATTGTGAAGACTTGTTTTAAATTATTAAGATGATTTGTTAGAAACAATATTTGTATTGTGAATTCATGATTAAACAAATATACTTGTGTGGTGATCATGTTGGGTGAGCATCTATATTAGAGATTTTTTCGAATTATGTCGTATGCTCATGTTGTATGTTATTTGACTCATTGACATTGTTATGCATGTTTTGAGATTGGGAATGCATTCTATTGAGCTGTCATCTCACCCCAATTGACACCCTTGCAGATTTATCAGAGTGGCGCATCGAAATCTAGGAATGAGTAGCTTAGTGATTGAATTGCTTAATTGTATTGCTTCAAATGTAATTTGAAATAATATGTTTGGTTGAAATCGTTGTTAAGATAATAAGAGGATTTATATGCTTCATTTTATGTTATGTAAAGTTTCAACTATGTTTTGTGCAAAAGTAATTTAGAAAAAATATGTATGCATAAGTCTCTTTCCGACCAAAAATATGTATGCATAAGACTCTTTCCGACCCGTAACGCTTCGAGTTCGGATCTCCATATGGGTTTGAACCTGGTCCGGAACTCTGGGTGTTACAATGTAATATCCCGTATTTTTAGTTGCGGTTTCGGGTCGGGTTGTACCCAAGTTAGTTAACCATGTGGTTTAGATTGTTGTTTCATTAGCCTTAGCCTAAGTGGGTGGATTGAACTAGAAAGGCTTCAAGTTAGGGGGTAAATAGAATAATCAATAATAAATAAAATTAATAGAAAATGAAAAGATAATTAAAATAGTGAAGAACAATAATAGTTAATATATAGGTTTTATATTAATGTAAATGGAAAGAATTTTAGAAGTTGGAAAAAGAAAGGTTAGGAGAAAAAGAAGAAGTTGGATCTATGTTTCTTTTAGAGAAGAAGATTATGGAGAATCAAGAGGATCAAAGGATTGAGAGGTAGAATGCTAAACCCTTTCTCTTTGGGTATTTTTCTTTGGTGTTTATTTTAAATAATTTTGTATTATTATGATTCAGTTATTTATTTGAATAAATATATACATCTTGTTGATGATCAGGATTCTATTATTGATATATAACATGATTAAGTATCTCTTGTTAAAATTTGAGAATTTTCGAATGTAAATTCACCGTTGAATGTGTGTTTGAATTTGAGTGATATTTTCTGAATTTCTGGACAGTTTCGCCTTGTTGTGATGTTGTTGTTCTTAGGAAGTCTTAGTGATGTTAAAATGATTTGATGTCTTAATAAAAGTTGTAGATAAATGTATTATCTTTCATTGTGCTTTGGGTTTGATTAAATTGAGACTAATATGAATATATGGTGAATATTTTAGTACAATGATGTTATCTGCCTATATTTGGTAATGCCTTTGTAAAATCAATATCCTTTGATTGCGCCGTTAGTTCCATGTGAAATTTGGATATGTTATACACGGTGGTGTCAGTAATGTTCATATGAAATTTGAAGACAATCGGTTAAAGTTAACACTATGAAACCTATAATATAAGATGATGTGGTTAATGTATTTGCTTAAATGCTTGAAAGAGATTCATGTTGTTAAGCCATGGTTGCTTGTGTTGTGTGTAAAACCAATTTGTAAAAGTAAATGAGTTCATGTTTTCCGTTAGATGGAATATCGTTTCATGCTAACGGCGGGTAATGATCCCCGAGAGTTAAATGGGTAATGATCCCCATGGGAACATGTGTTTTCCGACCATCGATGGCGGCTGTCCGTGCCGGTAAACGATAGGTGGTGTACGAACCAAGGTTTTCGTACTGTCAATGAAACGGGTAATGATCCCCAAGAGCAAATGGGTATGATCCCCATAGGAACTTTTGTTCCTGACCATCGATGGAGGCTGTCCGTGCCGATAAACGATAGGTGGGTGTACGAACCAAGGTTTTCGTACCGTGAACTCATGGTTTGAGGTGGTAACTTATAAATATGTGAATAATGTGTTCGAAATCTAAATTAAATGAGTTATTGAAAACATAATTTGTGTTATGAACTCATTTGTGAAATTCAAATGGATGATTTGTTGAAAACAATATTGTTGTTGTGAATTGATGAGTTGAGACCTAAATGGATGATTTGATAAATGGTTTGTTGATAATAATATAAATGTTGTGAACTCATGGCTTTTTGGTGACTATAGTAAGTTGTGAATCTGTGTTGGAATCTCTATTGAATGATTAGTGGAAACCTTATTGGTTTTATGAACTCAAGCATTGAAATACGAATTGAAGTATTTGTAGGAAACATTAATATTGTTGTGAACTCATGTGCGAAATGTATTTCAGTGAATTGTTGAATTCAATTGTGAAATCTAATTAGATGAATTATTGAAAGTATTACTGGTATTATGAACTCATGATTCAAGGGTGATTTGTTGAAATAATATTAATATTGTGAAGACTTGTTTTAAATTATTAAGATGATTTGTTAGAAACAATATTTGTATTGTGAATTCATGATTAAACAAATATACTTGTGTGGTGATCATGTTGGGTGAGCATCTATATTAGAGATTTTTTCGAATTATGTCGTATGCTCATGTTGTATGTTATTTGACTCATTGACATTGTTATGCATGTTTTGAGATTGGGAATGCATTCTATTGAGCTGTCATCTCAACCCAATTGACACCCTTGCAGATTTATCGAGTGGCGCATCGAAATCTAGGAATGAGTAGCTTAGTGATTGAATTTCTTAATTGTATTGCTTCAAATGTAATTTGAAATAATATGTTTGGTTGAAATCGTTGTTAAGATAATAAGAGGATTTATATGCTTCATTTTATGTTATGTAAAGTTTCAACTATGTTTTGTGGAAAAGTAATTTAGAAAAAATATGTATGCATAAGTCTCTTTCCGACCAAAAATATGTATGCATAAGACTCTTTCCGACCCGTAACGCTTCGAGTTCGGATCTCCATATGGGTTTGACCCTGGTCCGGAACTCTGGGTGTTACAATGTAATATCCCGTATTTTTAGTTGCGGTTTCGGGTCGGGTTGTACCCAAGTTAGTTAACCATGTGGTTTAGATTGTTGTTTCATTAGCCTTAGCCAAAGTGGGTGGATTGAACTAGAAAGGCTTCAAATTAGGGGGTAAATAGAATAATCAATAATAAATAAAATTAAGAGAAAATGAAAAGATAATTAAAATAGTGAAGAACAATAATAGTTAATATATAGGTTTTATATTAATGTTAATGGAAAGAATTTTAGAAGTTGGAAAAAGAAAGGTTAGGAGAAAAAGAAGAAGTTGGATCTATGTTTCTTTTAGAGAAGAAGATTATGGAGAATCAAGAGGATCAAAGGATTGAGAGGTAGAATGCTAAACCCTTTCTCTTTGGGTATTTTTCTTTGGTGTTTATTTTAAATAATTTTGTATTATTATGATTCAGTTATTTATTTGAATAAATATATACATCTTGTTGATGATCAGGATTCTATTATTGATATATAACATGATTAAGTATCTCTTGTTAAAATTTGAGAATTTTCGAATGTAAATTCACCGTTGATTGTGTGTTTGAATTTGAGTGATATTTTCTGAATTTCTGGACAGTTTCGCCTTGTTGTGATGTTGTTGTTCTTAGGAAGTCTTAGTAATGTTAAAATGATTTGATGTCTTAATAAAAGTTGTAGATAAATGTATTATCTTTCATTGTGCTTTGGGTTTGATTAAATTGAGACTAATATGAATATATGGTGAATATTTTAGTAAAATGATGTTATCTGCCTATATTTGGTAATGCCTTTGTAAAATCAATATCCTTTGATTGCGCCGTTAGTTCCATGTGAAATTTGGATATGTTATACACGGTGGTGTCAGTAATGTTCATATGAAATTTGAAGACAATCGGTTAAAGTTAACACTATGAAACCTATAATATAAGATGATGTGGTTAATGTATTTGCTTAAATGCTTGAAAGAGATTCATGTTGTTAAGCCATGGTTGCTTGTGTTGTGTGTAAAAATAATTTGTAAAAGTAACTGAGTTCATGTTTTTCCGTTAGATGGAATATCGTTTCATGCTAACGGCGGGTAATGATCCCGAGAGTTAAATGGGTAATGATCCCCATGGGAACATGTGTTTCCGACCATCGATGGCGGTTGTCCGTGCCGGTAAACGATAGGTGGTGTACGAACCAAGGTTTTCGTCTTTGTGAATGAAACGGGTAATGATCCCCAAGAGCAAATGGGAATGATCCCCATAGGAACTTTTGTTCCGACCATCGATGGAGGCTGTCCGTGCCGATAAACGATAGGTGGGTGTACGAACCAAGGTTTTCGTACGTGAACTCATGGTTTGAGGTGGTAACTTATAAATATGTGAATAATGTGTTCGAAATCTAAATTAAATGAGTTATTGAAAACATAATCGGTGTTATGAACTCATTTGTGAAATTCAAATGGATGATTTGTTGAAAACAATATTGTTGTTGTGAATTGATGAGTTGAGTCCTAAATGGATGATTTGATAAATGGTTTGTTGATAATAATATAAATGTTGTGAACTCATGGCTTGTTGGTGACTATAGTAAGTTGTGAATCGTGTGTTGGAATCTCTATTGAATGATTAGTGGAAACCTTATTGGTTTTATGAACTCAAGCATTGAAATACGAATTGAAGTATTTGTAGGAAACATTAATATTGTTGTGAACTCATGTGCGAAATCTATTTCAGTGAATTGTTGAATTCAATTGTGAAATCTAATTAGATGAATTATTGAAAGTATTACTGGTATTATGAACTCATGATTCAAGGATGATTTGTTGAAATAATATTAATATTGTGAAGACTTGTTTTAAATTATTAAGATGATTTGTTAGAAACAATATTTGTATTGTGAATTCATGATTAAACAAATATACTTGTGTGGTGATCATGTTGGGTGAGCATCTATATTAGAGATTTTTTCGAATTATGTCGTATGCTCATGTTGTATGTTATTTGACTCATTGACATTGTTATGCATGTTTTGAGATTGGGAATGCATTCTATTGAGCTGTCATCTCAACCCAATTGACACCCTTGCAGATTTATCAGAGTGGCGCATCGAAATCTAGGAATGAGTAGCTTAGTGATTGAATTTCTTAATTGTATTGCTTCAAATGTAATTTGAAATAATATGTTTGGTTGAAATCGTTGTTAAGATAATAAGAGGATTTATATGCTTCATTTTATGTTATGTAAAGTGTCAACTATGTTTTGTGCAAAAGTAATTTAGAAAAAATATGTATACATAAGTCTCTTTCCGACCAAAAATATGTATGCATAAGACTCTTTCCGACCCGTAACGCTTCGAGTTCGGATCTCCATATGGGTTTGACCCTGGTCGGAACTCTGGGTGTTACAATGTAATATCCCGTATTTTTAGTTGCGGTTTCGGGTCGGGTTGTACCCAAGTTAGTTAACCATGTGGTTTAGATTGTTGTTTCATTAGCCTTAGCCAAAGTGGGTGGATTGAACTAGAAAGGCTTCAAATTAGGGGGTAAATAGAATAATCAATAATAAATAAAATTAAGAGAAAATGAAAAGATAATTAAAATAGTGAAGAACAATAATAGCTAATATATAGGTTTTATATTAATGTTAATGGAAAGAATTTTAGAAGTTGGAAAAAGAAAGGTTAGGAGAAAAAGAAGAAGTTGGATCTATGTTTCTTTTAGAGAAGAAGATTATGGAGAATCAAGAGGATCAAAGGATTGAGAGGTAGAATGCTAAACCCTTTCTCTTTGGGTATTTTTCTTTGGTGTTTATTTTAAATAATTTTGTATTATTATGATTCAGTTATTTATTTGAATAAATATATACATCTTGTTGATGATCAGGATTCTATTATTGATATATAACATGATTAATTATCTCTTGTTAAAATTTGAGAATTTTCGAATGTAAATTCACCGTTGATGTGTGTGTGAATTTGAGTGATATTTTCTGAATTTCTGGACAGTTTCTCCTTGTTGTGATGTTGTTGTTCTTAGGAAGTCTTAGTGATGTTAAAATGATTTGATGTCTTAATAAAAGTTGTAGATAAATGTATTATATTTCATTGTGCTTTGGGTTTGATTAATTTGAGACTAATATGAATATATGGTGAATATTTTAGTAAAATGATGTTATCTGCCTATATTTGGTAATGCCTTTGTAAAATCAATATCCTTTGATTGCGCCGTTAGTTCCATGTGAAATTTGGATATGTTATACACGGTGGTGTCAGTAATGTTCATATGAAATTTGAAGACAATCTGTTAAAGTTAACACTATGAAACCTATAATATAAGATGATGTGGTTAATGTATTTGCTTAAATGCTTGAAAGAGATTCATGTTGTTAAGCCATGGTTGCTTGTGTTGTGTGTAAAAACAATTTGTAAAAGTAAATGAGTTCATGTTTTTCCGTTAGATGGAATATCGTTTCATGCTAACGGCGGGTAATGATCCCCGAGAGTTAAATGGGTAATGATCCCCATGGGAACATGTGTTTTCCCGACCATCGATGGCGGCTGTCCGTGTTTCGGAAAACGATAGGTGGTGTACGAACCAAGGTTTTCGTCTGTGAATGAAACGGGTAATGATCCCCAAGAGCAAATGGGAATGATCCCCATGGGAACTTTTGTTTCCCGACCATCGATGGAGGCTGTCCGTGCCGATAAACGATAGGTGGGTGTACGAACCAAGGTTTTCGTACCGTGAACTCATGGTTTGAGGTGGTAACTTATAAATATGTGAATAATGTGTTCGAAATCTAAATTAAATGAGTTATTGAAAACATAATCGGTGTTATGAACTCATTTGTGAAATTCAAATGGATGATTTGTTGAAAACAATATTGTTGTTGTGAATTGATGAGTTGAGTCCTAAATGGATGATTTGATAAATGGTTTGTTGATAATAATATAAATGTTGTGAACTCATGGCTTGTTGGTGACTATAGTAAGTTGTGAATCGTGTGTTGGAATCTCTATTGAATGATTAGTGGAAACCTTATTGGTTTTATGAACTCAAGCATTGAAATACGAATTGAAGTATTTGTAGGAAACATTAATATTGTTGTGAACTCATGTGCGAAATCTATTTCAGTGAATTGTTGAATTCAATTGTGAAATCTAATTGGATGAATTATTGAAAGTATTCTTTGGTATTATGAACTCATGATTCAAGGGTGATTTGTTGAAATAATATTAATATTGTGAAGGCTTGTTTTAAATTATTAAGATTTGTTAGAAACAATATTTGTATTTTGAATTCATGATTAAACAAATATACTTGTGTGGTGATCATGTTGGGTGAGCATCTATATTAGAGATTTTTCGAATTATGTCGTATGCTCATGTTGTATGTTATTTGACTCATTGACATTGTTATGCATGTTTTGAGATTGGGAATGCATTCTATTGAGTGTCATCTCAACCCAATTGACACCCTTGCAGATTTATCGAGTGGCGCATCGAAATCTAGGAATGAGTAGCTTAGTGATTGAATTTCTTAATTGTATTGCTTCAAATGTAATTTGAAATAATATGTTTGGTTGAAATCGTTGTTAAGATAATAAGAGGATTTATATGCTTCATTTTATGTTATGTAAAGTGTCAACTATGTTTTGTGCAAAAGTAATTTAGAAAAAATATGTATACATAAGTCTCTTTCCGACCAAAAATATGTATGCATAAGACTCTTTCCGACCCGTAACGCTTCGAGTTCGGATCTCCATATGGGTTTGACCCTGGTCCGGAACTCTGGGTGTTACAATGTAATATCCCGTATTTTTAGTTGCGGTTTTTCGGGTGGGTTGTACCCAAGTTAGTTAACCATGTGGTTTAGATTGTTGTTTCATTAGCCTTAGCCAAAGTGGGTGGATTGAACTAGAAAGGCTTCAAATTAGGGGGTAAATAGAATAATCAATAATAAATAAAATTAAGAGAAAATGAAAAGATAATTAAAATAGTGAAGAACAATAATAGGTAATATATAGGTTTTATATTAATGTTAATGGAAAGAATTTTAGAAGTTGGAAAAAGAAAGGTTAGGAGAAAAAGAAGAAGTTGGATCTATGTTTCTTTTAGAGAAGAAGATTATGGAGAATCAAGAGGATCAAAGGATTGAGAGGTAGAATGCTAAACCCTTTCTCTTTGGGTATTTTTCTTTGGTGTTTATTTTAAATAATTTTGTATTATTATGATTCAGTTATTTATTTGAATAAATATATACATCTTGTTGATGATCAGGATTCTATTATTGATATATAACATGATTAATTATCTCTTGTTAAAATTTGAGAATTTTCGAATGTAAATTCACCGTTGATTGTGTGTGTGAATTTGAGTGATATTTTCTGAATTTCTGGACAGTTTCTCCTTGTTGTGATGTTGTTGTTCTTAGGAAGTCTTAGTGATGTTAAAATGATTTGATGTCTTAATAAAAGTTGTAGATAAATGTATTATATTTCATTGTGCTTTGGGTTTGATTAATTTGAGACTAATATGAATATATGGTGAATATTTTAGTACAATGATGTTATCTGCCTATATTTGGTAATGCCTTTGTAAAATCAATATCCTTTGATTGCGCCGTTAGTTCCATGTGAAATTTGGATATGTTATACACGGTGGTGTCAGTAATGTTCATATGAAATTTGAAGACAATCTGTTAAAGTTAACACTATGAAACCTATAATATAAGATGATGTGGTTAATGTATTTGCTTAAATGCTTGAAAGAGATTCATGTTGTTAAGCCATGGTTGCTTGTGTTGTGTGTAAAAATAATTTGTAAAAGTAAATGAGTTCATGTTTTTCCGTTAGATGGAATATCGTTTCATGCTAACGGCGGGTAATGATCCCCGAGAGTTAAATGGGTAATGATCCCCATGGGAACATGTGTTTCCGACCATCGATGGCGGCTGTCCGTGCTTGGTAAACGATAGGTGGTGTACGAACCAAGGTTTTCGTACTGTGAATGAAACGGGTAATGATCCCCAAGAGCAAATGGGAATGATCCCCATAGGAACTTTTGTTCCTGACCATCGATGGAGGCTGTCCGTGCCGATAAACGATAGGTGGGTGTACGAACCAAGGTTTTCGTATCGTGAACTCATGGTTTGAGGTGGTAACTTATAAATATGTGAATAATGTGTTCGAAATCTAAATTAAATGAGTTATTGAAAACATAATCGGTGTTATGAACTCATTTGTGAAATTCAAATGGATGATTTGTTGAAAACAATATTGTTGTTGTGAATTGATGAGTTGAGTCCTAAATGGATGATTTGATAAATGGTTTGTTGATAATAATATAAATGTTGTGAACTCATGGCTTGTTGGTGACTATAGTAAGTTGTGAATCGTGTGTTGGAATCTCTATTGAATGATTAGTGGAAACCTTATTGGTTTTATGAACTCAAGCATTGAAATACGAATTGAAGTATTTGTAGGAAACATTAATATTGTTGTGAACTCATGTGCGAAATCTATTTAGGTGAATTGTTGAATTCAATTGTGAAATCTAATTGGATGAATTATTGAAAGTATTACTGGTATTATGAACTCATGATTCAAGGGTGATTTGTTGAAATAATATTAATATTGTGAAGACTTGTTTTAAATTATTAAGATTTGTTAGAAACAATATTTGTATTTTGAATTCATGATTAAACAAATATACTTGTGTGGTGATCATGTTGGGTGAGCATCTATATTAGAGATTTTTTCGAATTATGTCGTATGCTCATGTTGTATGTTATTTGACTCATTGACATTGTTATGCATGTTTTGAGATTGGGAATGCATTCTATTGAGCTGTCATCTCAACCCAATTGACACCCTTGCAGATTTATCAGAGTGGCGCATCGAAATCTAGGAATGAGTAGCTTAGTGATTGAATTTCTTAATTGTATTGCTTCAAATGTAATTTGAAATAATATGTTTGGTTGAAATCGTTGTTAAGATAATAAGAGGATTTATATGCTTCATTTTATGTTATGTAAAGTGTCAACTATGTTTTGTGCAAAAGTAATTTAGAAAAAATATGTATACATAAGTCTCTTTCCGACCAAAAATATGTATGCATAAGACTCTTTCCGACCCGTAACGCTTCGAGTTCGGATCTCCATATGGGTTTGACCCTGGTCCGGAACTCTGGGTGTTACAATGTAAAATCCCGTATTTTTAGTTGCGGTTTGGTCGGGTTGTACCCAAGTTAGTTAACCATGTGGTTTAGATTGTTGTTTCATTAGCCTTAGCCAAAGTGGGTGGATTGAACTAGAAAGGCTTCAAATTAGGGGGTAAATAGAATAATCAATAATAAATAAAATTAAGAGAAAATGAAAAGATAATTAAAATAGTGAAGAACAATAATAGCTAATATATAGGTTTTATATTAATGTTAATGGAAAGAATTTTAGAAGTTGGAAAAAGAAAGGTTAGGAGAAAAAGAAGAAGTTGGATCTATGTTTCTTTTAGAGAAGAAGATTATGGAGAATCAAGAGGATCAAAGGATTGAGAGGTAGAATGCTAAACCCTTTCTCTTTGGGTATTTTTCTTTGGTGTTTATTTTAAATAATTTTGTATTATTATGATTCAGTTATTTATTTGAATAAATATATACATCTTGTTGATGATCAGGATTCTATTATTGATATATAACATGATTAATTATCTCTTGTTAAAATTTGAGAATTTTCGAATGTAAATTCACCGTTGATTGTGTGTGTGAATTTGAGTGATATTTTCTGAATTTCTGGACAGTTTCTCCTTGTTGTGATGTTGTTGTTCTTAGGAAGTCTTAGTGATGTTAAAATGATTTGATGTCTTAATAAAAGTTGTAGATAAATGTATTATCTTTCATTGTGCTTTGGGTTTGATTAATTTGAGACTAATATGAATATATGGTGAATATTTTAGTACAATGATGTTATCTGCCTATATTTGGTAATGCCTTTGTAAAATCAATATCCTTTGATTGCGCCGTTAGTTCCATGTGAAATTTGGATATGTTATACACGGTGGTGTCAGTAATGTTCATATGAAATTTGAAGACAATCTGTTAAAGTTAACACTATGAAACCTATAATATAAGATGATGTGGTTAATGTATTTGCTTAAATGCTTGAAAGAGATTCATGTTGTTAAGCCATGGTTGCTTGTGTTGTGTGTAAAAATAATTTGTAAAAGTAAATGAGTTCATGTTTTTCCGTTAGATGGAATATCGTTTCATGCTAACGGCGGGTAATGATCCCCGAGAGTTAAATGGGTAATGATCCCCATGGGAACATGTGTTTTCCGACCATCGATGGCGGCTGTCCGTGCCGGTAAACGATAGGTGGTGTACGAACCAAGGTTTTCGTGCTGTGAATGAAACGGGTAATGATCCCCAAGAGCAAATGGGAATGATCCCCATAGGAACTTTTGTTCCTGACCATCGATGGAGGCTGTCCGTGCCGATAAACGATAGGTGGGTGTACGAACCAAGGTTTTCGTACCGTGAACTCATGGTTTGAGGTGGTAACTTATAAATATGTGAATAATGTGTTCGAAATCTAAATTAAATGAGTTATTGAAAACATAATCGGTGTTATGAACTCATTTGTGAAATTCAAATGGATGATTTGTTGAAAACAATATTGTTGTTGTGAATTGATGAGTTGAGTCCTAAATGGATGATTTGATAAATGGTTTGTTGATAATAATATAAATGTTGTGAACTCATGGCTTGTTGGTGACTATAGTAAGTTGTGAATCGTGTGTTGGAATCTCTATTGAATGATTAGTGGAAACTTTATTGGTTTTATGAACTCAAGCATTGAAATACGAATTGAATTATTTGTAGGAAACATTAATATTGTTGTGAACTCATGTGCGAAATCTATTTCAGTGAATTGTTGAATTCAATTGTGAAATCTAATTGGATGAATTATTGAAAGTATTACTGGTATTATGAACTCATGATTCAAGGGTGATTTGTTGAAATAATATTAATATTGTGAAGACTTGTTTTAAATTATTAAGATGATTTGTTAGAAACAATATTTGTATTTGAATTCATGATTAAACAAATATACTTGTGTGGTGATCATGTTGGGTGAGCATCTATATTAGAGATTTTTTCGAATTATGTCGTATGCTCATGTTGTATGTTATTTGACTCATTGACATTGTTATGCATGTTTTGAGATTGGGAATGCATTCTATTGAGCTGTCATCTCAACCCAATTGACACCCTTGCAGATTTATCGAGTGGCGCATCGAAATCTAGGAATGAGTAGCTTAGTGATTGAATTGCTTAATTGTATTGCTTCAAATGTAATTTGAAATAATATGTTTGGTTGAAATCGTTGTTAAGATAATAAGAGGATTTATATGCTTCATTTTATGTTATGTAAAGTTTCAACTATGTTTTGTGCAAAAGTAATTTAGAAAAAATATGTATGCATAAGTCTCTTTCCGACCAAAAATATGTATGCATAAGACTCTTTCCGACCCGTAACGCTTCGAGTTCGGATCTCCATATGGGTTTGACCCTGGTCCGGAACTCTGGGTGTTACAATGTAATATCCCGTATTTTTAGTTGCGGTTTCGGGTCGGGTTGTACCCAAGTTAGTTAACCATGTGGTTTAGATTGTTGTTTCATTAGCCTTAGCCAAAGTGGGTGGATTGAACTAGAAAGGCTTCAAATTAGGGGGTAAATAGAATAATCAATAATAAATAAAATTAAGAGAAAATGAAAAGATAATTAAAATAGTGAAGAACAATAATAGTTAATATATAGGTTTTATATTAATGTTAATGGAAAGAATTTTAGAAGTTGGAAAAAGAAAGGTTAGGAGAAAAAGAAGAAGTTGGATCTATGTTTCTTTTAGAGAAGAAGATTATGGAGAATCAAGAGGATCAAAGGATTGAGAGGTAGAATGCTAAACCCTTTCTCTTTGGGTATTTTTCTTTGGTGTTTATTTTAAATAATTTTGTATTATTATGATTCAATTATTTATTTGAATAAATATATACATCTTGTTGATGATCAGGATTCTATTATTGATATATAACATGATTAATTATCTCTTGTTAAAATTTGAGAATTTTCGAATGTAAATTCACCGTTGATTGTGTGTTTGAATTTGAGTGATATTTTTGAATTTCTGGACAGTTTCTCCTTGTTGTGATGTTGTTGTTCTTAGGAAGTCTTAGTGATGTTAAAATGATTTGATGTCTTAATAAAAGTTGTAGATAAATGTATTATATTTCATTGTGCTTTGGGTTTGATTAATTTGAGACTAATATGAATATATGGTGAATATTTTAGTAAAATGATGTTATCTGCCTATATTTGGTAATGCCTTTGTAAAATCAATATCCTTTGATTGCGCCGTTAGTTCCATGTGAAATTTGGATATGTTATACACGGTGGTGTCAGTAATGTTCATATGAAATTTGAAGACAATCTGTTAAAGTTAACACTATGAAACCTATAATATAAGATGATGTGGTTAATGTATTTGCTTAAATGCTTGAAAGAGATTCATGTTGTTAAGCCATGGTTGCTTGTGTTGTGTGTAAAAACAATTTGTAAAAGTAAATGAGTTCATGTTTTTGCCGTTAGATGGAATATCGTTTCATGCTAAACGGTAATGATCCCCGAGAGTTAAATGGGTAATGATCCCCATGGGAACATGTGTTTCCCGACCATCGATGGCGGCTGTCCGTGCCGGTAAACGATAGGTGGTGTACGAACCAAGGTTTTTGTACTGTGAATGAAACGGGTAATGATCCCCAAGAGCAAATGGGAATGATCCCCATAGGAACTTTTGTTCCTGACCATCGATGGAGGTCTGTCCGTGCCGATAAACGATAGGTGGGTGTACGAACCAAGGTTTTCGTATCCGTGAACTCATGGTTTGAGGTGGTAACTTATAAATATGTGAATAATGTGTTCGAAATCTAAATTAAATGAGTTATTGAAAACATAATCGGTGTTATGAACTCATTTGTGAAATTCAAATGGATGATTTGTTGAAAACAATATTGTTGTTGTGAATTGATGAGTTGAGTCCTAAATGGATGATTTGATAAATGGTTTGTTGATAATAATATAAATGTTGTGAACTCATGGCTTGTTGGTGACTATAGTAAGTTGTGAATCGTGTGTTGGAATCTCTATTGAATGATTAGTGGAAACCTTATTGGTTTTATGAACTCAAGCATTGAAATACGAATTGAAGTATTTGTAGGAAACATTAATATTGTTGTGAACTCATGTGCGAAATCTATTTCAGTGAATTGTTGAATTCAATTGTGAAATCTAATTGGATGAATTATTGAAAGTATTACTGGTATTATGAACTCATGATTCAAGGGTGATTTGTTGAAATAATATTAATATTGTGAAGACTTGTTTTAAATTATTAAGATTTGTTAGAAACAATATTTGTATTTTGAATTCATGATTAAACAAATATACTTGTGTGGTGATCATGTTGGGTGAGCATCTATATTAGAGATTTTTTGAATTATGTCGTATGCTCATGTTGTATGTTATTTGACTCATTGACATTGTTATGCATGTTTTGAGATTGGGAATGCATTCTATTGAGCTGTCATCTCAACCCAATTGACACCCTTGCAGATTTATCAGAGTGGCGCATCGAAATCTAGGAATGAGTAGCTTAGTGATTGAATTTCTTAATTGTATTGCTTCAAATGTAATTTGAAATAATATGTTTGGTTGAAATCGTTGTTAAGATAATAAGAGGATTTATATGCTTCATTTTATGTTATGTAAAGTGTCAACTATGTTTTGTGCAAAAGTAATTTAGAAAAAATATGTATACATAAGTCTCTTTCCGACCAAAAATATGTATGCATAAGACTCTTTCCGACCCGTAACGCTTCGAGTTCGGATCTCCATATGGGTTTGACCCTGGTCCGGAACTCTGGGTGTTACAATGTAATATCCCGTATTTTTAGTTGCGGTTTCGGGTCGGGTTGTACCCAAGTTAGTTAACCATGTGGTTTAGATTGTTGTTTCATTAGCCTTAGCCAAAGTGGGTGGATTGAACTAGAAAGGCTTCAAATAAGGGGTTTAAATAGAATAATCAATAATAAATAAAATTAAGAGAAAATGAAAAGATAATTAAAATAGTGAAGAACAATAATAGGTAATATATAGGTTTTATATTAATGTTAATGGAAAGAATTTTAGAAGTTGGAAAAAGAAAGGTTAGGAGAAAAAGAAGAAGTTGGATCTATGTTTCTTTTAGAGAAGAAGATTATGGAGAATCAAGAGGATCAAAGGATTGAGAGGTAGAATGCTAAACCCTTTCTCTTTGGGTATTTTTCTTTGGTGTTTATTTTAAATAATTTTGTATTATTATGATTCAGTTATTTATTTGAATAAATATATACATCTTGTTGATGATCAGGATTCTATTATTGATATATAACATGATTAATTATCTCTTGTTAAAATTTGAGAATTTTCGAATGTAAATTCACCGTTGATTGTGTGTGTGAATTTGAGTGATATTTTCTGAATTTCTGGACAGTTTCTCCTTGTTGTGATGTTGTTGTTCTTAGGAAGTCTTAGTGATGTTAAAATGATTTGATGTCTTAATAAAAGTTGTAGATAAATGTATTATATTTCATTGTGCTTTGGGTTTGATTAATTTGAGACTAATATGAATATATGGTGAATATTTTAGTAAAATGATGTTATCTGCCTATATTTGGTAATGCCTTTGTAAAATCAATATCCTTTGATTGCGCCGTTAGTTCCATGTGAAATTTGGATATGTTATACACGGTGGTGTCAGTAATGTTCATATGAAATTTGAAGACAATCGGTTAAAGTTAACACTATGAAACCTATAATATAAGATGATGTGGTTAATGTATTTGCTTAAATGCTTGAAAGAGATTCATGTTGTTAAGCCATGGTTGCTTGTGTTGTGTGTAAAAACAATTTGTAAAAGTAAATGAGTTCATGTTTTTCCGTTAGATGGAATATCGTTTCATGCTAACGGCGGGTAATGATCCCCGAGAGTTAAATGGGTAATGATCCCCATGGGAACATGTGTTTCCCGACCATCGATGGCGGCTGTCCGTGCCGGTAAACGATAGGTGGTGTACGAACCAAGGTTTTCGTACTGTGAATGAAACGGGTAATGATCCCCAAGAGCAAATGGGAATGATCCCCATAGGAACTTTTGTTCCTGACCATCGATGGAGGCTGTCCGTGCCGATAAACGATAGGTGGGTGTACGAACCAAGGTTTTCGTACCGTGAACTCATGGTTTGAGGTGGTAACTTATAAATATGTGAATAATGTGTTCGAAATCTAAATTAAATGAGTTATTGAAAACATAATCGGTGTTATGAACTCATTTGTGAAATTCAAATGGATGATTTGTTGAAAACAATATTGTTGTTGTGAATTGATGAGTTGAGTCCTAAATGGATGATTTGATAAATGGTTTGTTGATAATAATATAAATGTTGTGAACTCATGGCTTGTTGGTGACTATAGTAAGTTGTGAATCGTGTGTTGGAATCTCTATTGAATGATTAGTGGAAACCTTATTGGTTTTATGAACTCAAGCATTGAAATACGAATTGAAGTATTTGTAGGAAACATTAATATTGTTGTGAACTCATGTGCGAAATCTATTTCAGTGAATTGTTGAATTCAATTGTGAAATCTAATTGGATGAATTATTGAAAGTATTACTGGTATTATGAACTCATGATTCAAGGGTGATTTGTTGAAATAATATTAATATTGTGAAGACTTGTTTTAAATTATTAAGATTTGTTAGAAACAATATTTGTATTTTGAATTCATGATTAAACAAATATACTTGTGTGGTGATCATGTTGGGTGAGCATCTATATTAGAGATTTTTTCGAATTATGTCGTATGCTCATGTTGTATGTTATTTGACTCATTGACATTGTTATGCATGTTTTGAGATTGGGAATGCATTCTATTGAGCTGTCATCTCAACCCAATTGACACCCTTGCAGATTTATCGAGTGGCGCATCGAAATCTAGGAATGAGTAGCTTAGTGATTGAATTTCTTAATTGTATTGCTTCAAATGTAATTTGAAATAATATGTTTGGTTGAAATCGTTGTTAAGATAATAAGAGGATTTATATGCTTCATTTTATGTTATGTAAAGTGTCAACTATGTTTTGTGCAAAAGTAATTTAGAAAAAATATGTATACATAAGTCTCTTTCCGACCAAAAATATGTATGCATAAGACTCTTTCCGACCCGTAACGCTTCGAGTTCGGATCTCCATATGGGTTTGACCCTGGTCCGGAACTCTGGGTGTTACAATGTAATATCCCGTATTTTTAGTTGCGGTTTCGGGTCGGGTTGTACCCAAGTTAGTTAACCATGTGGTTTAGATTGTTGTTTCATTAGCCTTAGCCAAAGTGGGTGGATTGAACTAGAAAGGCTTCAAATAAGGGGTAAATAGAATAATCAATAATAAATAAAATTAAGAGAAAATGAAAAGATAATTAAAATAGTGAAGAACAATAATAGGTAATATATAGGTTTTATATTAATGTTAATGGAAAGAATTTTAGAAGTTGGAAAAAGAAAGGTTAGGAGAAAAAGAAGAAGTTGGATCTATGTTTCTTTTAGAGAAGAAGATTATGGAGAATCAAGAGGATCAAAGGATTGAGAGGTAGAATGCTAAACCCTTTCTCTTTGGGTATTTTTCTTTGGTGTTTATTTTAAATAATTTTGTATTATTATGATTCAATTATTTATTTGAATAAATATATACATCTTGTTGATGATCAGGATTCTATTATTGATATATAACATGATTAATTATCTCTTGTTAAAATTTGAGAATTTTCGAATGTAAATTCACCGTTGATTGTGTGTGTGAATTTGAGTGATATTTTCTGAATTTCTGGACAGTTTCTCCTTGTTGTGATGTTGTTGTTCTTAGGAAGTCTTAGTGATGTTAAAATGATTTGATGTCTTAATAAAAGTTGTAGATAAATGTATTATATTTCATTGTGCTTTGGGTTTGATTAATTTGAGACTAATATGAATATATGGTGAATATTTTAGTAAAATGATGTTATCTGCCTATATTTGGTAATGCCTTTGTAAAATCAATATCCTTTGATTGCGCCGTTAGTTCCATGTGAAATTTGGATATGTTATACACGGTGGTGTCAGTAATGTTCATATGAAATTTGAAGACAATCTGTTAAAGTTAACACTATGAAACCTATAATATAAGATGATGTGGTTAATGTATTTGCTTAAATGCTTGAAAGAGATTCATGTTGTTAAGCCATGGTTGCTTGTGTTGTGTGTAAAAACAATTTGTAAAAGTAAATGAGTTCATGTTTTTCCGTTAGATGGAATATCGTTTCATGCTAACGGCGGGTAATGATCCCCGAGAGTTAAATGGGTAATGATCCCCATGGGAACATGTGTTTCCCGACCATCGATGGCGGTTGTCCGTGCCGGTAACGATAGGTGGTGTACGAACCAAGGTTTTCGTACTGTGAATGAAACGGGTAATGATCCCCAAGAGCAAATGGGAATGATCCCCATAGGAACTTTTGTTCGACCATCGATGGAGGCTGTCCGTGCCGATAAACGATAGGTGGGTGTACGAACCAAGGTTTTCGTACCGTGAACTCATGGTTTGAGGTGGTAACTTATAAATATGTGAATAATGTGTTCGAAATCTAAATTAAATGAGTTATTGAAAACATAATCGGTGTTATGAACTCATTTGTGAAATTCAAATGGATGATTTGTTGAAAACAATATTGTTGTTGTGAATTGATGAGTTGAGTCCTAAATGGATGATTTGATAAATGGTTTGTTGATAATAATATAAATGTTGTGAACTCATGGCTTGTTGGTGACTATAGTAAGTTGTGAATCGTGTGTTGGAATCTCTATTGAATGATTAGTGGAAACCTTATTGGTTTTATGAACTCAAGCATTGAAATACGAATTGAAGTATTTGTAGGAAACATTAATATTGTTGTGAACTCATGTGCGAAATCTATTTCAGTGAATTGTTGAATTCAATTGTGAAATCTAATTGGATGAATTATTGAAAGTATTACTGGTATTATGAACTCATGATTCAAGGGTGATTTGTTGAAATAATATTAATATTGTGAAGACTTGTTTTAAATTATTAAGATTTGTTAGAAACAATATTTGTATTTTGAATTCATGATTAAACAAATATACTTGTGTGGTGATCATGTTGGGTGAGCATCTATATTAGAGATTTTTTCGAATTATGTCGTATGCTCATGTTGTATGTTATTTGACTCATTGACATTGTTATGCATGTTTTGAGATTGGGAATGCATTCTATTGAGCTGTCATCTCAACCCAATTGACACCCTTGCAGATTTATCGAGTGGCGCATCGAAATCTAGGAATGAGTAGCTTAGTGATTGAATTTCTTAATTGTATTGCTTCAAATGTAATTTGAAATAATATGTGTGGTTGAAATCGTTGTTAAGATAATAAGAGGATTTATATGCTTCATTTTATGTTATGTAAAGTGTCAACTATGTTTTGTGCAAAAGTAATTTAGAAAAAATATGTATACATAAGTCTCTTTCCGACCAAAAATATGTATGCATAAGACTCTTTCCGACCCGTAACGCTTCGAGTTCGGATCTCCATATGGGTTTGACCCTGGTCCGGAACTCGGGTGTTACAATGTAATATCCCGTATTTTTAGTTGCGGTTTCGGGGTCGGGTTGTACCCAAGTTAGTTAACCATGTGGTTTAGATTGTTGTTTCATTAGCCTTAGCCAAAGTGGGTGGATTGAACTAGAAAGGCTTCAAATTAGGGGGTAAATAGAATAATCAATAATAAATAAAATTAAGAGAAAATGAAAAGATAATTAAAATAGTGAAGAACAATAATAGGTAATATATAGGTTTTATATTAATGTTAATGGAAAGAATTTTAGAAGTTGGAAAAAGAAAGGTTAGGAGAAAAAGAAGAAGTTGGATCTATGTTTCTTTTAGAGAAGAAGATTATGGAGAATCAAGAGGATCAAAGGATTGAGAGGTAGAATGCTAAACCCTTTCTCTTTGGGTATTTTTCTTTGGTGTTTATTTTAAATAATTTTGTATTATTATGATTCAGTTATTTATTTGAATAAATATATACATCTTGTTGATGATCAGGATTCTATTATTGATATATAACATGATTAATTATCTCTTGTTAAAATTTGAGAATTTTGAATGTAAATTCACCGTTGATTGTGTGTGTGAATTTGAGTGATATTTTCTGAATTTCTGGACAGTTTCTCCTTGTTGTGATGTTGTTGTTCTTAGGAAGTCTTAGTGATGTTAAAATGATTTGATGTCTTAATAAAAGTTGTAGATAAATGTATTATATTTCATTTTGCTTTGGGTTTGATTAATTTGAGACTAATATGAATATATGGTGAATATTTTAGTAAAATGATGTTATCTGCCTATATTTGGTAATGCCTTTGTAAAATCAATATCCTTTGATTGCGCCGTTAGTTCCATGTGAAATTTGGATATGTTATACACGGTGGTGTCAGTAATGTTCATATGAAATTTGAAGACAATCTGTTAAAGTTAACACTATGAAACCTATAATATAAGATGATGTGGTTAATGTATTTGCTTAAATGCTTGAAAGAGATTCATGTTGTTAAGCCATGGTTGCTTGTGTTGTGTGTAAAAACAATTTGTAAAAGTAAATGAGTTCATGTTTTTCCGTTAGATGGAATATCGTTTCATGCTAACGGCGGGTAATGATCCCCGAGAGTTAAATGGGTAATGATCCCCATGGGAACATGTGTTTCCCGACCATCGATGGCGGCTGTCCGTGCCGGTAAACGATAGGTGGTGTACGAACCAAGGTTTTCGTACTGTGAATGAAACGGGTAATGATCCCCAAGAGCAAATGGGAATGATCCCCATAGGAACTTTTGTTTCCCGACCATCGATGGAGGCTGTCCGTGCCGATAAACGATAGGTGGGTGTACGAACCAAGGTTTTCGTACCGTGAACTCATGGTTTGAGGTGGTGACTTATAAATATGTGAATAATGTGTTCGAAATCTAAATTAAATGAGTTATTGAAAACATAATCGGTGTTATGAACTCATTTGTGAAATTCAAATGGATGATTTGTTGAAAACAATATTGTTGTTGTGAATTGATGAGTTGAGTCCTAAATGGATGATTTGATAAATGGTTTGTTGATAATAATATAAATGTTGTGAACTCATGGCTTGTTGGTGACTATAGTAAGTTGTGAATCGTGTGTTGGAATCTCTATTGAATGATTAGTGGAAACCTTATTGGTTTTATGAACTCAAGCATTGAAATACGAATTGAAGTATTTGTAGGAAACATTAATATTGTTGTGAACTCATGTGCGAAATCTATTTGGTGAATTGTTGAATTCAATTGTGAAATCTAATTGGATGAATTATTGAAAGTATTACTGGTATTATGAACTCATGATTCAAGGGTGATTTGTTGAAATAATATTAATATTGTGAAGACTTGTTTTAAATTATTAAGATTTGTTAGAAACAATATTTGTATTTTGAATTCATGATTAAACAAATATACTTGTGTGGTGATCATGTTGGGTGAGCATCTATATTAGAGATTTTTTCGAATTATGTCGTATGCTCATGTTGTATGTTATTTGACTCATTGACATTGTTATGCATGTTTTGAGATTGGGAATGCATTCTATTGAGCTGTCATCTCACCCGAATTGACACCCTTGCAGATTTATCAGAGTGGCGCATCAAAATCTAGGAATGAGTAGCTTAGTGATTGAATTGCTTAATTGTATTGCTTCAAATGTAATTTGAAATAATATGTTTGGTTGAAATTGTTGTTAAGATAATAAGAGGATTTATATGCTTCATTTTATGTTATGTAAAGTTTCAACTATGTTTTGTGCAAAAGTAATTTAGCAAAAATATGTATGCATAAGTCTCTTTCCGACCAAAAATATGTATGCATAAGACTCTTTCCAACCCGTAACGCTTCGAGTTCGGATCTCCATATGGGTTTGACCCTGGTCCGGAACTCTGGGTGTTACAATGGAATATCCCGTATTTTTAGTTGCGGTTTCGGGTCGGGTTGTACCCAAGTTAGTTAACCATGTGGTTTAGATTGTTGTTTCATTAGCCTTAGCCTAAGTGGGTGGATTGAACTAGAAAGGCTTCAAGTTAGGGGGTAAATAGAATAATCAATAATAAATAAAATTAAGAGAAAACGAAAAGATAATATAATTAAAATAGTGAAGAACAATAATAGTTAATATATAGGTTTTATATTAATGTAAATGGAAAGAATTTTAGAAGTTGGAAAAAGAAAGGTTAGGAGAAAAAGAAGAAGTTGGAGCTATGTTTCTTTTAGAGAAGAAGATTATGGAGAATCAAGAGGATCAAAGGATTGAGATGTAGAATGCTAAACCCTTTCTCTTTGGGTATTTTTCTTTGGTGTTTATTTTAAATAATTTTGTATTATTATGATTCAGTTATTTATTTGAATAAATATATACATCTTGTTGATGATCAAGATTCTATTATTGATATATAACATGATTAAGTATCTCTTGTTAAAATTTGAGAATTTTCGAATGTAAATTCACCGTTGAATGTGTGTTTGAATTTGAGCTATGTTTCTTATAGAGAAGAAGATTATGGAGAATCAAGAGGATCAAAGGATTGAGAGGTAGAATGCTAAACCCTTTTTCTTTGGGTATTTTTCTTTGGTGTTTATTTTACATATATAAATTATTCACGTTGAGTATAATCACTCATAATGGATATGATCTAATGATTTTTATTAAATTATGTAAAACTGAGCACAACTAGGTCGGGTTAGATGATAATTAGTGATACCGAGTTTGGTAGAGTAATCTTCTGATAGAATTCTGGATATTTTGATTGAATTAATTGTAAATACTTGATTGAATTAAATGGAAATACATACATAAATTAGTTACAGCAAGTATAATCACTCATAGTGACTATGATCTATAGTGACTTTTTATTAAATTATGTAAAACTGTACACAACTGGATTGGCTTAGACGATAACCACTAAATAACGAGTTTGGTAGAGTAATCTTCTGAGAGAATTGTGGATATTTTGATTGAATTAATTGGAAATACTTGATTGAATTAAATGGAAATACATACATAAATTAGTCACAACGAGTATAACCACTCATAGTGACTATGATCTAGTGACTTTTCATTAAATTCTGTAAAATTGTACACAACTAGATTGGCTTAAATGATAACCAGTCATAACGAGTTTGGTCGAGTAATCTTATGAGAGAATTGTGGACAATCTGATTAAATTAAATGGAAATACATACATAATGACTATGAATCACCCGTAATGACCATGAACTAGTGATTTTTTATTATATTATGTAAAATTGAGCAGATCTGGATTGATTTTGATGATAATTGGTCATAGCGAATATATGGACGAATAATATTTTAGGAAAATTATTGACAATTTGATTGAATTAGATGGAAATACATAGATAAATAAGTCATGGTGAAAAATCACTCAAGGTGACTATGATCTATTAAGTTCGATTAGATTATGCAAAATTATGATTCAAAAGAAACTTTGTTTTAAAAAAATATCTTATCAAAAAAACGTAAAAGATAATATAATAATAAAGAAGGTTAATATGAACAAAGAACTTCCTATCAGACAATAACAATGCATTGAGACCGGATGATATCCTGGTCTATAACTGGGAAAACAGACAAAATATATGTTTCAATGTTATTGATGTCTCTCCCTTCATAGGTGGCAGTGCACGTGATTTTACTCATGGTATAATATCTCCAAGGATGTTACTCACAAATGCAATGAATATATATATCCAAATGCGCTGCCCATGGATAGAGTTTCACAATATTGGCTTTCTCAACTTTAGGCGATCTTCGGGGGACACTATGGTTTTCTTGAAACATTAAAAGAACTTTTTAGCTAGTCATGATGTTAATGTCATAGTAGGAAGTTTTCTTTTCCACAGAAAAGGGCTCGGCATACAAAAGGTGTATGAGCAGAACTTGTTGATTACTCCGCGTAATAACATTTTAATAACAATCAAAAAATAATATTTCTTATAAAATTAAAAATACATAATTTTAACTTTTTTTGTTGTTGGTAACCTAGCAACAAGTTGGGTTCTTGCTTCAAAAAAAAACAAGTTGGGTTCCAATACCTTTTTAAATATAAATATAAATATAAATATCTAGTCTATGAAAAATAAAACTGCCCATACCACTATTAGCATCATTATAAAATATTAATTAAAATATGATAAGGAGAAAAAAAAAAACATAGTAACAAAGATTTTTTCTTTGTATATATATTCTAGCATACAAATCCTATGTCTATGTGCACTAACAAAGATTAGCCACGTGCTAATAAAGAAGCCACGTACTAACAAAGGTCTAGAACTGTCCATCTCCCGAAATTAAAAATGTTCAATTTTTTTTTGTTCCTTGTTTACACCTAGCCTAAGTGCCTAACCTAACTATCACACGAGTGACATAATCTTTTATCTTTCTTTTTCCTTCCCAAAGTTACAGAGCAGAGAGAACCGGAGATAACGGGGATAAATTTCGTGAGATATTTATGCTTCAAATTAGGGAAAGTTTGTTAGTGAAAAAAGGGAATTAGTTAGATTTTTTGGAGAAATTTTTCTGAAAGAAGATAGGGAAGAACAAAACTCAATTTTTTTTTTCAACTAACCCAGATTGGTTTGAGCGGGATGAAAATCAAATGGAAAATCTTTGGGCGGGATTATTCCCGCTTAATGTGAATCTGTTCGACTATTAAAGAGCCCTAAAATCATGAAGAGTTGCACCAATTTCATCTCCATCTTTACTGAGGTATATCTTCTTCTCAATTTTATCTTCAACTAGAAAGCTTAGTTTTTGATTCAAACCCTATATGATACAAACCTTAATTTTCGATTCAAACTCTAATTGTTTCAAAGGTTAATTTTCGATTCAAACCCTAATTGATTTTGATTTCTGTTTTTTTTTTTAATATATATATATATATTTTTTAATATCATTATCAACAATGGTGTTTAAGTACATGAAAAGCATTTGAGAGTCATTTGATTTTAATTTCTGTGTTTTGTTTTTAATTAATATCAGTATTTGTAATTGGTGTTTGAGTACATGAAAAGAATTGCTATTCCAGATGTTGCTTTGCTTGTTTAGAGTATTGGTTTCTGACAGAAGGGAATATATTTATAAAAGTCAGTCAATTTTTAATTATGCATCTGATTTCGGAACATAAATCAAGGTGTGTAAGAAGAGCAACAAAATTGATAGATTAATTTCATATTTGATTTATTGGCACCATGGTTCATTGTGCACTTAGTTCTGGTAAAAGTGTTCTACACATATGTTGTAGTTTTCGTTTCCAACAGACCCAAAATACTACTATCAGGGATTCAGGATGAGCATTCATCCAAGTTACAGTACTGTGACATATTCAAGACCTGTTCATCAATTCAAATGTTATGACATAATATCATGTTTTATAATCAAATCATCATTATGCTTGATTTTTGGATTGAATATATGTTTGATGCTACAGAGCCTAAGTTTGGGTCACTGATCATAATATCATCTTAATTATGTTCATGGTCAATATTATACAGTTTCTGATATGTCTACACACGAGAATCTGAGATGCGAGTCAGATTATGATGATGATGAGTATGCTGACAATGAGGCTGCAGCCTTGGAGGCTCAAGCCTTGCAGAATAGAGGAGAGTCAGAGGATGAAATGCAAAGATAACGATGGTGGTAGCACCAGTTCTGATGGTGGTAGCACCAGTTCTAATGGTGGTAGCTCTAGTTATGATGATGAATCTACTAAAAGTTCTGAACATCCTGGTAATGTCTGAACTGTTATACTAGCTTGTTTGTTTTTGTTTGTTTTGGACTTAAATAGAATGAGTATACTCTTACACCAGGTTTACTCTTATTGTGGGTTTTTAAACCATAAAAAGACACAGGGGCTCCAAAGAATAAACAATGTTTGAGGTTTGACAAGACTAAAGAAGCTAAAGAAACATTGGAATGACCAGAAACGCGTGATATAATTCGATAATTTGGGTCGATTTAAGGGGGAGTGCAAATATGAAATTGCTAGTTACATGGGTGTATTAGTGCGTCGAGATGTAGGTCTCAGGCACTTGAAGTGGAAGAAAGTGAAGAAAGTGTTTAGGGGATATGTTATGGGACGAACTAGTGGTATGTGTATACTGATTTGATTTCTATATTCAATGTTAATATTATATTTGTTGCTAATTTTTGCCGAGTTACCCGCCATTAACATCCAAATCATATTTCGGCAGCGGTTTTATGAAATTGAGAAATTGAATTATGAAATACTTAATATATGAAATACTATTTGCAGACTGGAAAATGCGAACAAAAGTCTCTTGCCTCTGAACGTCGGTCCTCAAGATGAATCTCAATCGAAAGACCAAACTGAACTTTCAACGGTATGTCCTTTTTACAGGTATTTAAATCCTTGGCGTTTTGAGAGTTGAATCTGTTGATGTCAAATAGCGTATATGTTTGCACATTGGTAAATGCAAACTGGCTCATGCTACACTGAGAAACATCATTGCATGGGGTAGGGTTCTTCCATCAGTGCCACGTCAGTTAGTACATGGAGATCCACCCGAGGATGATTGTGTCAGAGTGTCGGTTGAAAAATTGATATTAAAGAATCATTGTTTGCCAGTCCCATCTACTCATCTCAAAACAGTAGAGGATGTTGAAGGATATTTTGTAGCTTGGCCCAAAGAGTTTGTGATCTCTTGCTCTACTGTAAGTTGCTTTATTCCTTAATTTAGTCTATCTGTTATAACAAATATGTGGAACCATGTACATGCTTGTGTAGTTTTGTATTCAGCTCAGAACATGCTGGACTCAACTGAATGTTATGTTATGTAATGTAGCTATAATTAATGTTGTGTTGTTGTGTGATATCTGGGTTCAATCACTAATTTCTCGGCATTCTAGCTTTGGCTTGAAACCAACAATAGAAAATATGAGATAACTGTATTTTGTCCCCGCCGCACATGTTTTCCCACAATTCTCACATGAACATATAACTGTTAGTAAATACTATTTACATGTTTTGAGGCAGTTACCGGAGAACATTTAAGTTATTACCTTATGCATCCAGAGCGTATAACTGTTAACATGATTTGTTTCCTTATACGTCCACTTGCTTGCTGCAGGGCCTGCCACTTTCAGACCCTGATGAACATGATGCTGACCCAAACACTAAGAAGAGAAAGAAGAAGAAATCTTCAGATATGAAGAGTGGGGAATTGAAGTCTAGGATATCCAGCAAGAGACTCGAGATTCCAGCCTAATTATTAAGAGAAATAGTCGTGGACTGTAGGATTTTGATGTTTAAACTTTTAAATCTCTCTTTGAAATTTTGTTATCTTGAGGTTACTGCACAATTACCAGATATTGAGACGTTTATCATATTGTGAATAAAAATTATTTTGGTTCAATTCTAATTGCAGTCTTGATTAATTTTTTATGGATGGTTATTTAGGTGAGTTTTGCTACAAATGATAAAAGAGGTGGCTAATGGGTCCCTGAAGATAAATTGAGCGATAAAAATTGCAATTTTTTCGAGTGACTAAAAGCTAATAAATTGCAATTTTTTGGAGTGACTAAAAGCTAATATTTGCCACGTTGAATACATTTTATGTCATTTTATAAAGGTTATCGCCATGGTTTGTGGTATCTTATGTGTCCAAAAAGTGTACAATAGCTACATTGAAAACACGTTTTGTGTCATTTTATAAAGGTTATAGCCATGGTTTGTGGTATATTCTGTGTCCAAAAGGTGAATAATAGCTACATTGAAAACACTTGATGTGTCCAAAAGGTGAACAATAGCTACATTTAAAACACTTGATGTGTCTTTGGAAAAAAATTATCCACGGTGCTACAAATTTTTAGTAGCCATAACTTATTAATTGGCCATGTAAAACGTTTATCACGTGTCCAAAAATATGGATGGCCATGGTACTATAAATTAAACGTGACTACAAATCATGTATTGGCCACGTTAAATTATTTTACGTGTGTCCAAATGATACAGATGGCCATGGTTGAGAAAAATTAGTGTGGCTGCAACTCATGAATTGGCCATGATAAAATGAATTTTGCGTGTCCAATTGATGACAAAGGCCACGGCTATAATAAAATTCACGTGACTTCAAGGTAAACTTTAGCCACATATAATCTAATTGTGAGTCTATAAGGATCCTATGGCCATGGTGATAGTGAAAATGCTTAACTACAAGAAAAAATTATTAGTACCATATAGACAAGGTTATAGAAGTATGGCCACAGTAAATCAAATTTTATAGCCACTCAAAGTTTATGTAGCCATACAGGTACCTCTTTGTCACGGGACTTGTTGCCACATTTTTGGAGTAAAAAAAATCCGTGACCAAAAGCCTATGCACACGGTGATTAAGTGTGGCCAATGTGAATATTTGTACTAGTGGAGAAAAGGAGCACAAAGGACTGATTCACAGTTAAACAAAGACTAGTTGTGGTTAAGGGGTGGCCAATTATTGGATGGCCCTTATCTGGGACTAAGGGGTTGGTTTAATCCAATTATTACAACCCTAAATAGATAACTCAATCATTTTCGCCTGATATCAAGAAACACAGAATGAAAAGCAGCAGAGCCGCTGTTGGTTCTGAGAAAACTGAGAGAAATCCGAAACCAGAGAGAAATGAGATCGAGAAATTCATGTTGCTGCTATGAATTGATGCTGATGGGTCTGTGGTGTTTGGTGCCTGAGATCGAGATGATGATACTAAGATTTAAAGGGTGTTGGAGCTGTTGATTTGATAAATCTGAGATGGATTCAGGGTTTGCTGTTGTTCGAGAAGAAACTGGTGTATGAAAAAGGAAATGGGGTGAGTTTGAAGTCTGAGATTCAGGTGAGGAAGAATGTTGCTGATGTTGATTGTGGTGCTGTAATTGTTATTCAGCTACTACCAGAACTGGAAGGAATTGCGGCTGCTTCCATGAACTAGTGGACAAGATGGTGGAGCTGTTGGTGACAGTGGTTTGAGCGAATTCAAATTGCAGGTGATGATTGCAGGCGATACATGAACACGAAAGCTGAGATGGAAATGGAAGTAAATCTTGAGTTGGTGTTGTGCACTGGTATTATGAGGATGAGTTAATATATTGCAGCTGGGAAATGATGTTTGAGATGTAGCAGAAGAATGAGTTGAAGCTGCAGTGATGGTATTGGAGGTGCAGTTGAAGCTACAGAAAGCAAGAAGCAGCTGCTGCTAGTATATGAGAATTTGCGGTGGAAGGAACTGAGTTGCAGTTGCAGCTCAGATGGAGTTATCCCAGGGTAGTGAAGTGAATGCTTGCTTAGGTGAATATGTGTAGTTGTGAAGCTACAGAAAATGCAAATGGGTTATGAACTGAATTACATGAGCTATATTAGCAGTAGTTGCTTGGTGGTGTCTTACAATTGACAATGAAATTGTGAATCAAGCGGTATCTGAGTAATTTCAAGATGGACTAGAAGTTGACACTGAGGTTAACAAGGATTGCAGGTGTTGCTGGTAATGTAATTGCATATGCAACAGTGGCTTTGCTACAGAAGGTCAAACAGATGGTGATGCTGTATAGATGAATGCCTAGGTCTGGGTTATAAATTGCAGCAGCTGCACAAATGGTGATGGGTGTTCTTTGGTGGTTCACTGTCAATGATGTAAAATGGCTAGGTGAAATGGAAGAGCTGAAATGGATATAGAATAGAAGTGAAGAAGAGGAGTTGAACTAGAGTTGCAGATGCTGTGGCTGGGAGAGCAAGTAGAGCTATGTGGCTGGTTTGCCGTGAGTTTATGGGATGTGTAAGGTAATGGCTAGGACTTTATTAGTGATGCTGGTGCTGGTGATTATTGGTTGTTATGAAGAGTATGTTTGATTTGAGAACTGATGGAGTTTGTATGGTTTGGAGTTACAATTGCAGGTGGTTGAAGTGGTGTTTTCTGCTCAAGATAGATGAGCTGCAGTTCAAGTTGTTGCTGCTAATGGGTTTATGATGAGTTGCACTACAGCCTAGTTGCTGATGTGGATTGGAATGAATCTAAGATGTAATGAGAGTTCACATTTAAGACGTGGAATTGTGTTGTTTACTGATGAAGGAAATCTGGTGGTACTGATGTTGTTGAATAGCTGATACTAATGTTGCAGTTTTGGAATGATTCAAGCAGTGGCTAGGAATGTACAGCCAATATGGCTGGCTGAGATGCAATGAACTGCAATCATTATGCATCACAGGTTTGGCCTTTGCAAGATGGCTTTGGCTAAGATCAAATCAGCTGAGTTAGACATGACTCAGACGCTGACTCGTTGACTTGACCGGATTGACTCAGTTGACTCAGGTGACCGGGTGGACTTTGCCGGTCCCCTGAAATTTATTCCGGCGCTGGATTCCGGCAAACTTCCGGCCGGAAACACAGTTTTCCGGTGACACTTTTTGGGACAGGTTTTTACACAGGTATTTATCTTATGTGGGATTGGTGGACATCCTACTATTGGAGCATATGGAATTTGGGATTTGAAGACCTAATTATGGAAAGTTGGAAGCCTATAAAAAGAAAAAGTTTCTATTCTTTTTGGGGGGACATTATTTCTACTTGAGTTTTGGAGGAGAGCATCGACTAGGGTTTTCTTTCGTTTATTTTTAATCTTCTTCATTTCATTTTTATTATTGATTATGAATATGAATATGATGAATCCAAAAACTATAAGTAACTAAACATTTAATATTGGTTATGGGATATAAAGTGGATTTCACAAATAAGATTTGAATCAATGAATTAGTTTTGTCTTAATATTTTACTGTTTATGATTCATGGTTCATATTGTTTATGATTCGATTGTTTGTTTGGTTGCGTCCGGAATCAATCCGCTTGCATTCATATCTAGAGCTATATTAGGGTTTTCAATACAAAAACGTTGTTTATCCCTGATTTTAAGTAGCATAAATGTGGGTAGATCTTGTAGTGATATATCCTACTAGTCACATATGAATCATAACTTGGGTTAAATCGATTTAGTGCTTTTACACATTTTGATTGCCTTGATTAGTCTTATTCCATAGAACTCATTGCTTTTAGGGAGTTAAATCTAATTGTTCTTTTACACTTTAGGTTGCTTTCTAGGAAGAATTCACATATGCATCTTTTTAATGTGGTTGTGATGAAATCAGGGAATTAGCGGGATACTCTTGCGATCAAGGTATCCTAGGACTTTTAGTAAATGAGAGGTTAAAATTTTAATTCTAGTCATTGTTGAGAATTCGAGTTTGTGAATGAAACTATCCCGTGACCAATACTTTCTCCTTATTGATTATTTTATTATTTTTTTCTTTCAATTTATTTTTATTGTTTTGAAAACTCAAACCCCCCCCCCCCCCTTTGGTTACTAAGAAACTGAAATTTGCATAACAACATTAGCCTCTCTGTGGATACGAACTCTTTCTTATCGCATACTACTTTTATTTTAGTGAAGTAAGAAAGTGAAATTATATTTGACCGGCTGACAACCGACCAGATTTTGGCGCCGTTGCCAGGGAGGCATACGGCTTGTTATTAAGTTTTTAGTTTCTTTTTACAATTTTTAATTTTATCTTTGATTTTTGTTTATTGTCTTGGTTCTTACTTGTTTGCGAGAATTGTTTTTAGGTACCTAATCCCTGGCTTCTAAGGATTAGAATTATCCAAGGTGCGGGATTGCTACTCGAAGAGGAACAATACTCCAACCAAGTCAAGACACAAAATAGCTAGAGTTAGAAGTAGAAGAAGAATTACAACTAAAAGGAGAAGAAGAGGTTCCATTTGTAGAAGAACCACTAGTTGAAGAGGAAGAAGCAATAGGTGATGCGAACCGTACACTCAAGGATTTTGCTTCTCATAGGCTTGATGCACAACAATGGTGTATCCAAACAAACTCAACTTTCAAGATCAAGCCGGGGTTGCTTACAGAGTTACCGAAGTTTCATGGTATGGCGAATGAAGACCCAAACAAGCATCTTATGGAATTCCATACCATTGTTAAGGCTATGCTTCCAGCGGAGACTGAAGCCGATGGTGCAATGTTGAAAGTTTTTCTATTTTCTATGGTGGACATCGCTAAGGATTGGTTGTATTGTTTTCCATCCGGAAGTGTCACTACATGGAACGGATTCAAGAAACTCTTTCTAGAGAGGTATTTTCATGCTTCAAAATCTACTCAAATTCGCAAAGAGATTTGTGGAATAAAGCAACATGCGGGAGAATCTTTGTATGAATATTGGGAGCGATACAAGAGATTGGTGGCAAGATGTCCTCACCATCAATTCAGCGACGCTATGATAATTCAATACTTATACGAAGGTCTTCAATCAAGTGATAGATATCTTCTTGATGCAGTGGGTGGTGGTGCACTAGTGAACAAGACGGTGTCCCAAGCTGCCGAGTTGATTGAAAGCATGGCTGCAAACTCGCAACAATTCTACATAAGAGGTGAACCAATGGTTAGGGGAGTGCATGAAGTTAATGATTCATCATTCGTGGCTCTCTTGTTGAATCTTCCGGTAACCGGGGATCTTAACATCCAATTATCAAAAGATGAGAGGAAGATGCGAAATTACCTTGCTGCTAAGTTGGGAGATTTTGCCCGAAAAGACTCTATTGCGAAGTCGAAGGATTCCGTCCGGAAAGAGGATAAAAGGTGCTTTTACAGCTGGTGGATATCTCAGTTGTTTTCGGAAGAGTTGGAGGCTATACAGAAAAGCAGCGATCTCCATGTTGCAGCATTTTTGGCCCTCTGGTTGTCTAGAGACATTCTTGACGATGGTTGTGGCAAGAAGGAGATAAGGCCAGAGTTGTTACCAATTGTTGTGAAGTTGGCGAAAGCTGAAGTTCTCCCATTTGTCAAGTTATTCCTTGGATCCTTGTATGCGCATCTGGATCACTTAGTCGCGAATATGCGAGTCTCGAATGCTTTCATGATAGTGGATTCATATGTGCACGTCGTTTTTCTGCAAGCATGGCTATGGGAGCATTTTGAAAAGTATGCTCCAAAGCCGTTGACTACGATTCCCGCGAGTTGGGGTGGCTCTCGAATTCTTAGATGGGCACATAAGATTCCAAGAGTTGGTTTGAGCTTGGTTATCCTTCTTGATAAATCACACGAGATCAAATTTCGCCCGTGGGAGCCAGTTTATAGGTCCGTGACTCAAATTGACACTTTTTCTTCTGCTCCGGATGTGATTTTGTCTTCAGATGACGACTTGAGCATTGGTGAAAGCTTGTTTATTCAAAGTTGCATCCCCGGTCACATGCCGTCTTTCTTTAGAGTGGATTTCCAGATTGCTGAGTACAACATTGATCGCGCGGCTCGTCACATGGGTTTCGATCAGGGGGTGCCCCTTGATTGCCGGGTAGAGCTTCCTGAGAATTCATTATGTGCTGCCCTCGCTGCCAGTGCCCTTGGGCCAGGTATCCGTCTTCCCTTCTTTCAACCGGAAAGATCACCCTTGATGACTTTTAGTTACAACGAGTTCTGGTGCTGTGTGCGTCTCATGATCCGCGAGTTCGTATATGACGCGGTGGAGAACGTTCGTGGTAGATCTCCCCTGGAAGTCTTGAAGAAGTATCCGATGTTGAGAGATTTCAAGCGAAAGTCGTCTGGCAATTCTGAAAGTCGCCAAGTGAAAGAGAAAAGGACGAAAAACCGTGCTGATGGGTTTCAGACGGTTTCAAAGGATCCTCCTGCAGCCCTTGTGTCTTTCAGTTCTTCCAAAAACCAGGTATGTGTCGCCTCTTTGCTGGTTTGTTTCCAAATGTGTGAATTTCTGCTGAAGGTATGTGTCTCTTTTATTCTAGGGCTTCGGTAGTGTTAATGCTTTTGCTGATCTTGCTCGCTGTCGGGAGACGATAACTCCTTTAAGTAATTCTGGCGGTATCGAGCCTTCTCACAACGGTGATGCACCGGAGAAAGAAGAAATATTGGCAGAGAAAGAAGAAATTTCGGAAAGTGAAGGTGATTCTTCCGATAGCAACGCTAGATCCCTTTCGGAAAGTGGCTCGGTAGGTTTCGCGCCTCTTTTTCTTCTTCCTCCTCCCTTTGAAAACGTCTAACTCAAATCTTGCAGGAGGAATCTAACTCAGGAGATGGATCTGAGGTGGAGGCACATGAAGACTTACCCTTGGTGACAACAACCGTCAGTGATGACCCGGATATGGAAGTTGAAAATCCTCATGTAGTGACTGTGACCGCTAATGATGGCTTGGAGACGGAAGTTGGTCAATCACAAAGCATAAAATCAGCTCGACCGAGAAATAATTCTCTGGTTGCTGGCGCAGATGCGGAAGGGAACCCTTCGCAGATTGCATATCTGGTTGCAGGCTCCATTTTTGATCCTCTGTACTTGGTTCCTTACCTAGGTCACGTGTTGGTCGGCGGTTTCAGCGTGCTGGCCAAACATGAGGCGTTGTATACCAAAATATGAAAGAAGTATGGACACATGGCTATGACCAGGAAGGTCACTAGTCGGATTGCGTTAGTTAAACGTGTGGAAGAAGCTTTGTTCTTCTATTGAGGACATGTGCGGGGTGACTGGATACACCGTTTCTTAAGACGTCATTGCTAACTGGGAACATCACCGCGATGTATGTGTGGAGAAGGAATTTAATGATTCGTGGTTCATTGAAAATCTTGCTGAGATTCAGAAATTGAAGGATACAGTAGTCAAAATCCCTTCTACGGAGGAGATCACATGGCAAGAAGCGGAAGTTGAGGAGTTGTCCAAGGTGTTAGCTATGAAGAGAGCGGCGATTGAAGATGTGGAGGACCGTCTTGCTAAGCTGAGTAATCCGCTGCTGGACAACTTCCCTTGAATGTTTTTCCTTTAGATTCCCTTTTGTTTATTTCGAGGAACACTTTGGGTGCTTGATATCGGAGTCTGACTAATTTTGGTAGTTGGTGGATGTTTTTTGAGATGTCGGATTATTTTCTAGGATGAATGGTTTTAATATATAACTTTGATTATGCCTTGCGAAGGGAATATTTTTTTTATGAAAGTGTGTGCTAGAAATAACACAAGAAGTAATGGTATGATGGTTTTACTGAGAACCCAAAACCAGATCAGATATCTTGCCCGGTCTAGACTTACTTGCTGTATGGATCTTTCGTCGTAAATATGCCTATTTTCATATAAGAACTGGTTTTGCCAGTAAGTCCCCAGTTGCTGGTAACAGTTTTGCTGAAAAAGCCGCCAGCCAGTCCCCAAATCGGAGTCCCCAGTTTCCCGTGTAATTTTTACGGTTGGCAACTGGGCTGTCTGGTAGTTGAGTCGCAGATCTCCAAACCAATTGGCTGCTTCTGCTGTTGGTGCTTATATCGAGACGTGAGATCGATCTCTAGAAGTAGATATTGTAACCGAGAGATTTAAACTCCCGCTCTGGTCTCCAATTGTTTATGGGAGAAAATCGCCTCTACCAAATTTGGTAAATTTGATGATGGAGAGACTGGTTTAAACCCTTAAACAAATATGCTGCACGTGAGCACTTTTGATTCGAGATATCAATCTGTAAAACTCTGGCCTAAACCAAGAAGATGGCCGTTCGAGATTTGCTTCGGTCACAAAATGGAGGAGAAGGGTTGATTTGGGGAGGATAGCGAAGAAGGGTGATGAGGCCAGAGATTTCTGGCTAGGTAGTATCTCGACTTGTATCAGAAGTGTAGAAGCTTGCGGAAGCTTGCTAGTGATGGAAGCTTTTGAGAAAGCTTGCAAAGTTGCTATCTAATAATGTTGTATTTTTCCTGACCAAGACTTGTGTGTTTTGGCAGAATAGGTGAAACCTATTTATACAAGTGAGATTGAACGTACCCTGGCCTCATTAAGGAATTGAGTAAATGTGTCAATTAAAACAGAGAAGGTGGAAACCATTGGATTTATGGTGAAAACCGTTTTCACCATAAATTTCCTTATTTAATTGACCGTATTCATTCCTTGCACACCTTGCTTTATTGCGAGCGTAGTGTACGCTGCACACTGTGAATGCCAAACCAAACCCTAAGAAAGCATCCCCTAGTTTGTGTTGATGTCTCGAGAGTTGGGCGCAAATGGAAAAGCCAAAGTTGTTAGTGAAGCATTTGGCATATGCCAATGGCATGTGCGGAATGCCTTGGCCGGGAGTTGTACTTTGAGTACGGATGGCAATGCCAAAGTCGCTTATTGGAGAATTTGGCATGTGCAGAATGCCTTGGCCGCGAGTTGTACTTTGAGTGCGGATGGTAATGCCAAAGTCGCTTAGTGGAGCATTTGGCATGTGCGGAATGCCTTGGCCGCGAGTTGTACTTTGAGTGCGGATGGCAATGCCAATGTCGCTTAGTGGAGCATTTGGCATGTGCCAATGGCATGTGCAAATGCCTTGGCCGCGAGTTTCACTTTGAGTGCGGATGGCAATGCCAAAGTCGCTTAGTGGAGCATGTGGCATGTGCCAATGTCATGCGCGGAATGCCTTGGAATAGTAAGTGTCTAGTGGTAACGTGTTTGGCATATTCCAATGGCACGTACGACCACTTTGGCCAAGTTGCGGGCGCTACTTTGGCATGCGCCAATGGCTTGAAATAGAAAGTGGCTAGTGGCTTGTGTGTTGGCATGTGCCAATGGCACACACGGATACTTGGTCCTTATGTTTTGGGCTTGGTAGCGGTTTAGAAAATGGCTAGTGGTGCGTGTTTGGCATGTGCCAATGGCACGCACGACCATGTTGACCTAGTTGCACGGTTTGCAAGACTAGGGAGCTATTTGTGGCATGTGCCAAACGGCATAGCGACTTGGAAACTGGCTAGTGGTGCATGTTGGCATGTGCCAATGGCACGCACGGCCTAGTTGACCTAGTTGCACGGTTTTCAAGCCTAGGGCGCTATTTTTGGCATGTGCCAAACAGCATAGCGACTTGGAAATTGGATAGTGGTGCGTGTTGGCATGTGCCAGTAGGGCGCAAGTCCAAGTTGACCTAGTTGCACGGTTTGCAAGCCTATGGCGCTATTTTTAGCATGTGCCAAACGCCATAGTGACTTGGAAACTGGCTAGTGGTGCGTGTTGGCATGTGCCAATGGCACGCACGGCCAAGTTGACCTAGTTGAACGGTTTGCAAGCCTAGGGCGCTATTTTTGGCATGTGCCAAATTGACAGCGACTTGGAAATTGGCTAGTGGTGCGTGTTGGCATGTGCCAATGACACGCACGACCAAGTTGACCTAGTTGCACGGTTTACAAGCATAGGGCACTATTTTTGGCATGTGCCAAACGGCATAACGGCTTAGTTTGGCAGGGTTTCCTGTGGGTGCAGTATGTGGTTTGTTTTTGGCGTCGTTGCCATGGTGCGCAGTATGCGGCTTGGTTTTGGCGTCGTTGCCATGGTGCGCAGTATGCAGCTTGGTTTTGGCGTCGTTGCCATGGTGCGCAGTATGCGGCTTTGTTTTGGCGTAGTTTCCAGGGTGCGCAGTATGAGGCTTGGTTTTGGCGTCGTTGCCATGGTGCGCAGTATGCGGCTTTGGTTTGGCATAGTTGCCATGGTGCGCAATATGCGGCTTGGTTTTGGCGTCGTTGCCATGGTGCGCAGTATGCGGCTTGGGTTGAAATTAGGGTTCTGTGTCGAAAACCCTAATCCGATATTTTGAAAAAATACCCCTATTAATTATTTACACCTGAATTAAATGCTCTCAGTTAATGTGTTGCGGGCAACATTAGGTCATGGGGTTTTACGATTTTACCCCTTGTCGAAAATCCACCATCAACAATCTTCTACTGAATCTATCCGGGTAAGTAGTACGATGACTCTTCACAAGAATGCAAGTATCACATTTAAAGTCCGACAGTTTGCAAGACTTAAACAAATCAGGAAACAAGTGCTCCAAATATCCAAAAGAAGCATGTCCTAACCTGTGGTGCCACAGTAATATCTGATTTTTAGATGCACAAGAAGACCTATTAACTAAAAGAGATCTCCCTTCACAAAGATCGTCGATATAATATAAACCATCTCTCTTAGTACCTCACCCAATTATCTCTCTGTTGCCGAGATCCTGAAGAAGACAGAAAGTGGGATATATTAGTACTAAACAATTTAACTGTGCGGTTACTTGTGCTGCGGACAATAGATTATTTGAAAAAGAAACTTCATCTCTTATAATATAAACACTTCAGTAGGCTAAAATAAGACATGATTTGAATTTAAAACAATGTGCGGGACATAAACGGCTCAAATGGCTTATATGGAGCATCATTAGAGAGTGCAGTGGTTTCATATAACAACATTTCCTGATCCTAAGTAGCAAGTAATAAGTAACAGCTGGGCCGAGATTAAGTTCTTTGGTTGAGGACAAAAATTAGATCATTATGCATGAACTTAAAACCAAAGATTGCTTCAAACATTTTTATACTGCATTGAGAATTCACGAAAAAAATGAGAGAAAGCATTGGTGAACATCATGAAACCACGATAGGTAGCTAAAAGGTTCCCCAGGTAAAGAGAAGATGTAGAAAAGGAGAAAACTTTTATGGTGTCTGCAGCAAAAAAAAAACTCACATTATAAGAATAGAATGCAATGGAACAAGGATAAAGAGAGATAAAACCAAACCTCATTCAAGTTTCTCGTAGCACTAGCAACAATCTTCTCTGAATCTGAAGGGAAAGCAATCGACCACAACGCTCTGGCATCAAAGCTATATTCATCTGCACCTTAAAAATTGCAGTGTAAGCCCTCTAATGATGTCTTTATCGTCTTCAATGAGGAATCCGTTGGAGAAAAATGAGTTTTAATAAAAAATATTTTTGTCTTGGCGAGGTTCGATCTAGTGGCCTATGGGTCCAAGGATACTTGCTCATTTTATGAGTGAATGAATCTCTCTTTAGTCCCACATTGGGTATAATAGAGAAGGAGCTCCACTATATAACCATATTCTTATGGATATGTTGTAAAACAGTGTGGGTGGAGAAAAAAATACATAATTTTACCCATGCGATATGCACATAAGGCATGCACCAAGTCCCTTTTCTACACTAATTTATTTTTTGGTGAGTTTTCTTTAGGAAATTAATTCTTAAGAGTTTTATTTATGGGTAAATTCCTTTTAAGTGTTTTATTTGTTTTTAAAGAAAACCAAAACCTAACTTGATTTGCAAGTATTTCATCATATAAATACAACTCGAAATTCTATTTTCAAAACACACAAGAAGCAATTCTTTTTATTATCTTCTTCCTTTGTTTGTGCGGTGTTTTTACTTTCCATCCCCGTTGCTGAGTTCGAAGAAAGGGTAACTTGCATTGTGCTAACTCAAGTTATATCGGGCAGTCTTATCCTGGACACATCTTCGCTGTGAGGGGTTTAGCATTACTCATCTCGAGTATACCCGCGAACTAATGTGTTAAGGACAACTTGTTGAACCTGTGATTCTGCCCTCGTCAAGTTGTTTCAGATTAGTTCTTACATATTATTTTAATACATCTAACGTGTTGTTCATTATTGCAAGATATTATTTTAATACATCTAACATGATGTTCATTGTTGCAAGATCCCAACAGAATCTAGGGTATAAGAATGCATGTCCTTTTCTGTCTAAAAGAAGGTGAAGTCGATGTTTCGTTGAATCTGTAACTGGGAGTGGAATATTGTGATCCACGGAATGACCTATAGGGTTAAAAGTGTCAATTTCCTTTCTAGTATTAGAATCAAAAATCTTCCCTGGACTGTCAGCTGCTTTTTAAAACCATTGTGGTCTCATGTCATTTTGCTCTTTTGGGAGCTTTTTAACCTCATTCCTCGTATAGTCACTTCGTCTTCAGGAGTTGCAAGCATTAGGGTTCCTTTAAGCATCAGCAGATGTCCCTGGGATAAAAGCTTGTGTCAGGACACAAATGATAAGAAATAAGAAAAAACATACAGGAATTATAACTTAAGATCCAGCAATTCTAATCCCCACACTGAGTAAATTTTCAAACACAAATCAGAAGGATAAGATGTACCTAGAGCTGAGTTGAAGTAAAAATTTGTTGATTGGTTGATTTTCATTGCATCAATGTCACTCCCAAGAGATAGAGCAGGCACAATTCCAGTAACTAGTTAAGGAAGACCATAAATATACGCTATTGTTTGTTCCGGATCGATCTATAACCTCATTCAAAGCTAGACTTGCTAATGCAGATTAATCAAAACCAGAATTTGAGCCTAGTGAGCTATCCCCATTTTCTATTGAATTGAATCATAAGAACTAGAGACAGTCAAGAGAACACTTGCAGGGGCAGAAAAGATTCCGACAAGGATTTGCAGCACACTTCACAGGGCTTGGGATGTTATAAGTTAGCCAATTCTCTCCGGGGCTTGCATCAAAAAAATTTAATCAAAATTCTCTGCATTGTATATGGACTCGTGGTACCATTAAACATTTGTAATTAGTTGTAATTTAAAGAACTCATCAATGTCACTCGCACTGTTTTTATCTCAGCCTGTTCATAATCAGTGCACATCTAAGTAAGCAGCAATTAGACGAAACCCATTGAAACTATTTAAAGACTAGCAACAAAGCCATAAATAACTGTTGCAAATGACAACTTGAATTGATCTTCTTATATTATTATGATTGCTTTTCACATACAAACTGAAATGGCCGGTAAATAACAAGCAGCTTACTAGCTAGGATATTTTAACTTAATACAAAAATTAAGAAGCATACTAGTACATTTCATGGCAAATATAATTCATCTACTAATACATTTCTTGATTCATAAACCAACAAACCAGTCAACAAGAAAGATACTCGGAATCCACCCATAAATCCAAAGCAGATTTGGGAGGAATATAGCAGGAAGGAAATTACAAAGAAGATTCTCCTCAAAGAAAAATTACAAAGAAGGTAGACGAAAGGAACCAACACGAAATATCAATCTGTTGAGAGGAAAAAACACTGTGAGGATGAGTTTTAGTTGCTGTTCTTGATGCTTTGGAGGAATCGGCCATTGATGACTCATCATGTATATAGATTTACTAACAGATGAGAGAGCTATGTTGGCTGTTGTTTCATTTTCAGGGTTCAGAATCTCCATTTCTCTTCTACACGGATCTGGGAGGAATGAATAGATAAGAGAGGAGGCGGGGAGGACAGCTATTCCTCTTTTAAGGGCGAGAAGTATTCAACGGATGATGCGTATTCTATTGCTGACCAAAGTAGATGACCGGCATATTATTATGTTTTTGGAGTCTTCCCTTTATAAAATTGAATTTCAATGTGAAATTTGCATTATTCAAAGCACAAATGTCAAGACTGGTGAAAAAAAAAAGAATATATTTACTAACGAGCCTTATATTTGCTGTTGCTCCTTCTGCACAGATTTTCTTGAGTTAATATGGCGGCAGAATTGTGCCGCAAGATGTTAGAGAATGAAGCTTTTTGAGAATTAATTGAATCCATGACAGTTTCGCGCAATGTAAACACAACAAAATGCTTAAGGATTCAAACAACATTTAGAAAGACAAGCAAACTATTTATAGCAACCCTATCGAAGATTTAAAGAACTTTCAAGAAACTCAGTGGACCGTGGGAGTAGAGGACCTAGGCCTCTCACAGAACTACCTTTGGTTGTGATCCCATTACGTAGGCAACTTCCTGACTGTTAACCAGGCACTCTTGCAACTTGATTTAATTGTCATGACAATCAAAGCGTAATGTGCTTGAAATCTGCTCAATCCACTTAAAATTTCTCATTAGCATAAATCAAACATCGACTGACCAACTTAAGGAACTTAAGTACTATTCTTACTTTGGCCTACCATCCAAAGTACAGAGATTCAGATTTGAATTCTTGGCAACTAATCCAATTCTCTCGGACTCCAATTTTACACAATCTCAATCAAGTCACAACAAAAACTCACCCAAATTATAGAAAAAAAAATAAAGATTACATATACATCATTAGAAGAAGCAACAGTAGAAATTAAAAAACATCATTCATTCATTATATGAAAAAAAATTACTCTTAGATTTGATATTTTCTTTTTAACTTCCCCAATTCATATCTCAGGAGGAGGGATTTTGTATGAGTTATATTTTGCAGAGAAGTGACTAGACCTTCTTGTACAAATTCTTCTCCCCCTCCACTAACAGGCATTTTGTCTCAGTAAAATGCTTCAGTGGAGGAGAAATTGAAAAATTAGGTTGGATTTGTGAGAGGAGAGGAAAAATCATTGTGAGAAAATATTGAGGTTGGTGTGATGATGAGTAAACTATCCAGCATGAACTTCGTCGTTTAATCAAATATTTTGTTTCTGTGTATGAGATCTGAATTTCTTGGGTTTTTGTTTCTCTGAAGAAGATAGAAGAGATAAGGAAGGAGCAGGAGGCGCAAATGAACTATATATACACACATCTTATAAAGTTTATTAGGGTTTACTTTTGATCGTTGAATTATTTGATCTGACGGTTTTAATGAGCTGAGTATTTCTCACTACGGAGGACTTGGCTTGGTTTGTGTGTCTTTTGAGTTTGGGTCACAGCCGCCTCACCATAGCTTACATTTCCTGTATGTATGGTGCAACATCAATTTTTACAAAAGGTAGACCACCCAAATTTTCAGATTGATCAAAGATTAATTAAAATCACCTTAGGCTAACCATGGCATTTGAGCATGATTTACTTTATTTGCAATTTCTTCCAAATAATTCCAGGCGGTAAAGACCCCCATATAGAAGCAAGTCAGGAGCCATTCTTTTGTCAGGTTGCCAATCCTCCAGCAGTACCCACTGGATTAACCATGAGCACATTTGGAAAAGAAGATGGAAAATTTCTCATTAGGGGTCTCTAGGATTTTGTCTCCTAGATGAAATCATGTAGATTAGCAAGACCTAAAATTTCGGACTGCAAAAAATCCCAACAGATTAAGGATTGAGTTCACTCTAATTGCTTATTTGTTTCATTATTTTTCTCGTAGGACCTTTGTCATAACCTTGGATGCATAACTCCAGAAACCAACTTGGAGATGCATGAGTATTAATAGAACTGAACTGAGAATGAACTAAAAGTCCAAATAAGTTCAAGTGATTTCAAAGTCCTATTCAGTTCCCTCTTTCATACACAGACTCCAATTTTACTCAATCTCTATTGAATCATAACAAATACTCAATCAAAAATCAAAATCATTAGAGGAAGCCACAACAGTAGAAACTAAAAGACATTATTCTCATCATCATAATAAAAAACAAACAATTACATCTCAGATTTAATATTTCCCTTTAACTTCCCCAATACGTAACTTAGAAGGAACATTAGCAGAAACGTAATCAGACGTTCCTCTCCACTTCCACTAGCAGCAGGAGAGAGTAAACAAATTAAGTTGAATTTATGAGAGGAAAAATCATTGTGAGAAAATATTGGGCACTTTCTAATAGTTGGTGTCATGAGTAAACAGACCACCATCATCTTCTTCTTTTGATAAAATTATATATCTCTTTGTATGAGATCTGTTTTTGTTAGAATTTCCTGGGTTTCTGTGTTTCCTTAAAAGAAGATAGAGATGAGGAAGGAGGAGGAGGCACAAATGAAGTAGATATACTTGTTATATAGTTTAGGGTTAACTCTTGATCGTTGAGTTATTTGATCTAACTGTCATCCATGAACATATTTATCACTGGCCGTATGTTCTGAGACACGTGGATGGTTTTAGAAGAGTTGGGTGTCTCTCTGTTCTAAGGAGCTGGATTGGCTTGTGTTGTGTGTGTTTTTAGTTTGGCATCACAGCCACCAAGCATCCTTCTCCTCTACTTTGATACACATGGTCTTGATTATCAAACCCTTAAAATTAAGGAGAAAGAAGAAATAATTTAAAGGAACTTGACTACCAGATCAAAATAAACTCCAAAATTGATTAAAAGAAAAATTAACATTTTGAGAGGAATCATAATGCTTGTTGGTTGTGATGCTGCAGTTGAACTTGAAGCACCACTTGCTTCCTCCATGATTGTGTTATTGCCTTCAATGATGAAGTAACGGTTGTTGTTATTTGATTTTATAATTAGGGTTTGGTTTCTTTTCTTTTCCTTTAGGCACAGGGTGGATGCAATAATAAGTAAATAAAACTACACAACTACAATTCGTTATAAAGATTATAGATTTTCCGGAAAAAACAAAGATGAGCCAGACAACTTCTATTACAAAAACAAAGATGAGCACAACAAATTGAACTAAAAAAATGCAAACGGGGTTTTACATTTTAGAGAGGAAAAGCCATAGTGAGTAGTGGATAGATTTTGTCGTTGATGATGATGTTAATTGACCATCTGCATGTCATGATCATGATTTTTCTGCTGGAGCTGCGGTTGATGATAAACATAAGAGGAGATAGAAGCTGAAGTTGTTTCGTCCCATTTGTTTCTATTGTTAGGGTTTCTTCGCCTTTCTTCCTACGGAAACGGCACAAATTAGATACAGTAGTAGTGGAACTATGCTCTTTATATAAGGGTTAGAGATCATCCCATCAAGGTTAGGGTTAATTCAATATCGTTGATTTCATCTTTATTATTTCATCTAACGACTTGTATTTTATGACCGACGGTAGTTGTTACATACCTATGTATTATTGACGGCTGTGATGTGATTTTTTCGAGGGTTGGATGTGGATTAACTACAATATGTACGACATGCGCAATATGTACGACATGTAAACGATCCTTTTCACGATGTTGCTAGCCTAGACAATTTGTGATATTAATCTACAATCTAAAAAAACTCACAAAATTGATTTCATCTTGTAAGCATACTGCATATAACTGTAGCCTCAAAGTTTAGGAAAATCATGCATCAGTGTATCCTCAAATTTTAGGCAAATCAATAATCCTCTACTATGAACTAAAATTTGGAAGTAGCTAGTAAATGAAAATGACTAAATTTTAATTTTTTTATTCTGATGGCCTCCCTACTAAACTGAATAGGATCCACCTCAAGTTGAACCGTGTGATTTATATATAACAAAATCATTAACAAAACAAAATCAAAATCAAAATCAAAATCAAAACTATAACAAACGCATTAAATTTGACCCATCATTTTTAGAGGGCTCATCTTCTTCTCTTATTCCCTCTTCCTTGTCGTCGTCGATACAAAGGAACTTCCACAAACCCATTACTTGTGATTCGTTTTTGGTAGAAAAAATGAGTAGTAATCATCAAAATGAGTTGAAAATGGAAGCAGCAGGGAGAAGTACTTTGGCTAGGAATTATGTGAAAAACTTTGTCGAACTAGCCAACTCAGTTTAAATGGAGTTTTTTCTATCAGAGAACAGTTTCGTTGTGTCACAAAATTTTTTCCTAGCGGAACTTTTAGTTTGGTTACGTCGCAATTTTTTTTCTAGCCAAAATTTTAGTTTGGTTATGTCGCAATTTTTTTCCTAACCTAACTTTTCTCCGAAAGAAAAAAGCCCATTAAAACCGAGTTCGGCTACCAGTATTTTTAGAAACATTAGCCGAACTTTATTGCCAAGCCTGAAATCAGTTTATAAATTTTTTATATTTCCAAAAGTTTTGGCCAATTCAAGCAACATTAATGAAACTTGAAGTATACCTAGCTTTGTACTAACAACCTTCATTTCCAAATAAATCATCTCAAAAAAAAAAAAAATCAAAACCGGCTTCTTCCTGTCCCTTAATAATTATTCTTCTAAAAATCACTTTTAAATTTAACCTAATAATCACTTATTAACTTAACTTAATTTAATCATTAAACTAACTAATTTTATACTAATTTAATTAGAAAAGGTAATTTTGGTATTAACATAAATAACCAGATGACTTAAGCTTATTATTTCATAATGACCTCCCAAAATTTTAATAATGGTCCCAAGTGAAAAAAGGGTTGGTACCCAAAAAAAAAAAGACCATAAAAGAGCTCAACTTAGTTCTTGCCGGCCCAAGACTTGAACAAATTTTATTATCAGACATTTCTTTGGAATATCTTTTCACTCGGCGTCTCTCTCTCTCTCTCGAAATCGTGATTCAGGTGCAGCTAGAATATGATATTTGGGTATGAAATCTTCCACACTTAAGGTGGAGATTATTAACTTGTATTTATATTGTTTTCAAGTACATTATTTTAGGGAGATTGATAAACAGAAATACAAGTACGATCCTAGAGAATAGTCGGAGGAAACTGTTAATGACTTGACTCTTGAGAAACAACTTCCGTAGACTGAGGAGATAGTTGAGAGTCTTCTGCAACGGACTGACTAGTTTTGCTGACACCTTCCCTCAAGTTAAACTGGAGTTGACGAATGTTTAACTTGCTTCTGATAAATTGAAAACTAGGCGACGACAAACCCTTTGTGAAAATGTCAGCTAGTTGATCTCGTGAGCTGATGAATTGCACCTTGAGTAGTTTGCGTGCCACTCGCTCACGCACAAAGTGGTAGTCAATCTCTATATGCTTCGTTCGTGCATGAAAAACTGGATTCAGGGTAAGATAAGTTGCTCCTAGGTTATCACCCCATAAGGAGGGTGTAGATGTGTGAACTCCCAATTCCTTCAACAAAGATTCAATCCAAATGAGTTCTGAAGTGGCAATAGCTATACCACGATATTCTGACTCGGTGCTGGACTTAGAAACAGTCTTTTGCTTCTTTGCACTCCAAGATATTAGATTGCCCCCAAAGTAGATGCAATAACCACTAGTTGATCTGCGGTTGAAGCATTAAGAGAGTAATCTTTGTCAGGTCTGAAAAACAAACCATAATCAATAATCTTCTTCAAGTATCGCAAGATACGCTTCACTAACTCCCAATGCTCCACATATGACTCATGCATATATTGGAAAGCTTTGTTCACAGCTACTGCAATGTCTGGTCTAGTTATATGTAGATACTGTAATGCCCCAACCACACTTCTATATAACGTAGGATCCAACATTTTCTCTGAACCTTGACGTCGAAGCTTTGTATTTGATGCCAGAGGAGTGCTGACAGGATTAACGCCATCCATCTTTGTGCCATGTAGCAAGTTAGAAATATATTTTCTCTGAGAAAGCACCATATTATTTCCCTGCATTAGAACCTCGACACCTAGAAAATAAGACAACTGACCCATGTCTTTTACAACAAAAGTAACCCCCAAATCTGTCACCAACTGATCAATCAACTTAGAGTTAGAACCAGTGACAATTATATCATCAACGTAAATTAATACATATGTTGTGGATTCTTTTGATTTTCGGATGAAAATAGAGGAGTCTGCAACTGATGCGGTGAAGCCTAGCTTGAGAAGATAACCACTGAGTCGAGAGAACCATGCACGCGGCGCTTGCTTCAGTCCATATAGTGATTTATGCAATTTACATACATGATCAGGATAGTTTGGATCTACATATCCAGCAGGCTGTTTCATGTAAACGTCCTCTTCCAAAACACCATGCAGAAAAGCGTTTTCCACATCTAAGCTGACGCAACTGCCATTTATTCATTACTTCCAGGGAGAGCACAAGCCTGATTGTGCAGGGTTTGATAACCGGAGAGAATATTTCACCATAAACCACCCCTTCCTGCTGAGTAAAACCTTTGGCCACCAATCGTGCTTTTCGACGCTGTAAAGATCCTTCATGGTTTCGTTTAATTCGATAAACCCACTTAGAGCCTACAACATTCATACCATCCACATATTTCACCAGTGAGTAAGTCCCATTACTGATAAGTGCATTAATTTGAGTGTCCATTGCATCTCTCCATTCAGGTATCTTGCATGCTTTGGAGTAGGAAGTTGGTTCCATAAAGTCTTCATCAAGCAAAGGATATTTTGTAGCTGTTAAGCATAACTTTTGTATCGGTTTTGTAATACCTTCCTTGGCCCGTGCTACTATGGTGTGACCTTGTAACTGCGTTTCTGTGGAAGAATGTGCACCAGAATCAGTGGAAGTTGTAGAGTCTGTAAGAGAGGCGACTCATGTTGAAGCAACAGGTGTGTGCTGTGATGAATTGTGAGACAATGCTGGAGAGTTTTGTTCAGGTCAAGCTAGTTGCAGAGGTTGAAGCTGGACTTGCGGAGCTTGCCTGAAAAACGCTGAGCCGAGAAGATCCGTACTTGTTGCAGTTGGATTTTGTTGACAAACTTTAGGAGCTTGCTTCTATTGAGGGGATAATGGGAATACTGCTTCTTCAAATCTTACATGACGTAAGATATTTGTCCTGCTGGTTGGAAGATGAAGGAAAACATAGCCCTTATGAGCTGCACTATATCCTAGAAACAGACAGGGTAGGGATCTCGGCTCTAGTTTGTGTGCAGTGTAAGATATGAGACAAGGGTAAGAGAGACAACCGAAAACACGCAAAAACTGGTAATCTGGGCGCTTATGAAAGAGCAATTCAAGCGGTGTTTTGGTTTAAGTAGTTGATTTCGGTATCCTATTGATAAGATAGCATGTTTTTGTGAATGCCTCAGACCAAAACTTCTTTGGCTGGTGAGCATGAAACAAAATGGCAAGGCCATTCTCTGTGACGTGCCTTATACGACGTTCTACAAGGCCATTTTGAGTAGACATATGGGGACAAGAGAATCTATGCTGAATGCCGGAATCATTTAGATATGAAGTGATCTTTTTGTATTCAAGAGCATTGTCAGATTGAAAATTTTTAATCTTATGACCAGTTAAGTTTTCTACTTGTTTGTGAAACTGAACAAAGATATTATATGCATCAGATTGTTGAACCATAGGAAAAACCCATGTATAATGCGAGAAAACATCCATTATTAACATGCAGTAACGGAAACCATTTATTGAAATTTGTGGAGACACCCAAATATCAGAAACAACAAGACTTAAAGGTTTATCAAAACTAGTAGAACTGAGAGAAAAATAAAGTTTCTTACTCTTGCTTACATGACAAGAGTGACAATAACCAAACTTCTTATTTATGACAGGAAGGGAAAATTTTCTAATTATTTTCGAGACAGTACCTAGCATAGGATGGCCAAGGCGCAGGTGCCAAATAGGTAAACTAGCGGAAAGATAAGCCTGAGGATATTTGGAGTGATTGATGTCACCTATTACATCGAAAATATATAACCCATTCTCATTCCTCCCCTTTAGCAGCACTGCTCCTGTGCATTTGTCCTTCACAACAAAAAATTTGGTGTGAAACTCAAAGAAAACACAATTATATTTGCAGAACTGAGAAACCGATAGAAGATTTCTGTTAATCCTTGGGACATGATACACATGATTTAAAACAAAGCAACGTGTATTATGAGTGAATGTAGAGTTACCAATATGGGCAATTTCAAGACCAGTGCCATTACCAACTCGAACCTGGTCCGTGCCTTCATACTCATGCGGAATACACAAGTTGTTCACATCATCGGTTAAATGATGTGTAGCACCAGTATCAGTGATCCATTGTCCATCAGCTTGTCCACCAGGAAAGGCAATATAAGCTTCAGGTGCTTTGGTATGCCTTTCCTTGTCATAGCGAAACCAGCATCAATCTGCAGTATGATTACGCTTCTTGCAAATCTGACAAAATACTTGACTCTGAGTAGAAGACCTTTGGGGTTATTGGGGACGTCGGTTGTTGTTTTTCGGCTGATATGGTCCTCATGGTTGATGTTGATCTCCTCTTGGTCCATTCCTGCTTCCAGACGAGAAGGAATACGTTGTAACGTTGGCCACTGGTTGTTGAATCTGACTCAACTGATGTTCAAGCCTCATCTCAAACGTCATAAGATGAGTATTGAAAGTCGCAATATCCATTGCTTCAGCAGTACTCAAAGAAGTAACTATAGGATCATATGCATGATTTAATCCATTGCAAATGGATTGTTTCATCTCATGAGCTGGTACGGTGTAACCAGTGGCTGCAAGCTGATCAAACAAACGCTTAGCATCATTTAAATAAGCCTTTAAAGTCTTATTACCTTTGTTCAAATTATGTAGCTGTCTCTTGAGATTCATTTGGTGTTCAAATATCTTTGGACCAAACTCATATTCTTGTTTGTCCCATATCTCCTTTGCTGAATCAAGATCTGCAACTACACTTAGTACTTCAGGCGTCAGGGTCGAATTCAACCAACCAACGATGAGTGAATCTTGCTGTTCATAAGTGGTGAATGCAGGATTGATAGATTCACTATTTGGAAGATTTCTTGGTGGTTTTTCCTTTGTTCCATTGATAAAACCGGTTAAATCATAACCTTTAAGGATAGTCTTAAACTGAGCCTTCCATAGTATATGATTAATTTCTGTATGTTTTAGAGTAACTAGGTGATGGATATGTACTTGATGAAGAGAAGTTGTAGCTTTTTCCATAGTTTTGATGTTTTTAGGGTTTTTTTTTTTTTGGTTGCGGAAGCTAGACTTGGATCGATAGGCTGATACCAAGCTAGAATATGATATTTGGGTATGAAATCTTCCACACTTAAGGTGGAGATTATTAACTTGTATTTATATTGTTTTCAAGTACATTATTTTAGGGAGATTGATAAACAAAATTACAAGTACGATCCTAGAGAATAGTCGGAGGAAACTGTTAATGAATTGACTCTTGAGAAAAAACTTCCGTATCCTGAGGAGATAGTTGAGAGTCTTCTGCAACGGACTGACTAGTTTTGCTACAGGTACGATTGGAGTTTGCAACCTGCTTTTATCTATGATTCAAGTATCATACGAACTGTGTTGGGCAGAACTTAGTTCGAAACTCGGATCTTGTGGATATCTGATACTAGATTTTTGATTTATTTTCAAATTTTCTCTTCTTTCTTTTAAATTTGTTGATATTTGGTGAATCTAAACATACTAGTTCTATGTCTCCGTAATTTGGTGGTTCGTTTTCCATTCTCGTTTCTTAATTTATGTGATTTGTGTTTTGAGAATCCAGGGTTTAATTTGGATTAGGGGTTTTGACGGATTTCTGTTCGTATGATATATTTTCATATGTGTTAGGTTTAGTTTCCTAATTTTGATTGTTTTTTGTTACAAGAAAACCCTAAGTAGCAGAGTTAATGCTTGATTTGTGCTTTTTAAATCTAGAATTTGCTTAATTTTTGGGGATTTTCACTTGATTCATTGTATGATAACAATACAGCGTTTTCTTACTGTTTAATATTATGTGTAATAGAAGAATAGGGGTTCTTACATCATGATTATTTCTCTATAATCATGAATTGAATTGGAACTTAAATGTGTGTAATGTATTTGTTACTTGGCTTTTCTATATTGGAACTTGTATTTGTTAGTAATGAATTATCTCCATTTTAAACCCACATTAACTCCATTTTAGAAAATTTTCAGTAACCAAATTGTTTTTCCTTAGTTTTGTTTTCTGCAAACATATGTGTAATATCTCATCCTATTCAACCAAATGATTCCTTTCTTATATTTTCTTTTGATGGCCTTTGGGAACACTTGAGCAAGGAGCTAGCAGTCAAAATTGTTCAAAATAATTTTTTTCTTGTCTATGTAAAAGGAAAAAAAGTCGTATTTGAATTGATACTTTTCAAGTGTAGAGAATTCATCCTTAGTTAAGACTGATAAATTTCAGCTGGTGCAGGGAAGTGCTAAAACACTTCTAAAAGCGGCCCTCAATGAAGTGGCTAGAAAAAAAGAATTGCGGTACGGAGATCTTCGCAGGATTGACAAGAAGGTTAGGCACCACTTCCATTTGATAATATAATCGTCATTATTCTTTTTATAAAGTATGACCTTATAAGAGGATATACCTCATTGGATTGTACAATTATTATATCCTCTGTTTGACGTATACTTGTCTCAATTGTCAATCAATAAGTTTGAGGATTGTGAACCCATCAACTTTACTGTATGGTTAAAGAAGACCAAACTGTGCTCTCTAAGTACATTCTTTTGGAACTAGATAGGACTTCAGTAAATACATCACATTATTTCCTATAAACACATAAGCTTTCGTTTGTTCTATACATGCTTGTCCCGTTTTCTTCTGTCCTAATAAGTACCCGTTATTTTCATTTATTCTTCCATGAGTTTTACTTGAATATTGTTAGACCAATATGCAAATTGACTTGAGGATTATTACACCAGGTGCACATTGCTGGCGTTGGTGATTTCCCTCTATTTAGTGTAGCTAGTGTTGGCGATTTCCCTCTATTTGGAGAAATAATCTTAGTCGATCCTTGACCTTTATTGTATGGTCCCAGAAGTGATTTTGCAGGTTCATTTTCTCATTCTAAGTGTTGTGTTTCTTTTTCACACAATACTTTTTAGTATGATTGTCACTTTAGTGCTAGCCAGGAATTGCCGTGGACAGTTGTAGTAATCTTTGTGCTATTTTTATGATTTTCCTTATGTATTTTTCCTTCCAAAATTCCCTAATCTTTGTACATTTCAGGAAAAGAGCCTGATGAGAGCGAGGGTTTCGGACCAGGGACTTATCTAAGGTTGAAGGTCAGAGACGTTCCTTTCAAGATGGTTGCAGGAGGAAAGATAGGCTAGATTAAAAGTGGAAGCTGAACTATATTTGTCAAACTAAGCAAAGACTAGCTCGTATAGAAGAATAATTAGGTCTTGTGATCCAAACACAGGTAAGGTAGGATTCAACACCTTTATTCTTTATTTTTTACTCATGTTTATGCATTATGAATATGTTTTCCACGAATGGTGTAAAAGTAAGGTCATTTTGATGTGTGTGCAATGCAGACTGGCAATAAAATGGTACAGGAGGAAGCTTTGACAGCTCTAGCACCATTAGATGATTAGTCACTAGTACCTTATGGATTCTGCTTCCTCTGTTATCTTATGTTTCACTTGTGGTGTCTGTTCACTTGTAGCTGATTAGTCACTAGTACATCATGGATTTTGCTTCCTATGTTATCTTATGTTTCACTTATGGCATTTGTTCACTTGTTGCATTTGTAGGAGCAATTTCAAAAATGTTATGATGCTGTTATACCTTATCCCAAAAATATTAGTTGAAATGGATGTTATAATTAGAAGCAGGTGTTTCAGCAAATCAGTTAAAATGGTGTAGGTTTCTGTTACCTTTGAAGATGAAGGACGTGCTCAAAGCAAGATGATTGGGAGAAACCTTATGGATAGTCTCCATCAAACTTATTGTTCAGAGCTAGGATAGAAATAGTTAACTTATAATGAGGAGAACAACTTGTTTACAATGGAACCTCTTTGAAGGAACTGGTTTGAGTTCAAAGTGGTGCCATAGAATTCACCCCTCAAACGGTTTATCTCTGTTTCCTTTTTTTTATATGTCTCTTGTTATCTTTACCATGACTTATAATGTCGGTTATAGATTGTTTCAGCAATAGGATCCATGGTTTTTCCAGCCTCAATGAAATTGAGTGTAAAAGAATGAAGCGTTGTTGTTATTAAGCAGTGAAGATGTTTAAAGTAGAGAGTAGATTTGCTCAAAGTGTATTCTTACCTTTTCCCTTGGCTTTATCTTTTTTGGTGAGCCTACTCCTTTTTCCAGTGTCGTGTGGGACTGCATTATTAAACTAGGCTGCCAGCTATGCCCCTCCCAAGTCTCAGGAGGATTCCTCAAGTCATTCAAGTGCAGAAATCGCATAGCATACAATTAGCCAAGGAGAGATGGCACAATAGATGTGTCGGCAAGAGAATCTAGTTGTATAATTCAATTCAGGACTGCCAGGAATGTATGTTTGTGTTGCTATTTGATAATGGCCACGCAATAATTCTACTACTGCTTTATCTTTGTCCTCCTCTTCTTGATCGAAAGTTTATCAACTGTTATTTTTATTTCTTTTCTATATGTATGATCGGTGAAGAATTTCAACTGTTATCTATTAGAATGCTGATCATCTCAATAATGCTACTACTGGTTTCTCCGCCTGATCCAATATCTTATGGAAACTTGAACAGAAAAAGGTACTATGTTGTGCTTTATACAACAAGCTTATTATAGGGGCGGCATGGTTTATTAGAGGGGCGGCAGTGTGATAGTAATGTCCCTCTAGTTGGTTAGGGGATGTCCTAAAGGGATGTAAATGGACTAATCTACCCTTTATAAGTTAAAAAGACCTAATTGTCCTCCCCTATTTATAAACCTAATGAATCAAAATAAATCAAATCAGTTTTCTTTTTTTCATCTTCATCTTCTTTTCTCCTCCTCTATCAACCGTAAACACCATTAAAACTGAAATCTTCATCGTATTCGATTAATCGGCGATTTGAAAAATTTATAATCGTTGATTGAAACCTATATTATAGATGCCGAAGAAAAAGGTTGACGAAGATTGTAGCCGTTCTAGTGAACCACATCCTCCATTAGGTCAAGAAAATCAATTTGAAACTCCTCAACCATCAAAATCAAGCCCAGTGACTTATATGAGGTATGTTTCGGAAAACCCAGTTAGGGTTTAGTCTATTATGTATGATTTAAGTTAGTTTTGTATCAAAAATTAGGGTTTTGGATCAAAATTAAAATTGAAATCTCTGTGTTGCATGTGAGTTACGGTTGGTAATAACCCCAATTGCAACTGTAACTATAAATTTGGTTGATGTTACTGTTTGTTGCAACTCATTACCAACAGTAAGTTCCTGATTTTGGTTGATGTTAGGGTTGGTAATATCCCCAATTGCAACCGTAAGTAGATTTCGGTTGCTATCGATACATAAGTTACCAACCGTAATTTACCCTGTAACTTCCATTTTCTTTTTTACGGTTTGTAACTGCATCACTGATAGCGACCGTATTTGAGTTATGACTTGTAACTCAAATAACCTTACCAACCGTAGAACATCTTGTAACTTGGTAATTTTTCCAAATTCACATACGGTTGAAAAGTGAGATCAAATACCAACAGTAGGTTAGCTACGGTTTATATCGATTCATTAGTTACCAACCGTAGTTTAGTTACGGTTGGTCTCAATTCATTGGTTACAAACCGTAACTATGCATGCTCACCAAATGTTTTTGAGTTTCGTTTTCTATATTATTTGTTCTACCCTTAGTAAATCAATCAATTGTAATGCTTGTGTAGGAATCCTGATAGGGTGAAGAAAAAGAGAGGAAATCACTTAACCCTGATTGATCACACGCCCACCGCTCGCGGTGAAAGACATTTAGGGGTAGATAATAGCGGTATCCACAAGAATGAGAAGAGGAAGAATACGTTTGAAATTAAGTTGAGAGAAGAACCTGTGGCTGAATCTGGAGTTGAGTTATAAGGAGTGGAACATAATGATCAAGAAGAGGCCGGAGTCGAAACTAACCGTGAAGGCAACGAAAATGAAATTGTAGAGGAAGAAACTAATTATGATGAAGATGATGAAGTATCTAAAGAATCCAATGATGAAGAAGAGGAGGAAGAGGAAGAAAATGATGAAGAGAGAACAAATGCCAAGGGAAAACAGGTTGTTGTAGCTGCACCTCGAGTTAAAGAAAAGAATCCGAGAAAGGAACCCGCACCGAAAGGGATGCATATTCCTAAAGGAAAAGAGTTGTAGTTGGCACAGAAGAAGAATAGAAGACCTTGGGGCGAGGCCCCAGATAAGTCTTCAATCTTATTTGGTTATAAAGATTCCTGGGCCGCAAAAGTCTGTTAGACCTTGTATGATTTTTCTTAATTTTCTTAAGGCCTTGTTTGGTAAAAATTTATAATTATCTATTTATGATTATTGATAATCAAAAATTGATAAATGATTTTGATATAATCATTTTAAAAATAAATTTTTCCAAACACTTTTTTTTTAAAATAATTGATTATCTTAGAATGATGATCACAAAAAGGAGATGAAAGAACAATGATTTAGGATAATTTTTTAGTCATATGTTCTTTTCTTGTCTCTCTATTGATAGTTTAGAGAAAATAAGAACAAAAAATTCAATTTGAGTTTCTTAGAAAAAATAATTGATTATAATATTTTTTTTTTCTGTTTATGGAAATAATGGATTTTTTTCAATTATGTTTAAAATAAGCAATTATTATAATGGTTACCAAATGCATATAAAATCCATTATAATCTGCATAATGGATTATGGGCTGATAATCCATTAAAATAATTATTACCAAACAGACCCTAAAACATTCAATTTTTATAACTTATTTTGGTACATTTTATTTGTTTGTTTCAGTTCACCAAAATATGTGTATATTTTGGTATATTTGTTTTTTTAGGACCATGCAAGATGCACAAAATAGCTCAAGCGTCAAAGGGCTAAACATTGGCCATTAAGTAAAGAATGTGTTACGGTTCGCAATCTAGTGGTTAGTACAGGATCAGGGCCTGGAATTCTTCATTCCCAATCAGAGTATGATAGTGTTGTGGTCTCTACCTTTATGGAACGATATTGGCTTGAAACCGATACGTTTCATCTTCCATTTGGAGAGATGACAATAACACCGGACGATGTGAAGTAAATTCTTGACCTTGAAGTTGAAGGACAACCGGTGTTTGAAGGTTTCGACAACAACATGTCTTGGACTGACCTTTACATCCTTGTTTAAAAAACACTTGGTTGGGATAAAGATGAAACAGAGATGGAGTTTCAGTTTGCTGGTGGTTATAACCCTGATGAACCACATAAACCACGTATCATCAAAAATCTTTTGTTGAAGAATCTAAGGAAAAAGTTTAAAGGAACATAGAAAAAGGAATTGGCAGGTGAGGTGATGGATGAAAAAAGAGTTAGGCGTACATCCACAGCTTATTTGGTGTATTCTTTTGGGACCGTATTCTTTTCTGATAACTCTGGAAATAGGGTGAATGTTTATTACCTACGCTTGTTGAAGAATTTGAACGATACCAAAAATTATTCATGGGCCACTACCACCCTTGCATATTTACTTGAGATTCTAAGAAAGGCCTCGAGGGTTGGAGCTACTGAAATTGCAATGAATGTTGCGCTTTTAATGGTAAGTTTGGTTACATTTTTATCATATGATAGTCTGTTATATTTTTAGTCATGTGGCAATTATTTATACTTTTTTTTCTTCTAGGCATGGGTTTATGACAACTTTCCGAGCCAAGTCGCGGGCGCAACAATTGGGTAGCGGCTTGGAATAGAAAGTGGCTAGTGGTAACGTGTTGGCATGTGCCAACGGCACGCACGGCTTGAAATAGAAAGTGGCTAGTGGTAACGTGTTGGCATGTGCCAATGGCACGCACGGACACATTGTCCAAGTCGCGGGCGCTACAATTGGGTAGCGGATTGGAATAGAAAGTGGCTAGTGGTAACGTGTTGGCATGTGCCAATTTCACGCATGGCCACCTTGGAAAATTCGCGGGCGCTACAATTTGGTAGCGGTTTGGAATAGAAAGTGGCTAGTGGTAACGTGTTGGCATGTGCCAATGGCACGCACGGCCACCTTAGCCAAGTTGTGGGTGCTACAACTTGGTAGCGTCTTAGAAAATAAAGTGGCTAGTGGTAACGTGTTGGCATGTGCCAATGGCACGCATGGCCACCTTAGCCAAGTCGCGGGCGCTACAACCGGGTAGCGGCTTAGAATAGAAAGTGGCTAGTGGTAACGTGTTGGCATGTGCCAATGGTACGCACGGACACCTTAGCCAAGTTGCGGGCGCTACAACTGGGTAGCGTCTTTGAATAGAAAGTGGCTAGTGGTAACCTGTTGTCATGTGCCAATGGCACGCATGGCCACCTTAGCCAAGTCGCGGGCGCTAAAACCGGGTAGCATCTTCGAATAAAAAGTGGCTAGTGGTAACGTGTTGGCATGTCCCAATGGCACGCACGACCACCTAGGACAAGTTGCGAGCGATACAACTGGGTAGAGGATTAGAATAGAAAGTGGATAGTGGTAACGTGTTGGTGATAGGTGTGATAAACACCTAATTTTATATCTAGTATTTATGCTTTCTTTGCGAGTTTTCATGTAAATTATGTATCTTATGTGTGAGTTTGAGTTTATTAGGTGCTGTGGAGTCACACGGAGGAAAAGAAAAAGAAACCATCCGTTTAGAGCGAAAAGGACAAAGTCGCCGTGTCATAGGCGAACGCTATCTGGAGCCCAGTCACGGTTAAAGGGCAACTCTACTTGAAGAAGTACTAAACATGGACCATTCGAGGTTAAGGGGCTACTGTTGTAGCTACCCCTTATCAGAAGAGACCAGTTGCCAATAACAATTTCATTTCTATAACCCTAAAACGAGAATTCCATTTCTTGTTTTCACAACACCTGAAATTCACAAAAAAAGAAGAAAAAAAACTGCGCAGCAGCCCTGAAAGTGAGGGAGAAATCAGAGAACCATAAAATGATAGAAATTAAGAGATCGAGAAATGGAAGGGATCGATGGGATTGCTGGGAGATTTATGAAATTCAGGAGAAGATCGAAGGCAAGATAAGAAAACAAGTAGATGGGTGTTCATCAAAATGGTGGATTGAAGGATTGGGTGGAGATCGGTTTTTGGGGTTCGATTGAACATGAAGAATAACAGAGAAGATAGGGGTTCTGTCTGAATGTTGTTCTTGATTAAAAGATGAAACTAATGGCACTATTGACATGGGTTTAGGGTCTGCTTCTGAATCTTAAATGATGAAGGAATTGGGGGTTTTGATTCCGGTTCTGGTGGTGCAGTTCAAGAGAGGAAGCAGTGCACAGTGGTGTCAGTGGTGTTTGAGAGAGTTATTGTTGGTACTGGTACTGCAGGCAAGGAAGCAGAGCTGGTGCAGTTTATGGCTGTGCTTGGTGAGAAAATGCAGGTGCCTGAGATGGTATTGGTTGGTGCTTGCTGTGAAAGTTACAGGGAGAACATGAATAAATGTTGGGGTATGCTGTGTTTCTTCTGAAGTTAGGTGCGGATAGAGATGGATACCATGAACACAGTAGTGGTGGTTGCTTGCGAGGGAGTTATCTTGGAGAGTTTAAGCTGGTGCTGATTGGTTTATTGCAGTTGAAGCCACAGGTGGTGACTTGATATGGGTGTGCGGTAAACTGATAGGAAGTTGGTGATGGTTTTACACAGGTGGTGTTGAACTGAAGTTGGGTTGCAGTTTGATGGGTATGACTCACTTGAAGTCATGAACAGATGAAAGAGAAGTTGGTGATGGTTTTTCACTGGTGGTATTTCACTGAAGTTATAGTGGTGGAAGAATTGTGTATGACTTGAAGGTGAATTTCAGGTTCAATTGAAATACAACTGTTGTTTGTGGGGAATTGCAGTTATGATGCAATGCAATAATGGAGATGCTCTAAGTCTCAAATGATGTTGCAGTATGCAGTTCAGGTGGTGATTATGCTCAGGGGATAGAGCTGTAGGTTATGAACTACAAGACTGAATGGGCTATGGTGGTCGTATGAGAAGGATATTGGGAGTGAACTGAGGTTTAGTTTTTGCAGGCAGAGAATGGATAGAAGTGTTGAGCTTGAGCTAAGTTGGAGAGGGTGTGAATAATGAAACTGATTGGAGTGAGCTCAAGTGCTATGGCTTAAAGATCTGGTGCCATCATGGTTTGATTTGCAGACAAGAAAGTTGGTGCTGTGTGACAAGAAGGGTTAGGTTTTCTTGAGCTAATATGGCAGCTGAAGTTGGGTGGCTATTATACCTATTATGGTGGTTGCTATCAATGCAATATGGTGGCTCTGGTGGTATTGCAGGTGAACTACAGAGAAGGAAGGAAGAGTTGGTCATGCTGTGCATTATGAAATTACAGGGGTGAAGATTACATGGTCTTATGAAGCAGTGGTGCTTGACTTGGTAAAGCAATATAATGCAGAGGAATTTGCAGGGGGAGTTGAAGAAGAAATGGGTGCGTATTGAACTGTCTAGATGATGTCTAGGGCAGGTACATGAGTTGCAGGTGATGACTTTCATTGGCTTGTGAGCTGTGATTGCTCAGCTGAACTAAACTGAATGATTGAGCTTGAACTGACTGAATGTGGCTGGAGTTCAGAGAAGTCACGGCCATCTTGGCCGTAAACAGTTCGGGCATGTGCAGTGGCCTAGTCAGCTGAGTTAGCTACTGACTCGGTTCTGACTCAGAACTTGACGCGATCAACTGTTAAAGACCGTTAGTTAACATTCAAAGATAACAGAATCTTTTAACGGAATATTCCTTCGACGGGATACATTTTCAAGTGGCCGACGACTTTCCGGTGCCGGATTCCGGCCAATTTCCGACCAAAAAACCAATTTCCCGGCGAGCATTTTTGGGACAGATTTTCTACATGGGTTTCTCTCACACGTGGGCTTGGTGGATTTCCAACTAATGGACTTTGAACCATATTGACAAAACCTATTTTTGGAAGGAGAAAAAGCTATAAAAAGGAAGTTTTCTACACAATTTAATATACAACGTTTTTATTCTATTCTTGGATATTTTGCAGAGAACAACTTCTAGGGTTTGCTTTCTTTTATGTTTCATCTATTTTCTTTGAATATTATGATGATGAACTCCATGAATATGAGTAGCTAAATACAATAATTGGTTATGGGATAAAAGTTGATTTCTTCAAGCATGTTATTTGATTTTATGAATTAGTTTTGTCTCAATTTTATCGTTTATGATTCATTGTTTTATTATCATATGATTTTAATGCTAGTTTGGTTGAGTCCGGAATCAATTGGATTTGTTTTCATGTCTAAAGCTATATTAGGGTTTTCAATACGTAAAAGTTGTTATCTCTGATTTCTAATAGCATCTTGTGGTTAATACTTGTAGTGATACATCTTTTTAATCGCATATGAATCATAACCTTTGTTAAAACGAATTAGTGCTTTTACACGTTTGTTTGCATCGATTAGTCTTATTTCATAGAACTTATTGCTCTTAGGGAGTTAAATCTAATTGTGCTTTTACACTTTAGGTTGATTTTTAAGAAGATTTCACGATAGCATCTTTTAATGTTGTTTGTGATAAAATCAGGAAATAAACAGGATACTCTTGCGATCAAGATATCCTAGGACTTTTGATAATTGAGAGATTAAATACCAATTCTAATCATAGATGAAAAATACATGTTTGTGAATGATACTATCCCTTGACCAATATCTTCTTCTTATTGATTATTCCAATTATTTACTTTGCTTTATTTAATTTAATTACTTAGATAAAAACAAAAACACAAACTCTTGGGTTATTTGGTTACATAAGAATCTGAAAATTGCATAACAACAATCGCCTCTATGTGGATACGAACTCTTTCTTATCGAATACTATATTTATATATAGTTAAGTGAGGAAGTGAAATTATTTTTGACGCATACGACACGCATCAGTTGGCATGTGTCAATGGAATGCACGGCCACCTACGCCAAGTTGCGGGCGCTATAACTGGGTAGCGGCTTGGTTTTGGCATAGTTGCCATGGTGCGCAGTATGCGTCTTGGAATTAGGGTTTTGTGTCGAAAACCCTAATCCGGTATTTTGAAAAAATACACCTATTAATTATTTACATCTTAATTAAATGTTCTGGGGTTTTACGATTTTATCCCTTGTCTAAAATCCACCATCGACATTAAGTACCCTGCTTAGCTCGGAACAGGAGCTTTGTTGCGAGGTAAGCATAAGATGGTGCCAAGACAAAATCTGAAAGAGAAATGGGATATTTATCTGACCTTTTTTCTGAGATGCAAACTGGATTCGGAATCCTTGTCCTTAGCAGTTTTGCACGGAGTGAGAGACTGGCACAATTTGGCAGAAATGGACGGCTGGGAAGCATTGCGCTGCTGGAACGAGTTGAGAAACTGAGCGTGATGGATGGTGGGGCCGGTGGGAGATGGACGTGACATCTGGTACGACTTGGGCGACGTTGATAGGTCAGCGCGATTGGTGGGCCTGGCAAAAAGGAGTATGCTAACTTGGGCGGTACTGGCGCGAGGTTGAGAGGTTGGCATGGTGGGATCAGTGGGAAGGGAGCACGCTTGGGGAGATACTGGCACCGTTAATGGGGCTTGAGCGGCCGTTGGGAAGTTGGGCGCCCTTGTGGGTCCAAAACTTCCTTTACACGCGCGGCTTTGGGAGAAAAGGAAACCTTCCCCATTGGGGAAACTGCCCGCATATATATATATATATACATGAAGTTTTCCTTTTTACCTTGCGCTTTGTTCTTTCCCTCTTTCTTGCTAGCGGTAAAGTGATAAAGGAGAAACCGACTATCCAGGTATGTCTTCTAATACTTCTCTTGTTTTCCTTTGTAGGTGCAAACCCTAGCAGTAGGTGTTTTTCCTTTTATAAATCTTGCGCCGATATCGCGCGCAACGATTGGATGGCGTGCTTCTTGTAGAGAATATATGTTTTGATTTCGTAGATAATACTGCATATATGATTTTGAACCCGTAGAGAATGCTACGTGCATAATTTTGAACCCGAAGAAAGATTTCGTATATGCATTTGAACCCGAGAAATATACTGCGCATGTAATTTTGAAACTGAAGTAGGATACTGTATATGCACTTGAACCCGAGAAATATACTACATATGAATCCCGAAGAAAAATACCGTGTACGTGCTTCATATGAACCCAAATGAATCCCGAAGAAGAATAATGTATATGCTCTTCACACGAACCCGAAAGAACTACTGTATATGAATCCCAAAGAAGAATACCGCTCTTCAACCCAGAAAATATATTGCGCATATAATTTTGAACCCGAAGTAGGATACTGCATATGTATTTCGAAACCATAGAAAATACTATTCTCCCATGTGTCAGGGATTTTTTTTCTTGTCGAGCGCGGTTGTGCGTTGGGGGAACATTTCATAATTTCCCTGTTTTTGTGCAGATATCTTGTTGCTAAGCGAGAGAAACCGACAAGATGTTACCTGAACAAGGCTTCGTTTCGTCAAAAGATATTGATAGTTCGAAGCCAAACATAGATGATGAGTTCTTTACCAAACTTTTTTCTCCTGCTCGGAGGAATCTTTCAGACTTCGATCCAGATTTATTGACTGATGGTGAAAATTAAAAGGAGACCCACACAGTTCGGTCGGAGCATATCATACGGTTTTGTCTTCGTAAAGGAGTGTATGCCTCTTCCAGTATTGACTTCAGGATGTTTCAAAGCCCATTGCGTTCTTTTGATGTGTGGGTCGAATTTATGGTGAGTAGGGAGCATATAAATTTCAACTTGACTCGAGCGAGGATTATTAATGCCGTCAGAGCTTCAGTAAGTCTCCGGATTCGGAAAGATGTCATGGGCTTGGTTGCTTTCCTCCCTAGGTGGTGCCCGGACACTAACACAACAATCTGTAGATGGGGAGAAATAGCTTTCACCTTGGAGAGCGTGGATGTCTTGTTGAATCTTCCGGTAACGGGGTATCTTAACATCCAATTATCCAAAGATAAGAAGAAGATGTGAAATGACCTTGCTGCTAAGTTGGGAGACTTTGCACGAAAAGATTCTTCTGCGAAGTCGAGAAATCCTGCTTGGAAAGAATACGAAAGGTGCCTTTACAGCTGGTGGATATCTCAGTGGTTTTCGGAAGAGTTGGAGGCCAGACAGAAAAGTAGCGATCTCCACGTTGCAGCATTTTTGGCCCTCTGGTTGTCTAGAGACATTCTTGACGACGGTTCTAGAAAGAAGGAGATAAGGGCAGAGCTGTTACCAATTGCTGTGAAGTTGGCGAAAGGTGAATTTCTCCCCATTGGCAGGCTATTCCTTGGCTCCTTGCACGCGCATATGGATCACTTAGTCGCGAATATACGAGTTTCGAATGGTTTCATGAAAGTGGATTCGTATGTGCACGTCGTTTTTATGCAAGCGTGGCTGTGGGAGCATTTTGAAAAGTATGCTCCAAAGCCGTTGCCTACGATTTCTGCGAGTTGGGGTGGCTCTCGAATTCTTCGATGGGTGAATAAGCGTCCAAGAGTTTGTGTGAGCTTGATTAGTCATCTTGATAAGTCACACGAGATCAATTTTTGCCCGTGGGAGCCAGTTTATAGGTCCGTGCTTCAAATTGATACTTTTGCTTCTGCTCTGAATGTGATTTTGTCTTCAGATGACGACTTGAGCGTTGGTGAAAACTTGTTTATTTAAAGTTGCATCCCCGGTCACATGCCGTCTTTCTTTAGAGGGGCTTTCCAAATTTATGAGTACAATATTGATCACGCAGCTCGTCACATGGGTTTCGATCAGGGGGTGCCCCTTGCTTTCCAGCTAGAGCTTCCTGAAAATTCATTGCGTGCCGCCCTCGATGCCAGTGCCCTTGGGCCGGGTATCCGTCTTCCCTTCTTTCAACCGGAAAGAGCGCCCCTGATGGCCTTTAGTTACAACGAGTTCTGGTGCCGTGAGCGTCTCATGATTCTCAATTTTGTGGACGACACGGTGGAGAATGTTCGTGGTAAGCCTTCCCAAGAAGTTTTGAAGAAGTACCCAATGTTGAGAGATTACAAGCGAAATTCATCTAGCAATTTTGAAAGTCCCCAAGTGAAAGAGAAGAGGATGAAAAATCGTGTTGGTGGTTTTCGGATGGCTTCAAGAGATCCTCCTGCAACCGTTGTGTCTTTCAATTCTTCCAATAACTAGGTATGTGTCGCCTCTTTTCTGGTCTATTTTCCAAATGTGCGAATTTTTGCTAAAGGTATGTGTCTTGTTTCTTCCAGGGCTTTGGTAGTGTGAATGCTTTTGCTGCTCTTGCTCACTTTCAGGGGATGGTAACTCCTTCGAGTAATTCTGGCGATATCGAGCCTTCTCACAATGGTAATGCACCAGAGAAAGAAGAAATTTCGGAAGGTGAAGGTGATTCTTCCGATAGCAGCGCTGGATCCCTTTCGGAAAGTGGCTTGGTAGGTTTCGCGCCTCTTTTTCTTCCTTCTCTCTTTGAAAACGTCTAACACAAATCTTGTAGGAGGAATCAGACTCGGGAGATGAATCTGAGGTGGAGGCACATGAAGACTTGCCCTTGGTGACAACAACCGTCAGTGATGACTTGGAGATGGAAGTCGATAATCCGCCTGTAGTGACCGTGACCGCTGATGATTTCTTGGGGTTGGAAGTTGATCAATCATAAAGAATTAATGCAGTTCTACTGGGAAATGATTCTCTGATTGCTAGCGCATATGTGGAAGGGAAACCTTCACATATTGAGGATCTGGTTGTAGGCGCCATTTTCGATCCTCCGTACTTGGTTCCCTACCCAGGTCACGTACTGGTCGGAGTTTTCAGCGTACTGGCCAAATATGAGGCATTGTATACCAAAATCTGGAAGAAGCATGGACACATGGCTATGACCAGGAAGATCACTAGTCGTATTGCGTTGGTTAAACGTGTGGAAGAAGCCTTATCTTCTATTGAGGACATGTGCGGGATGACTGGCTACACCGTTTCTGAAGACGTCATCGCTAACTGGGAGCATCACCGCGATGTGTGTGCAGAGAAGAAATTCAATGCTTCATGGTTCGTCGAAAATCTGGCTGAGATTCGAAAATTGAAGGATACAGTAGTCGAAATTCCTTTTGCGGAGGAGATCACACGGCAAGAAGAAGAGGCTGATGAGCTGTCCAGGATGTTAGCTATGAAGAGAGCGTCTACTGAAGATGTGAAGGACCGTCTTGCTAAGAAGATTAAACCACTACTAGATAACTTCCCTTAAATGTTTCTCCTTTAGATTCTTTGCTTATTTCGAGAAACACTTTAGGTGCTTGATTTCGGAGTCTGACTGATTTTGGTAGTTGGTTGATTTTTTTTGAGATGTTGGATTATTTTCTGGGATGAATGGTTTTAATATATAACTTTAATTATGCCTTGCGAAGGGAATATGGTTTTTATGAAAGTGTGTGCTAGCAATAACACAAGAATTAATGGTATGATGATTTTACTGATAAGCCAAAAAACAGATCAGATATCTTGCCCGGGATAGACTTACTTGCTGTATGGATCTTTCCTCGCAAATACTCCTATTTTCGTATAAGAAGTGGTGTTACCGGTGACTTTTCCAGTAAGTCCCCAGTTGCTGGTAACAGTTTTTTGCTGAAAGAAAACCGCCAGCCAGTCCCCAAATGGGAGTCCCCAGTTTCCCGTGTAGTTTTTACAGCTGGTAACTAGGTTTTCTGGTAGTTGAGTCGCAGATCTCCAAACCGATTGGCTGCTTCTGCTGTTGGTGCTTGTATCGAGACGCGAGATCGATTTATAGGAGTAGATATTGCAACCGAGAGATTGAAACTCCCGTTGTGGTCGCCAATTGTTTATGGGAGAAAATCGCCTCTGCCGAATTTGGTAAATTCGATGGTGGAGAGACTGGTTTAAACCCTTAAACAAATGTGTTGCACGTGATCACTTTTGATTCGAGATATCAATATGTACAACTCTGGCCTAAACCAAGAAGATGGCCGTTCCATATTTGCTTCGGTCACAAAGTGGAGGAGAAGGGTTGATTTGGGGACGATAGCGAAGAAGGGTGATGAGACCAGAGATTTCTGGCTAGGCAGTATCTCGACTTGTATCATAAGTGTAGAAGCTTGCTAGCAATGGAAGCTTTGATAGAGAGAGCTTACAAAGTTGCTATCTGATAGTATGTTGTATTTTTCCTGACCAAGACTTGTGTTTTTTGGCAGAATAGGTGAAACCTATTTATACAAGTGATATTGAACGTACCCTGGCCTCATTAAAGAATTGAGTAAATGTGCCAATTAAAACATAGGAGGTGGAAACCTTTGGCTTTATGGTGAAAACTTTTTCACCATAAATTTCCTTATTTAATTGACTGTATTCATTCCTTGCACGCCTTGCTTTATTGCGAGCGTAGTGTACGCTGCACACTGTGACCTCCAAACTAAAACCCCAAGAAAGCATCCCCCAGTTTGTGTTGGTGTCTCGAGAGTGGGCGAAAGTGGCAATGCCAAAGTTGCTAGTGAAGTGTTGCAGCATGTGCTAATGAAATGTGCAGGATATCTCGACCGCAAGTTATACTTTGGGCACGGATGGAAATAACAAAGTCTCTTGGTGGAGCATTTGGCATGTGACAATGCCATGTGCGGAATTCCTTGGCCACAAGTAGTACTTTGAGCGCGGATGGCAATGCCAAAGTTGCTTGGTGGAGCATTTGGCATGTACGAAATGCCTTGGATGCGAGTTACACTTTGAGTGTGGATAACAATGCCAAAGTCGCTAGTGGAGCATGTGTGGCATGTGCAAATGGCATGTGCAGATTGCCTTGGAAATTGGCTAGCAGGTTGGGGATAAAAATGGCTAGTGGTAAAGTGTTGGCATGTGCCAATGGAACGCACGCGCGGGCGCTACAATTGGGTAGCGGCTTAGAATAGAAAGTGGCTAGTGGTAACGTGTTGGCATGTGCCAATGGCACGCACGGCCTCCTTGGCCAAGTCGCGGGCGCTACAATTGGGTAGCGGCTTGGAATATAAATTGGATAGTGGTAACGTGTTGGCATGTGCCAATGGCTCGCACGGCCACCTTAGCCAAGTTGCGGGCGCTACAACTGGGTAGCGGATTAGAATAGAAAGTGGCTAGTGGTAACGTGTTGGCATGTGCCAATGGCACGCATGGCTACCTTTGCCAAGTCGCGGGCGCTACAACCGAGTAGCGGCTTGGAATAGAAAGTGGCTAGTGGTAACGTGTTGGCATGTGCCAATGGCACGCACGGCCACCTTAGCCAAGTTGCGGTCGCTATAACTGGGTAGCGGCTTAGAATAGAAAGTGTCTAGTGGTAACGTGTTGACATGTGCCAATGGCACGCATGGAAACCTTATCCAAGTCGCGGGCGCTACAACCGGGTAGCGGCTTAGAATAAAAAGTGGCTAGTGGTAACATGTTGGCATATGCCAATGGCACGCACGACCACCTAGGAAAAGTTGCGGGCGCTACAACTAGGTAGCGGCTTAGAATAGAAAGTGTCTAGTGGTAACGTGTTGGCATGTGCCAATGGCACGCACGTCCACCTTGGCCAAGTTGTGGGAGCTACAACTGGGTAGCGGCTTGGTTTTGGCATAATTGCCATGGTGCGCATTATGCGTCTTGGAATTAGGGTTTTGTGTCGAAAACCCTAATCCGGTATTTTGAAAAAATACCCCTATTAATTATTTACATCTGAATTAAATGTTCTCAATTAATGTGTTGCGGGTACCACTAGGTCATGGGGTTTTACGATTTTATCCCTTGTCTAAAATCCACCATCGACACACTCTTTTTTATATGTGAATAGAAAGAGCGAGCCCGAGGTTTGGCAAATAGCTTGACTACATGCATCTGTAGTAATGGTGTGATCAAAGCTCCTCAGCAAAAGACCTTACAAGAGCGAATAAGGAACATGCATAATCCAAACATGACAGAATTGTATGAGGGGTTAGTCACGGAAGAAATAGACTTAAAGAGGAGTAGAAACTTTCTTGGAGGTGTGAGTAGTATCCATAGTCAACCTTCACCTAGCAGCGAAAAGACAAATATTGAATAGGAGGTGCACGGTGTGGGTACTGGAAAAAGAGGTGGTCGTGGTCATGGTCGCGGTAGCCGCGGTGGTCGTTGTGATGGTCCTAAAACTCGTGGTGGTGGTAGCACCAACAAAAGGTATCTTGGTGGTCGTCGTGCTTAGTTATGGTTGTTGTGTTAGTTATGGATATGCGTTAGTTGTGTGTGGTTAGTTATGAATTTCAACTTATGGATATTATGACAAACTAATAGTTGTGTGTTAGTTATGTATTTTAGCTTATGGATATTATCTATGAATTTGAACTTATTTGTGTTAGTTATGGATTTGAACTTATGGATATTATCTATGAATTTGAAGTTATGGATATGTGTGTTTGTTTGCGATAGTTATGGATATGTGTGTTTGTTTGTGACAGTTATGGATATGGGTGTTTGTGTAGTTACAAAGCTAAGGTTGAAATTTGAACTCAAAGTTACGGTTGGTAACTGAATCTACGGGATGAACCGTAACTTAAGTTACGTTTCTTAACTATTTCACAATAATGAACCGTAAACGACTATCAAAAGTTACGGTTGGTTTATGAATTATAGTTACGAACCGTAAATCATCCTGGATGTTTCAATTTACGGATGTGACCAATTACGGTTGGTAACCTATGCAGTTAATCAACCGTAACTATGGGAATCAGTTTTCTGCAGAGTTACGGTTTGTAAGTTCTAAATAGTTAAGAACCGTAACTCTGCATTCAAAATTCATCAGAGTTACGGTTGGTAAGTGCTAAATAGTTAAGAACCGTAACTCTGCAATTCAAAATTCTTCATAGTTACGGTTGGTATATTCATTTTGGTTACCAAACGTAATTGTACTTCGATCACACTGACATGTCCTTGTGCAATTTGAAAATATAGCCGTTGATACCTTCAACAACTTCTTTTTCAAAAAATAGATCCGTTATTGAAGATTTTTGTTTTTTTTGTTATATATATGCTTATCCTCCTTGCTAGAAGTTACACCTACACATGAATCATCTCTTACCTTAAACTAGATTATGGATTCAAACCCTGAATTCACTTTGGAAGAAGATTTATGTATTTGCCGCAACTTTGTTCTCAGCTATCCAAAAAGAGGATAAGAACGACGTCGATGTGGTTTTGTGAGTACAAGTTATTTGAGAACTCTTTTTGAAAACTTTGTTTCTGAATCAGGTAACCATTATAACCAGGATGGAATTATGTTGTATGTTCGATATGGAACTATTCGGGATAACGTTAAAGAATTTATGGCATTAGTTCGTATTATGGGTGAAATACGATTAAGGGGTGAAACTGACGATGAAGTTTTAGAGAGATCTATTCAAGAATAGAGACGATGGAAAAGGTCGAATTTTCAATAATTACCTCATTTCGACATCCTTAAATACTTCTATCGCACTCGTAGACCCGGATATTAGTATCCTTTTATGTCGCATGAATGAATGAGTTGTAATGTCATTTATATTTGTAATGTGTAGAAAATCTGATATCAAAGTATCCTTTTAAGATTTTAAGAGCTCTGTACCAGTTGAATCAACCATATTGGTTTATTCTTCATGTCAACTGTACCAGTTGACTCAACCTTATTTATTTATGGTTTGTAACTAGATTATAGTTATCAACCGTAAATGACAATGGCATTGAAAATATGTTTGCTACTATAGTTACGGTTTGTAACTATATTATCGTTACCAACCGTAAATGACAATGGCAGTTAAATGTGTTTGTGAATTTAGTTACGATTGGTAATTGAATATTATTACCACCCGTAAATAACCCTGAAACCTTAAATTCTGCTTATATTAGCTCAACATACTTGGATTTGATATATAGATTGAACAAAAAACTTCATTCATAATGTGAATCAAATACGTATGATATTGTCACTTTTAATCACATCACATTTTGTCAAAATACCAAAATACAAGATATAAAATGTATCTCACCATCCTTAGGAACATCTCTATGCATCCTATTCATCACTCGTAACTACGAATTGGGTTGGCCTCGACAATAGTATAGCCTTCCATAATTTTATTCTTTCCTCAAATCGATTGCACCAAGTCTTGGGGAGTTCACCGTCACAATCAAATCCAATCCTCAATGGAGGTAATGGGCTTTCTTATTTCAAATGGAGGATGATGTAATGATTTCCTATCACGTGCCCAATGACAACTTTTTTTTTGTTGACAAATCTTCGTCAAACGGTATTCTTGTTGGTGCAAATGTAAAATTCATATCTCTGGAGATCAAATAAATGACGCAACTGAAGGCGTTGGCGAGTAGTTGGCCACCTATTGGCATGCACATCCAATATTCACTTTTCAACCATTTATTTCCATTTAACCACCTTTCCCATTCTGCAAATGTCTCGTTTAATACCGCATCAGTTTCATCTCTTTCGATTTTCATCATTGGCTTATAGATGTCGCGGTGACCACGTAGTTCCATTAAGCATTTTTGCCTTACATAAGTAACTTGGTCACAACCCCATTCTTTCGCGTCCTCAAAGGGTCCATGTTGATCCACAAATATGTGGTAACCACAATTCCCATCACCATCAACATCATCCATTGCCTTGATATAATCACGAATATAGTCGGGGAAATTTGGAAGGTAATAATCATAGAGAATGTAATAGTTCCTTTTATATCACCCATTCTCATATCTAGGTGGTGGTTTGGGAACTCCTTTTATCCGAAGCGTTGGCTTCTCATCACTTTACGAAAATGTTTCAACCATCGGACTCTTTCCATTGTTCCTTGCCAATTGTTTAACACCGACGTTACGACCAAGTCTTTTTACTGAACTTTCTTGGGAGGAAACCACGGAACCGACAACTTTGACTTCTTTATGGATTGGTGCGGTTTCATATAAACCTTTTCCTTTAACTCCATCATATATTTTTCCACTTTCTTTGCAACCATTTCCTTTAGCAATAACTCTACTTCTTTGTTCTTGTTTGTAGCGAAATCCCAGACCTTTTCCTTTAAAATCAACTTTGCTTGTTGCACTTTCTTGAGTAGGAAACTCGATAAATTTTTGTTGTACATTTCGACGGCTTGGTTATCCTTTATCTGCTTGACCTCATTTTCATTTGTTTCTACCTTGAACATCATCCTCTTCCATCTCATCCTCTGCTTCATATTTCTTTCTCAACCATTCATAACCCGAAGGATCTCTTTTCTTTGATTCTTCCACCAATTCCCTTGCTTTTTTATTTCCTACATACCTCTTTTTTTTGGTAGGAGGCCTCCCCTTACTCTTCCCCTTTGGTGGTTCCTTGATATCAAACCTAAATTGTGGATATACCAGCGACGGAAGCAGGATTGAAAATCTAGGTGGGCTAAATCAAATATATTAGGCTAAAAATCAAATTTTAGGGTGGGCTAAAAAAAATCCCCAAAAAATTTCCTTTGAAAAAAAATGAAAAATGGGTTGTATTTAGAATTTTGGGGGTGGCTGGAGCACCCCCAAGCCACCCCCCAGTTCCGTCACTGGGATATACAAAATCTCTCAAGTTACTCAACCATATTTTCCTTTGGCCCCGGCTTAGTGTAGCATATTTCTCGGCTAAAGCTTTTCCAATCTCGATGTCTCCAAACTTTCCTCCAAAATCTCGATCAATTATTGTTTCATAGAATGATAATTGTTGCCAAAAGGGATCAACATCTTGAATCAGGATCACTTTGTCTTGGTATGTGGCTATAATATGCCGACATGGGAGTCCCAAACTTGGCATGTTTGGACAAACACACCCTTCTTCATAATCCCCCAATTCAAAATGTTGTACTTCATACATTATCTTATCAATTGCGCTGTGCGAAGCTTGAAATATAATTCCCCTTAGCCACGAATTGTCTAGCCATTTGGTGTGTAGTTTAACTTTGGTTTTTTCAAAAGACTCTGTAACTCTATCGTGATCACGGTGAAAATATGCATCCATGGCTTCGAATAACGTAACTAACCCACCATTACAACTATGAAGTTTCTTCTTCAACCGGTTGTGAGATGACTCCGCCGTACTTGTGGCTTGGTTGTCAAAGTTCCTATATTGGTTAGTGAACACCGCTACAAACTTCTCTTTGTGTGGATCCAACCAATAATCCAATAATAATTCATAACACTTGGATAACTTCTTTTCCAATGAGCCACTAACATACGAGCTCTATCCTCATATATCATCCACGGTGATAAAATGTATCAAGGCTCTCCACTCCATTTTGAAACTATCCCATTTTAGTTCCGCCAATTTGTCATCCTTCTTATATTTCTCCTTGGCTTCCTTTTGTTGATGTAACGGTAGTTTCTTTATTCTATCCATTTTGTTTTTTTTGATTGGACGGACAATGCGCATGCACTTAATTTCAATACTATTCCACAAGTTGAATGTGCAAAGAAAGTTATGAGCTTCCGGGAAGACCATCTTTATTGCATTCAACAAAGCTTGTTCCTTGTCGGTAATAATCACCTTTGGAGTGTATCCCTCTACGTAGAATAGCTTCACTTGGTTTAATTCCCACACATAGCTTTCTTCGAGCTCATCTTTAAAGAAGCAAAAACCAACACTAAAAGGAGCATTTTAGAAGTTTGCCCGACAATGTTCAACAACGACATCTCAAACTTGTTGGTTTTGTATGTGCAATCCATTAGAAGCGCTTTATAAGAGCATTGTGCCAACTTTACAAACTCGGGATGAGCCAATAAAAGATGTTTTATTCGTCCTTTCTCATCTTCATCGTCGAAAACCGAATAATTATGCGTCTCCCCCAAATGCCTTAATTCTTGCATTTTTTTCCTTTGTTCCCATTTCTTGTTCTTCAATTTTGTTCTTGTGTTGTAGTAGTTAGGAAAAGTAGAAGCATTTTGTGGGTTTCTTTCCTTTAAGCGAGCGAGGATATCAATGGGCTTCATACGCTACACCAAAACCGGGATTTTTTCACAGTGTAACCTGTCACAGTTTATTTTTCAGTCACTAATACACCTGTGATAAGTCCTGCAACAATTATAATTGTTGCTAAATTTTGTAATCGTGATAATGAATCTGAATATTTAACTTTTTTACTAGTCACAATTATATTTGTTGACAATTATCCATACAATCACAATTATAATCTGAAATTATGTTTCCACCCAAAAATTCCACCACATCTAAAACAACCCCGAATTAACCACTCTTACAATTTTGGTTGTCACTACTTTCGCAACAGTTATACAAAATAACAATTTTATTTAATTTCTAAATTTCTAAATTTCTAAATATCAAAATTTATTTTTATTTTATTTTTTAATTTTCTTAATATTAGAAAAAAGGATCAAGACCAAGTCAACAAGTCATGACTTTGTAGGACATTTGACTCGAACAAATACCAACTTTTTTCTCGACAAAACCACAACAAAAATATCTGCTTCTTCCGAAGACTGTGAAAATGACCAAACTACCCTTATCGGAATAAGTGCAATAAAAATTTCGAAGACTGTGAAAATGACCATATTACCCTTATTGGACATAAGTGCAATAAATATTATGGAGACTGTGAAAATGACCCGAATACCCTTATTGAAAATCAGTAAAGTAAATATTACGGCCTGTGAAAATGACCATATTACCCTTATTAGAAAAAAGTTCAATAAAAATATGGAGACTGTGAAAATGAACAGACTACCCTTATCGAAAATAAGTAAAGGAAATGTTACATACTGTGAAAATGACCATACTACCCTTACCGGAAATAAGTAAATTATTCTTACAGACTACGAAAATGACCATATTACCCTTATAGAAAAAAGTAAAATAAATATTATGGAGACTGTGAAAATGACCATGTTACCCTTTGGAAAAAAGTGCAATAAGTATTATGGAGACTGTGAAAATGACCGTACTACCTTTATCGGAAATAAGTAAAGTAATTCTTAAAGAATGTAAAAATGACCATATTACCCTTATTAGAAAAAAGTGCAATAAATATTATGGAGACTGTGAAAATGACCATACTACCCTTATCGGAAATAAGTAAAGTAATTCTTACAGACTGTAAAAATGACCATATTGCCCTTATTAGAAAAAAGTGCAATAAATATTATGGAGACTGTGAAAATGACCATACTACCCTTATCGGAAATAAGTAAAGTAATTCTTACAGACTATAAAAATGACCATATTACCCTTATTAGAAAAAAGTGCAATAAATATTATGGAAACTGTGAAAAGGACCATACTACCCTTATCGGAAATAAGTAAAGTAATTCTTACGGACTGTGAAAATGACCATATTACCCTTATTGAAAAAAAGTGCAATAAATATTATGAAGACTGTGAAAATGACCATACTAGCCTTATCCGAAATAATTAATTAAATGTTATAGACTTTGAAAATGACCATATTGCCCTTATTGGAAAAAAGTGCAATAAATATTATGGAGACTATGAAAATGACCATACTACCCTTATCGAAAATAAGTAAAGGAAACGTTATAGACTGTGAAAATGACCATATTACCCTTATTGGAAAAAAGTGCAATAAATGTTATGGAGATTGTGAAAATGACCATACTACCCTTACCGGAATAAGTAAATTATTCTTACAGACTGTGAAAATGACCATATTACCCTTATCGAAAAAAGTACAATAAATATTACGGAGACTGTGAAAATGACCATATTACCCTTATCGGAAATAAGTAAAGTAATTCTTACATACTGTAAAAATGCCCTTTGGAAAAAAGTGCAATAAGTATATTATGGAGACTGTGAAAATGACCATACTACCCTTATCGGAAAAAAGTAAAGTAATTCTTACAGACTGTAAAAACGACCATATTACCCATTTTAGAAAAAAAGTGCAATAAATATTATGGAGACTGTGAAAATGACCAAACTACCCTTATCGAAAATAAGGAAAGTAAATACTTTCAAAATAACCATATTACCCTTATTGAAAAAAAGTGCAATAAATATTATGGAGACTGTGAAAATGACCCTACTACCCTTATCGAAAATAAGTAAAGTAATTCTTACAGACTGTGAAAATGACCATATTACCCTTATTGGAAAAAAGTGCAATAAATATTATGGAGACTGTGAAAATGACCACACTACCCTTATCGGAAATAAATAAGTAAATGTTACAGACTGTAAAAATGACCATGTTACCCTTATTGGAAAAAAGTGTAATAAAAATTATGGAGACTATGAAAATGACCATACTACCCTTATCGAAAATAAGTAAAGTAATTCTTACAGACTGTAAAAATGACCATATTGCCCTTATTAGAAAAAAGTGCAATAAATATTATGGAGACTGTGAAAATGACCATACTACCCTTATTGGAAATAAGTATGTAATTCTTACAGACTGTGAAAATGACCATATTACCCTTATTTAAAAAAAGTGCAATAAATATTATGGAGATTGTGAAAATGACCATACTACCCTTATCAGAAATAAGTAAAGTAAATATTATAAACTATAAAAATGACCATATTACCCTAACTGGAAATTAGTGCCATAAAAATGACCATGACCCTCACAGGAAATAAGTGCCATAAATATTTATGGTCATGTTTATGGCACTTATTTCCATAAAAATATGATGATTTTTACAGTATGTAATATTTACTTATATATTTCCGATAAGGGTAGTATGGTCATTTTCATAGTCTCCATAATATTTATTGCACTCTTTTCCAATAAGGGTAATATGGTCATTTTCACAGTCTGTAAGAGTTACTTTACTTATTTCCAATAAGGGTAGTATGGTCATTTTCACAGTCTCCATAATATTTATTGCACTTTTTTCTAATAAGGGTAATATGGTCATTTTTACAGTCAGTAAGAATTACTTTACTTATTTCCAATAAGGGTAGTATGGTCATTTTCACAGTCTCCATAATACTTATTGCACTTTTTTCTAATAAGGGTAATATGGTCATTTTTGCAGTCTATAAGAATTACTTTACTTATTTCTGATAAGGGTAGCATGGTCATTTTCATAGTCTCCATAATATTTATTGCACTTTTTTCCAATAAGGGTATTATGGTCATTTTCACAGACTGTAAGAATTACTTTACTTATTTCCAATAAGGGTAGTATGGTCATTTTCACAGTCTCCATAATATTTATTGCACTTTTTTCTAATAAGGGTAATATGGTCATTTTTACAGTCTGTAAGAATTACTTTACTTATTTCCAATAAGGGTAGTATGGTCATTTTCACAGTCTCCATAATATTTATTGCACTTTTTTCCAATAAGGGTAATATGGTCATTTTACAGTCTGAAGAATTACTTTACTTATTTCCAATAAGGGTAGAATGGTCATTTTCACAGTCTCCATAATATTTATTGCACTTTTTTCTAATAAGGGTAATATGGTCATTTTTACAGTATGTAAGAATTACTTTACTTATATCCGATAAGGGTAGTATGGTCATTTTCATAATCTCCATAATATTTATTGAACTTTTTTCCAATAAGGGTAATATGGTGATTTTCAAAGTCTGTAAGAATTACTTTACTTATTTCCAATAAGGGTAATATGGTCATTTTTATAGTCTGGAAGAATTACTTTACTTATTTCCGATAAGGGTAGTATGGTCATTTTCATAGTCTCCATAATATTTACCGCACTTTTTTCCAATAAGGTTAATATGGTCATTTTCAAAGTCTGTAAGAATTACTTTACTTATTTCCAGTAAGGGTAGTATGATCATTTTCACAGTCTCCATAATATTTATTGCACTTTTTTCCAATAAGGGTAATATGGTCATTTTCAAAGTATTTACTTACTTATTCTCGATAAGGGTAGTATGGTAATTTTCACAGTCTCCATAATATTTATTGCTCTTTTTTCCAATAAAGGTAATATGGTCAATTCTACTAATCTTTGAACCCGTGATGTCTCAATTCTAATATATTTCTTCTTCAGATCATCTGGACGGGAAACTCGGGTCTATCTCTAGTTATCTTTGAACCCGTGATGTTCAATTTTGATATATTTCGTCTTCAGAAAATCCGGACGAGAAACTTAGGTCTAACTCTAATAATCTTTGAACCCGTGATGTTCAATTCTGATATATTTCGTTTTCAGTTCATCCGGACAAGAAACTCAGGTCCAACTATAGTAATCTTTGAACCCGTGATGTCCAATTCTGATATATTTCGTCTTCAGATCATCCGGACGAGAAACTTTGGTCTAACTCTAGTAATCGTTGAACTCGTGATGTTCAAATCTGATATATTTCGTCTTCAGATCATCTGGACGAGAAACTTAGGTCCAACTCTAGTAATCTTTGAACCCGTGATGTTCAATTCTGATATATTTCGTTTTCAGTTCATCCGGACCAGAAACTCATGTCCAACTATAGTAATCTTTGAACCCGTGATGTCCAATTCTGATATATTTCGTCTTCAGATCATCCGGACAAGAAACTTAGGTCTAACTCTAGTAATATTTGAACCCGTGATGTTCAATTCTGATATATTTCGGTTTCAGATCATCCAGAAGAGAAACTTAGGTCTAATTCTAGTAATCTTTGAACCCGTGATGTTCAATTCTGATATATTTCATCTTCAGATCATCCATACGAGAAAATTAGGTCTAACTCTAGTAATCGTTGAACCCGTGATGTTCAATTCTGATATATTTCGTCTTCAGATCATCCGGACGAGAAACTTAGGTCTAACTCTAGTAATCTTTGAACCCGTGATGTTCAATTCTGATATATTTCTTCTTCAGATCATCCATACGAGAAAATTAGGTCTAACTCTAGTAATCGTTGAACCCGTGATGTTCAATTCTGATATATTTCGTCTTCAGATCATCCGGATGAGAAACTGAGGTCTAACTCTAGTAATCTTTGAACCCATGATGTTCAATTCTGATATATTTCGTTTTTCAGTTCATCCGGACGAGAAACTCAGGTCCAACTATAGTAATCTTGAAACCCGTGATGTCCAATTCTGATATATTTCGTCTTCAGATCACCCGGACGAGAAACTTAGGTCTAACTCTAGTAATCTTTGTACCCGTGATGTTCAATTCTGATATATTTCGTCTTCAGATCATTCGGAAGAGAAACTCAGGTCTAACTCTGGTAATCTTTGAACCCGTGATGTTCATTTCTGTTATATTTCGTCTTCAGATCATCCTGATGAGAAACTCAGGTCCAACTCTAGTAATCTTTGAACCCGTGATGTGCAATTCTGATATATTTCGTTTTCACATCATCCAGACGAGAAACTCATGTCCAACTATAGTAATCTTTGAACCCGTGATGTCCAATTCTGATATATTTCGTTTTCAGTTCATCCGGACGAGAAACTCAGGTCCAACTATAGTAATCTTTGAACCCGTGATGTCCAATTCTGATATATTTCGTTTTCAGATCATCCGGACGAGAAACTTAGGTCTAACTATTGTAATCTTTGAACCCGTGATGTCCAATTATGATATATTTTGTCTTCAGTTCATCCGGACGAGAAACTTAGGTCTAACTCTAGTAATCTTTGAACTCGTGATGTTCAATTCTGATATATTTCGTCTTCAGATCATCCGGACGAGAAACTTAGGTCTAACTCTAGTAATCTTTGAACCCGTGATGTTCAATTCTGATATATTTCGTTTTCAGTTGATCCGGACGAGAAACTCAGGTCCAACTATAGTAATCTTTGAACCCGTGATGTCCAATTCTGATATATTTCGTCTTCAGATCATCCGGAAGAGAAACTTAGGTCTAACTCTAGTAATCTTTGAACTCGTGATGTTCCATTATTATATATTTCGTCTTCAGATTATCCGGACGAGAAACTTAGGTCTAACTCTAGTAATCTTTGAACCCGTGATGTTCAATTCTGATATATTTCATCTTCAGATCATCCAGACGAGAAACTTAGGTCTAACTCTAGTAATCTTTGAACCCGTGATGTTCAATTCTGATATATTTCGTTTTCAGTTCATCCGGACGAGAAACTCAGGTCCAACTATAGTAATCTTGGACGAGAACATTTGACATCTGATATTTGACATCTCAAACCTCACATGGACGAGAACATTGAGTATGTATATGGTAATCTTGCAACCTGAGTTCCATAATAGGTTTAAGAATCATCCAATTTGATATTTCACATCCCAAACCTCACCTGGACGAGAAAAATGGGTATGTATATGGTAATCTTGCAACCTGAGTTCCAAAATAGGTTGCAGAATCATCCAATCTGATATTTCAAGATTAATTTCATATTCTTCTGGTTCATTTTCGTCATTCAGATTCATTTTAATTCCTATATTTTATTTGGATTCAGTTTAGTAAACTCATCAGAATAAAACTGGGGTTTTTAGGGGCGACACAAAAGATAAAATATGTTGAAAGTACTTATATGTCCCTTCATAATCGGTAGTTTAGTTTTTTTTTTATCTACCGATTGCAAAATCTTATCTTTAGGGCTACTCTATATTCGATAGTTATATGTGTTGGATATTTTCAAGATTTTTTGCCGCTATCCGGGGGGGAATTGTCCCTCCCGGCTGTGTTCGACCTGACCGGTCAGGTCGTAGGGGTCTAGGGGGTAACGCCCCCCTAGCAGAATGCGAGACATCGTCTCGTGGAATTTTTCCCAGTTAATGAATTTGAAAACCTATTCGGTTTTCCAAAAATTTCCACAAAGTTGTAAACCCCTACATTACGATGTCACATGGTTCGGTAGGTGATAAAATGCAACACTTAATTTAAAACATGGAGATCCATCTAATGAATTTGTTTGTGACACGTGGTTAGAAATTGACAATTAGATTTTTGGAACCAATCAAATGGGTGTCAAATAAAATAGTCATCCAGCTTTACTGCACTGTAACTAAGGTGGTCTATATGAGGTTACATGAGAGATAAAATGAAACTAAAACCTAAAATGTCTCTCCTTCTCCGCCTCTCCCTCCCTTCTTATCTGTTCGAGTGAAACCCTAACACAATTACTTTTCGACCGAAGACCTAACACACCAAATCAAATTCGAGTGAAACCCTAGCACTATCGAAGTAGAATTATTGCTCTCGATCTAGTTTTCTTCGAATCTCTTTTTAATTTCATGAAATAATTATTGTTTTCTCTGAATAATTTCATGAAATTGATTGAAGATGAAGAAGAAAAGTGGAAACTTCTCTTTCGACTGAAACCCTAACACACTAAATCGAAGTAGAGTTATAACTCCCGGTCTACTTCTCTTAGAATCTATTCATAATTTCATGAAATTATTGTTGTTTTATCTGAATAATTTCATGAAATTATTTGAAGACGAAGAATACAAATAGAAACCCTAACTTCATCAGTTAAAGACGAAGAAGAAGAGATAGGTTGCCAACCTTTATGTTCATTTTGATACGTCTTTTCCATTAACAGATCTATGAAATTTATACTGTGTTTGTTTTTGATATCCAGATTTACAAAATCATGGAAGTTACGGTCTATTATGAAGGTATTAGTGTTGGTGTTATTGGATTGTAGTCTTATTCAATACTCTCTTTGCTGATTTATGAAGCTTTTGTTATGATTTTTTTCCCTTCTGTTCTCAGTATTTTCTTGCTTCATGTTAATGACTAACAAAAAAATGGGTTGTTGATATGGATTTTTTTATTTGTTTTTGTTCCTCTTTAATTTTATGTATCATTGGTTTTTATGTGTTTTTTTTTTTTTTAGCTTCAATAAAAATAAAAGAAATTTTATAGGTTAGGTCTTTGGATTTTGTTATTGATTTGATTTAGTGTCAGTGTATTAGTTTTGATTATGAAGAAAATGGAAGCCTAATTTTATTTGCTTTTATGATTTTCAAGATACTTGCAGCTTGAATCTACTAGTGCCTAGATCTAGGTGTAAAGGTATATTTTTTACTGAGCTTGTTTGTATAATGTTAGAGGTGATGGAGTGTTGGTGGATTTACAAGTTAATGTATAATTGAGAATTGGTTTGGTTTCTTTCCGGTGTATCTTGTATGTGTGTTTGAGATATTAGTTATGTTGAGCTTAATTTCATTGCTTTTTGGTGTAAGTGAAACCATATGAAAACAGTCCATCTAGAGTCTGTTTCTCAATCCATAGTGGAAGTTGTAGCCACAGTACCAGTCATAGCAGGTACATACCTACAACTTGAAGCTACTTGTGCCTAACTCCCATTGGATGCACAAGAGTAATTCATGGGGAAGTTTTTGAATTCGGATTCGTGGCGTAAGTATGATTATGAAAGAGAAGCATATGGTGGTTATTCAGCTTCGAAAAAATGAGGCAGGAGAGCACAACAGAAGGATTTCTATGGGTTTGGTTTGGTAATATCTTTCGCACACTTGTGCTATGTTTTTATCCGTCTTAGTTGATTTTTCAATTGCTTTAAAGTTGTTAAATTGGTAATGAGTGTCATTATGCTAGATTAGTAATAATGCAATAACTTTGGAAGACAATTTAATTTCATGGGACTGTGTAAGTGGCCGAGTCATTTAGTTCTTTTGTTAGCACATACCTATAGGGATGTGTGGATTTTGTGGTATGTGTTTAAATTCTTAGTGTAACACGCTAGTGATGCGCAATATTAGGAGGAAGTTAGAAATATCTTATCCCAATCACATTAACTTGTGAATCATTTTGTTGAATTCCGATTTCAATTTCAGTGAATGAAACATTAATTCTATGAATTTCATGAGGTAATAATTGCTTCCTTAATCCTTATTTCTTTTTAGGATATGAGGTGGCAGTATAATTTATTGTCAAATGTCCGTTCTCCATCCTTGTATTTTATGTGTGATGAACTCTTTAGTCTTTGACAAATAGTTGTACAAAAAAAAAAGATATAATTTTTCTTTTGTGACATCGATAATTATAGATATTACTTTATTGGTTTTTTATTTATTTATTGTGGGTGGATGAATATAAGTTGTTCATTTGCAGTGCACTTGGGAGGGGAGAATCAACTGTGACATTAGTGGTGGTAGAGGAATCGGGGTCTCAATATTCAAGCGTCCAAGGTTTTAACATTATCCATGCATCTTTCAGGGAGATCTATCATCAGAATATATTAATGTGTCTAGGTGGTTCAACCACAATGAAGCTCTTTCAAGGATCAAGTAATTTAATTTTCATGAGCTGTAGTTGTTGGCATTGCTCGTAATGTGGACTTGAATGCTATTGTGGACTTGAATGCTATTGTCCCTGTAAGTTTGCCATGTTCAAGAGTGATAAGAATAAGCCCTATTAGTTACATAATCACTCGTCAGGATTGCATGTACAATGTCATTATCTCTTTCGCTCATGAAAGCCTATATGCGCTCATCATCTCTACATAAATCTGCGTTAAGAGTGAGTAATTTAATATTCTCAAAATTGGCATTGTTGTTGATCATGTCTCATAATTTTTGTTGTCCACGACCCTTGCTTTTCAGGCATTGTCCAACCTTGTGGTTTACTTTTTGCTAAGAATGTTGTCGTTTTTAGTACTTCCAACTAAGAGTTTTCTGTATTTGTAATTGCTGACCAACTATAACTTTATGTGTTTCTTATAGGGAAAGAAGAGACTTGCTGAAGTTGCTAACAAGAAGCCCACTCTTGGACAAAAATTTTAAAGTAGAAACTCCTTAGAAGTCAGGTGAAAATCTTTTTTCATTTGTCTTGCTTCGTTGGATTGTTATGTTGGTGCCATTTTCTTAGATTAATGAGCAGACTGAGAACATGAAGCAGGTTCAGGGAGCATTTTCAAACCCCATTGGAGCAGCTGCTGACTTTAATGAGGTAACCTTTTGCATTTTATTTATATTTGTTAAGATTAAAATTAACCTCGACCCGAGAGAGATAGTTAATTATCTTTTTTGGTTGTAGGATGAATTGTGAACTCGAGGAGTTGGAAGGATCTAAGTTGGCGGAACAACTTTTACAACATGCAACCCAAAGTCAGGTTCAAATCAAGGTAGAATTTTCGGTAGTTTAATGTAGTTTAGCATTTCTTTAGAGCACTGTGTGTTTTTTGTCTTGTTTGGGATATTATTATCGAATCTCGAATAACAGTTTATGGCGATTGCTTGTGCAGACTCAACGGAATTGCCCTACTACTAGCTTCTTTAGGTGTTAAATTGGGAAGCCTTCGTCGTGAGAAGAATTATCTCCTAATTGTCTGCAGGTAATGGTCATTGCTTAAACATTTTCTTATATACCCATTTCAACTGTCTTAAGTTATATTGTCTTAGCTATTGCTGGTATAATCTTTTGAACATAATTATTAGTTTCTGATACATTTTTTTCTTCTTGTTCTTGCAGAGGCCTTCACTTTCAATTTAATTGCCACAAGAGGGCTTATACCCCTGAAATCATATCCAATCAAGAGGTTCTACCATTAATTGGCAGCCATTAGGTCCCTTTGCAGCGACAAGTTTTGAGTAAGTTTCTGCTTATAGTGATTTAGAGAATGAACTGAACTTGGGAACTTAGTAGGTTTCTATGACTTTCCTCAAAATTTTATACTTAACAATAACAGATTTTGCAGAGAGATTAGGTTCATTTTTTTTTGGTACTTGATAGAATTTCTATTCCTTTTGAATTTGTATTCTTTTTTGGTACTTGATTGAATGTTGATATGAATTGATTGATTAAAGAATGTATTGAATGTGGATTATGGATAAAATGAAGAAAATGCTATTGTAGTTCGGGCCTGAAAATGCTATTGTATTTCAGGACTATAAACTGACAGTGCACGTGGTATTGTATTACAGGCCTGAGAGTGCAGGTTGTATTGTATTACATGCCTGTAAACTGGAAGCCCATGTCCATTAAAATGATTTGGGCTACCCTTTTTTTTTTAATTGTAACTGAAAGAATTGTCACGGAAATAAGTGTAACAAAAATTGTGAAGTAAAAACAATACGTGTCATCATCTTACTGTTGTTACAAATGAGAGTAACAATTTAATAGTCACAAAAACCGTGACAAACGGATGACACGTGTCCAATAAGAAATCGTTATAAAACTAATGGCAACACTAAAATGTGTTACTATGTTCGTAACAAAACGGGACACGTGTCGTTGACCCAATCGTAGCAAGGTTTCAGTAACAATTATAACTATTGTCATAAATGTGACTTTTTAAGACACGTGTCACTCACTTAATTGTGGTAAATAGACAGTAACAGTTTAAATCGTTACGGTAAACATTACTAATTTGACATGTGTCGCTATCATAAAATTAGGTCAATCGTGACTATTAATTATTGTAACGGTTATTTTATGTGACTGTAGTGGGCGAATGTCACAGATAAAACCATTACAAAAGAGTTTCACATTTATTTATTACGGCCTATTTTCAACAGGTTATACCCGTTACAAATCTCATCAGTAACGGTTATAGCCTGCGACAAAATTCCTGAAATGGTGTAGTGATACGAATGTGTGTCAATGACTCTACGATCTTCTCTTCTTCATCGGTAAGGCGTCCAGTATAAGAGTGTGTTAGTAAACTCTCCGGTATAGGGTGGTTATGACTACCGTATATAACTTTCTCCAAAAACCATTTTTTTGCCGCGTTCCTTTTAAATTGAAGCTTGAAGGGGCATCAGGTCTTCTTAGAGAAAGTAGTCATCTTCCTCTTTGTCTTTGCTTCATGCACGGTACCTTTTTTTGCGTGACTTCTATGTTGTCCACTACACTCGCAAACCATCTGAAAGGAAATATCACTAGTGGTACCATTACAAACTATGATGCACTTAATCAACTTGCCTCTTTCTCTAGCCCACTTCTTTGCATCTTCTTTCTCAATCCGTGTCTCATCAGACAAATAGTGAAAGCTAGAATCTTGGGTGATAATTTCATTTTTTTTTTATTTTTTTTTTAAACTACCCATGGCGAAAGCACACTGGGAGGATTTTATTAGAACCAAAGAAACAGAAATAGGGGGTCTAGGCCTTACCTCCAACAAGAGAAAGAAGAAAAAAGAAGCAAAACAAGAGCAAAAATAAAAACCAGACTATTACATGTTTATAAAGCGATACAACGGGAGCGCCGAGCTGTCAATGCTAAGAGCACGCCTAATAAAATGCGGAGGATCATTCCACCATTGAGAGGCCATCGTAGCCCCATGCTTTGCCAGGGCATACGCCACTGTGTTACCTTCACGGTACATATGAGATCAGAAAAATTGAATAGAGGATATGAATTGCATACAATTGCACCATTGAGTGTAAAGAGACCAAGGGACTAACTCATGATTTTTAATCGCTAGAAGAACATAGGTCGAGTCGCACTCTAGACATAACTTTGTAATGCCTCTAGCCTGCGCTAGTCTAAGAGCGTAAATAGCACCCAAAAGTTCTGCCAAAACTGAGTTGGTGATACCCAGACCTTGAGCTAGACAACCTCTCGTTAAGCTCTTGGAATCACGAAAAACAACCCCACAACCGGAGGGGCCTGGATTGCCCAGCGAACAACCATCAGTATTGGCCTTCATCCAACCATTAGGGGGCGCATTCCATCTCACTGGAATCACTTTAGGACACTTGGGGTGGTTTCTCTTTACCCCCAAAAAATCGAGAATCATCTTGTCAGGAGCTGTGTAATACGAGCAGCCACCAGTGTTTTTGCTAGACTCAAAAATCAGCATTTTCATATGTGACACCACGTGATTAGGACTGGTGATGCAATGTTCAAACCTTAGCTTGTTTCTGCAGAACCAAATTAGCCAGATGCAGTTGATTACAGCTCCCCAGAGCATCTTTTTCGTTTGAGTGGAGCCTGCAAAAGCTCTAACTGAGTTGAACATTGCACTAGCATCAGTGCAGGCCATCCTATAATTGAACACCTGCATAATCCAGCTCCACAGAGTGTTAGCGAAAGCACAGGAGAAAAACAGATGGTTTTGAGTTTCGTCACACTTCGGAACCGCACAGAGATTACAGTAGTTTGCTGCGTGAACACCCTGAACTTTCACATTGTCATCCGTGACAATCCTGTTATGGAGAAGCTTCCAAGCAGTGCACGCCCGTCTAGGAGGAACCTTAACATTCCATAGATCCCTAAAATCCATATTTTCAGAAGTTCTTGGTCTATGAAAATCATAAGCTTCGGCCATTGAGATACTCCCAGTTTTACTAACCCTCCAAATATGCTTATCCTTATTATGGGGAGCAGTAGGAGTTTCCATTATCAGCTGCTGAATTGTGCTATCCAAATATGGTATGTAGGAGGGAAACCACCACTTCCCATCCACTATGAAGTCAGCGACACAGTTATGCATGTTGGAGTTGTCTAACTCCAAGTGATCAGCTATGGAATGCTCTAAGATACTACACCAAATGTCATTCCAGAAGTCAATGTTACTCCCATCCCCTACCAGCCAGGCCCGACTTTGAAGGATGATACACCACTGCGAATTTAAGCCATGCCAGACCGAAGATTTATTGTAAGCCGCCCCTTTGAAACGACTGCGAAAGAAAGTGCAAAAAGGCGATTGCATCGTCATTATTTTCCAGGTCATCTTCATGAGAGCCGCCTTGTTAATACTTGTCAAGCACTTGATTCCTAGACCTCCCTCGTTCACTGGAAGGTGGATTTTATCCCAGGCAATCGAGTTGTGATGTATCACTTTAATGTCGCCTGACCACACAAAGTTACACATCCATTGCTCAAGAGTATTAATGCAGGCAGTTGGCCATTTGTAGATATGGAGGCTGAAAAGAGCCGAGCTGGTTATTACTGAGTTCACCAGCTATACTCTACCCATCAGGGATAGAGACTTACCCTTCCAATTTGCAAACTTGAGCTTAATCATGTCCATAATCTCCTTAAGGTGAGAGTGCTTAGGCTTACCTTGAAAAATTGGGACCCCCAGATAACGAAAAGTCAGCGAACCCATTGGAATGTGGTGATCAGCCGCGATGTGAGAAGCTCTTGAAACTATATGTTTACTCGCATAAATTTTGGACTTGTCAGTACTAATTACCTGACCTGAGATTCTTCCATACTCCTCAAAGATGTCCATCAGCCCTTGAACATCCTTTTTTGTGCCTCTGCAAAACACCATGATATCGTCTGCATAGAGCACGTGGGAAGGAGCAATCACCCCCCTCGGAGAAGCCATATGATGAACCAGACTTTTATCAAAAGCATTAGCAATCGCACAGCTCAAGACTTCTTCAGCCAAGCAAAATAAGATAGGAGACAAGGGGTCCCCTTGGCGAACTCCTATACTGCAGCCAAAATAACCCATAGCTTTGCCATTAACCACAACTGAAAGCTTAGCTGATTCCAGGATAACTCTAATGCAGCCAACGAACTTGTCACAGAAACCGAAACCAGCTAGAGAATGCAGAATGAAATCCCAGTCATGCGTATCAAAAGACTTTTTTATATCAAACTTCAGCGCCAGGTTACCACCAAAAGACTTGAAGTCAAGCATGTTTATGGCTTCCGAAGTAATACCGATGCAATCAAAGATACTTCTATATTTAAGGAAAGCATGCTGTTCAGGGGAGATGATCTTCGACGCTATAGGACTTAGACGATTCGAAATGATCTTACCAATGATTTTGAAGTGAAAGTTTCCCAGGGCAATGGGACGAAACTTCTCGATTACATCAACTCCCGTCTCTTTAGGAATGATTATAATATGGCTAGGATTAGCGTTCGGCATTAGCCACCCCGTTTGAAAGAAAGACTTCACAGAGTTAATGACATATACACCCACAATATCCCAAAAGGAAGTAAAGAACAAACCGCTGAAGCCGTCAGGGCCAGGAGAGCCATTAGCATTCAAGATAACCACCGCTTGTTTTACCTCCAACTCATTAGGCATAGCAGTAAGCAAATTATTATCATTTTGGGTAACAGTCCGACTAATATTTCTAGAAATAAAATCAGAAGAAGTGTTTACCATGCTTCCAGCATAAAGATTATGAAAGTAGGAGAGCACATGGTCAGAGATTTCCTGGTGAGAAACCAATAAGTCGCCATTAGCTTTAAGATGAGTAAGCTTATTCGTAGCAGACCTTACTTTCGCATAGGTGTGAAAGAATTTTATACACGCATCACCATCTTTGACCCAATTAAGTCTAGACTTATCTCTCCAGAAGTCCTTTTGAATTTGAAGAGCGGCAACCAGCAAGTTAGAAGCTTCTAATTCCTGACAATGAAGATCATCAGAAAAACCATCCACTCTCATTCTTTGCTGAATCTGCTCTAGCGCCTCCGTAGCCGTGTTCACATTAATCTGAATGTCACCAAAGACCTCCTTGTTCCATATTTTTAGAACACCTTTTAGGTACTTCAACTTTTGAGTAAGAATAAACATAGGGCAACCAACGAAATCCTTCTGCCAAGGATTATAGATGACATCTCTCAGTCCCGACCACATGCGGCTGAGCACTCGAAATTTGAAAGAAGAAGCAAAAGTCTTGTCCCCTTTCCTAGCCTCAAACAACAAAGGAAAATGATCCGACTTAAGCCTAGTGATTGTGATGCAAATAGAAGAATCCCAGGATAGAAGCCAGTGCTTGTTACACAAAACTCTATCAAGACGCAGCTCAGTATGATGCTTACCTTTTCTACTATTAGTCCAAGTGAAAGCGGCACCTCTTGTATCCAGATGATGAAGATCATTAGATTCAGAGAAAGCCAAAAAATCATCACAAGAAGCTTTTAATGGAGGCGGACCACTCGACTTTTCATGCGCACCTAACACTGCGTTAAAATCACCCATGATGCACCAAGAGCCTTGCCTGCTAGCCATTAAAATGGACAGCTCCATCCACATTAACGGGTGATAATTTCATTTGCTAAAGGTTGTTCATCCATTAGGGGAGGTACATCAACGACCTGGGAAAAAATATACCAACATTAGTCTAAACAAGGCAATAAAACGAAAACATATATAAAGATACGGTTGGTAACTAAAGAATATAAAAAAACCGTAAGGATGTTACGGTTTGTAATTAAAATCATAAACAAACCGTAACAAACATACGGTTAGAAATTGTCATCTTCTAATAAACCGTAAATACATCAAAAAAATATATTTAAACACACAGAGTAACTTACGGTTGGATACGAAAAGTCAATAATAAACAGTAACCGAATTACGGTTGATATCGATTAACAGATTACAAACCGTAAATAGTGCACTAAATACTGCCATGCACATGATGAATTACGGTTGATAACTGAAGGAAATAATCAACTTTAATTATGCTACGGTTGGTAATGTAACAAATTAGACCAACCGTAACTGGTATTATGATTGGGTTTTCCCCAAATTGAACCAGTTACGGTTGGTATTTCCTACTTTACGAACCGTAATAGTGAGTTACGGTTGGCCACGAGCTTAATTCCAACCGTATGTTCTTCTGAAATTTTAAAAAAAATATTTTTTTTACGTACTTTAGATAATTTTTAGCAACAATAAGCTAATGGGAACTAATTTATAAGTATACCTGGTCATTTTCAGTGTTGGGTTCTTCACTTTGTTGGTTAATTTCTTCAATTGGTTGATATTGACCTTCACTTGGGGTTAAAATATCTATACCATCTAACAAATACTCCATATCAGGATTTCCATCAAGAGGTACGTAGTACTTGGTTTCTCTATCATATAGAGATTCAACCATCTCAAATTTGCTACTGGAATCACTCATTTTGGTTGAGTGAATCAAAATCTAGGGTTTCACAAATATCACAAAAAAATTTCTTTTTCTTCTCCTCTAATATTTTTTTTTTTAACTCTAAAAATTTGATTTTGTTTTGATTATGAGTTAATATAAGTAAAATTAATCATTAACACTAAACTTGATTATCATCACTAAACTAGGTTATCAATAATGAGGGTTAAATTGTCATTTCCAATTTTTTTATAAGGGGCACCTTGTATGATCATGTAATGACCCTTTTTGTCCTATTAGAATGCCGCCCCTATAATAAGATACTTATACAGAGAGTACTTGTACACTTGATAATACAACCTCCCTTACTCCTGCGCCGTTCACATCCCAGTGAGGCTTCAATCCACACCATTAATAAGGAAAGCCTAGTGACTAATCAGCTAAAAGATTTGTGTCCAAACCCTAAAAGATCAACGACGTGTATATAAGAAAGAGAGTCTTAGTGACTTGTGTCCAAACCCTAAATGATCAACGGCGTAAGGAAAGCCTAGTGACTAATCATTTAAAAGAACTATGTCCAAACCCTAAAAGATCAACGACGTATATATAAGAAGGAGAGTCTAATTGTGGCTATATAAGAAATAAAGTATAAGTGACTTGCGTCCAAACCCTAAAAAATCAACAGCCACAACAACTTTCAGAGATCTAGATCGCCTCATTTGTTTTCTCGCTACTACTGGATCTGAGAAGGCAAAATCTACTATTGTTTTACACATTAAGGAATCGCCCGAGATAGTAGTGGCAGAACAAACGACATTAGATAATCATGAAACATCAGATCATCACTCAATTATAGAAGTAGAAGCAACAATGTACGACCATTCACCTGTGGAAGAAGTTAGATTAGTGGTATCGGAAACTGATGATCCATCTTTACTAGTAATGACATTTAGGGTATGGGTTCTTGGTATACTTTCTTGTACCATAATGATTTGTCTAAATACATTCTTCACCTATATAACTCAACCATTAACAATATCATCAATTTTAGTGCAAATCATAGTCTTACCAATTGGTAGATTCGTGGCTAGGGTACTTCCAAAAAGGAATATAACATTTCTAGGAAAAAAAATCAGTTTACGTCCAGGACCCTTTAATATGAAAGAACATGTTATTATCACAATCTTTGCAAACTGTGGTGTTTCAAGTGGTGGCGGTGATGCTTATTCTATTGGTGCTATTACTATCATGAAATCTTATTATAAACAAATCATGATCTTCCTTTGTGCTCTTCTCATTGTACTGACTATTCAGGTACGTAATATACTTTCATTTCTTTTCTTATTTTTATTTTCTTTTCTTTTTGCTTTCAGCTTTAATTTGGTGCATATTGTCTTAATCTTATTTTGGTATTGCGATATTGTTGTATTTAACTAGCTTAATTGCAATAATTGTACTTTGCTGCAGATATTGGGGTATGGATGGGAAGGGTTGTTAAAGAGGTATTTAGTTGATCCAGCTGAAATGTGGTGGCCATCAAACCTTGCTCAGGTTTCTTTATTCAGGTAGTTCAATCACAACTGGGTTCAAACCGGTGACCTCTTGATCTGAAGTTAAATGCTCTACCATATATGAGAGGATTTATAAAGAATTCATGTTTGATTTGCAGATCTGTTCTTTTTTGATCATATAATTCTAAATATTTGATCATAATTAAAAGTTACTAACTATAATTATTACTAATTCACAGATCTCTCCATGAGAAGGATCCAAATTCCAGGGGCCTAACAAGAATGAAATTCTTCCTCATTTTCATGGAAGCAAGTTTCGCCTACTATGCATTACCTGGTTATCTTTTCCCAATCCTGAGTTTTTTTTCATGGGTTTATTGGGTATGGACCCATAGCATTATTGTTCAATAGATTGGATCTGGTCAAGATGAACTTGGTATAGGTGCTTTCACTCTTGATTGGGCAGGAATTTCAGGTTACCATGGAAGTCCACTTATTACACCATGCTTTTCAATTCTCAATATTGCAGTTGGATTCATTATGTTCGTTTACATAATCATTCCTATATGTTATTGGAAATATAATACTTTTGATTACAGAAAGTTCCCTATGTTTTCAAATAAACTTTTCACTTCTACTGGTCAAATATATGATACCCACAGGATCCTGATACGGTAATATCAGCTTAACGTTACGACTTATGAAAAGTATGGCAAGTTATATCTCGGACCATTATTCGCTCTTTCAATTGTGTCCGGGTTTGCAATATTTTCAGCTACTATCATTCATGTTACGCTCACCTTGTTATTTTCGATGCCATATCCTCCACATCCTCTTTATCTCTCCATTATTTCTTCCTATCGTATCTCTTTCTACCTCTTTAACAAAAAGAAAATAAACTTTTACCGAGTTTCAACTCCTTCGCAATCGACCCACCATTTTTATCTTCAGCTTTGAGTTAACTCATTCACAGATCCAAGATACCCTTTCTTCAACAAAGAATACTGAAACTGTATCTTCGATTTTAATCATCATAATCAGATCCCCGAAATATAAACCCTTTTTTTCATCACCGCCATCGGTTCCTTAATGAGATTCTGCTACTAAAAATCAACAAAACCCTCAAACCTAAGAATCAAAATCCCTTACATATCTTAATTACTGAGTTTAAAATAAATAATTGCACAGAGATCTAAAAAATCAAAGATATAAATCAAAGAGAAACACCTAATTTTGGTGTCTAATTGGACCAAGGGTTTTCAATTCAAATCACCTGAATACATTCTAGTAACTTATTGTTCATTAAGTATCTACTTTAATGATTTACTGATATTATTACATCTTTCGATTTTAATTGCTTTAATTTTAACTGTTTTTGCTTATTTAGGGTTCAAATACATGGATTTCGGTATTTTTTATTAGTTTTAATTGGTTGCATAGTTAGTAGTAATCCAATTTTGGTATGGTTTTTCAGTTTTTTTCCTCTTTTTCAGTTATGGGTTTTCTTGAATGGAACGAAAGTTGTGATTGAAATGAGGTTTTCCTGCAATTTTATTTGTATGTTGTTGATGTGGTGGTGCTTCTTCTTAGGTTCATGTGGGTGTCACTACAAGAAAACCGGTCTCTAGCGACAAACACGATACAGATGCAAGAGGTCATTTTTAAACGCTGCAGCCCTTCAGCGGCTAAAATTATGTAGTCGAATTGGCGTCACAAGAAATCATGTGACTAGAGGTTCTCAACGACATTGTTGTCGCTCGAGATGTCTTTCTACAATAATCAGCGGCTGTAATACTAGACCGCCATACACTTCTGGTGACTGTGTTGTATGGTTGTAACTAAATATTCATAGCTAGTGAGGTACAAGTAGTTAAACAATACTCGCAAAACATCTTTTATGACTAACTAGCGGGTACCTATATGTTGAAGCATGAGAGGTTTAGCGGTCACATTCTTGTTGAAACAGAAGAGGTTGAGCGACTACATGTTCATCATGACACAATAGGTTTACCGACGACATATAGGTTGAATCACGAGAGGTTCAGCAACTACACTTAGGTTGTAGCACAAGAGGTTCAGCGATAACATTTTCATTGAAGCATGAGAGGTTAAGCGACTACATTTTATTTATGGAACAACAGATTCAATGGCTGAATGTTAACTGATGCACGATAGGTTCAACGACTACACTAAGGTCAACGTACAAATGAAGCACAAGAAGCTCAGCGACTGCATTCTAGCTGAAGATCAAGAGGCTACATTTTAGGGATATTCATATTTAGTTGCAAGAGGCTACGAGTTACCGTTCATGCTACTGAATCCGACCACTAAATATAAATTTAGAAGGTCAACTAGCAATTATATATAGAGATTTATGGTTTTTCAAAATATCTAACATAATAATAATCAAACAAAAGATCTAACATACTTGGGCTATATCCAAAATATACATATCCCATCGAGTGATTAAGTTCTAAATAGAAAGTTGTGTAAAGATTCCATATCTAGTAATAATAGTATTTCATTTATTCTTCATCCTCTATTTCACTATCTTCAGTTGGATCCAGTGCATCCTCTGGCAGAGCTGTGTAGGATCTTGGCCTAAATTCTTCAAAAAGACACATTCATTAAATTAACTGATGAATTTAGACACACTCTGTTTCATCCATTCCATCTTCTTGTTTAAGGAGTCAAGTAGTTATTCTTTGAATGCACTCCATTTTCATCAGTTCTCTAATAATGGGTTGGAAGAGCATCTTGCTTACGCCGATGATAATCCACGACTCTTCCGATAAACAACCAATTTTCACTATTTGCTTCGATTGAGTTCATCTCCTTCTGCACCAAAGAAAAAGAAAACCATCAAAACAAAATATAACAATACAATATAGAGTTCAACTTCTATACGAAAATTAGAATGATGCATTGCTCTTAGAACAATTGATAAAACTTTAGCATTAACATAAGAATAGCTGCTATATTAAGAGTTTTTTCAAATGACTTATTCATGTACCATTATCCAAATGACGAACATAGAAAGTAATACATTTCAGGTCCAAAAGTTGTGTCCAAATACCACAACTTCGATCCTAAACATAAGAAATTCTAAATCCCATATGGAACAGACAAGGAAGTATCGATACCGATTATGAACGACTATGAGGAATCTACGGTATGATAATAATTTAAGATTATTTTACTTAGTTAAATGTGACAAACTGATAGTCACAGCTAAACAAAATGACTTTATCTTAGAATGCAACTAGAAAAAACAAGGGGAAATAGACTAACTGTTGGAATGGATATTTTACAGGTTGATAGTATTATGGGCTATTTTATACAGAACTTTGCAAATTAAAATTTAATTAACTTAAAAATGTACCTTATTGGAGGAAGCTTCTGACTCTCATCCGTGCGAGTCTTGCTGAATATTGTTAAAGGATCAAAATAGATAGACCTCTTACTCTCTAGGAGAACATGGATATGTAAGGAAACAAGATGCAATAATATTTTATTTTATTTATTATTTTAAAATAAATACAACAAGTTAAGCATTTAAAGTGTACCCTGTTAAACGTCTTTCTTGCAAATCTCTCAGTACCATTTGTGTGGCTTAGAGCCTGTCTCTTTCTCACATCATTTGCCCTCTTTGATCTTGCCTATGAAAAAAATAGGAGAATAAAATTAGAATTACACAGAAATATCTATAGACTTTAGAAAAGGTTAAATTCTCATTGGCGCCAAACATCATTACCATGAAATTCCGTTGTGCTGAAGTACACATGTTTACCAGTCTTCTAAGTTTTCACTGTTAAAGCAATCTGGAGATTATAGGATCTGTAAAAGCATATGCTTTCTCTATGCCTTCCATCAAACTCATCATCGGGTTCATGCGTGTAATGTTCGGTGACAGAAATTAGTATAAGATCTCATAAAAAATAGAGCAGAACAGGAAAGAAAATAAAAAATACATAATGAGAGTTTTATTATCTTAGACATCTGAGAAACTCTTTCTATATTTCTTGCAGCATATCTCTGAATCAATGAATCTAAAGAGGGAAGTTCTCCCGATGCCTAAACCACACTTCCAGGAATATAGTCAATTCAAATAGTTTCTCATCGTAGTAAATGTATGGCACTTCTATTAAAGAAAAATCACACTTCACATTACCCAGTTTCTCAGTACAATTTCTTTGATGCTTCAGATTAGAGAATCATGAAATAAACAAGTTTTAATGTAAAGTGAAGAAGCTTACATCTCCACTTGATATCATTGAGAGCAGGCAATACCACTTGCTACAATTGAGTGAAGCGATAGTTGGCTGACAAAATATAACCATAATAAGAAATTGGTTATTTAATGGATGTGATTTTAGTGGCGAAAGGAATGATTAATCTAGAAATTGACTTTTAAAAAAGAAATTTGAACTAATAATAAATCTATGATTCCAATTATTGAATGCTACCAATTTGAACTAAAAACCAAATGTTTATTAATCAAAACCTCAATCTTTATCGTAATGATTAAACTGCCAAAACCTAACTGACTAATGTTCATGCATTTTCTAAGGGTCTGTCTTCCTACGCATTCCCTTTAGTCCCAGAGAAATACCTTATAGAGATAGATGCACCAGTGGTGGCTATCCGCGTACCTAAGTCAAAGAGAACTAAGTATTTCATATCTGCTAGTACTCGAAGCTTGATAACGGATATAAGAGAGAGGAAATGATCTGAAGCTTGACAACAGATATAAGAGAGAGAGGTTTAAGATATTTTTTTGTTCTTTTCTGTACATTAGGTCACAAATCCACTCCTTCCCTTGTCACGTAAACTACGCCTTCAATTTAACTCCTCTTCTTTCTCCTTTTCTTTCTCTTCTTCTCTTCTTTCTCGGATGAGTTCTTCGACTGCAGTTTAAACAATAACAAGGAAAGCTTAGACAAGATAACAAGTAACCAGACACTAAGATAAGATAATGACAACCTGATGATTACTTACCATGATGATGAGAACACGCACAAACATAGCCACCAAATCGGTAAATAGGGTTAATGAATGATTCACGTAATCAAGATCCCCATGGTGAGCTTTCTCAATAATGTCCAGGGTTTCTACCACCATGTACACAAGGAACACTAGCAATCCAAAATACAACTGAAATGATTTAAGTCCAAATGAATATTGGGAACCTTAAAACATACCAGTACGACATACTAGCTTGTTTAACAGGAAATACGATTCTTACCTCAAACTTGAAGATGGCATCATAACCCCCAAAGATAGAAGAGGCAAATGATAACCAGAATAACAGAGAGGCGCATAATAAGAGAAGACCTCCCAAGTACAGATATTCACAATGCCTCGCTAACGTTGCAGCTCCTGAGAAACAAGCAAAAGCTATTGCAGTCCCCACAAAGGCGCTTATAATAATGCCACACTCCAGCGAAAGAAAACAATATCAGATACAATGAACAAATGAATGAAAAAATAAAGTTAGAAAAAGTAAATAATGAATTTGAAATTTAAATTTAGTATTCCCCAAAACCCTAGCTAACCCCATGGTGATTTTTAATACTATCCACCCTATATCTCACAGAATATACACATTTACATTTTATCGCTCAAAGAATTTCTAGGATAAAATTTCCTCATTTATCAATAGAATCCTCATTTCCACTCCGTGATTATTGACCCGCTGGCTCCGACCTAGTTGAGCATTCTTATAGGACAAAAATTATATACATATTATACATGCATAGTTCTGGAGACGCTATATGATCACGTTAGCCGACCACATAATGCAGAAGCCAACATCGACATACCACATCAATTTTTATGCAACACAAGTACTATATCAACGCATAATGCACATTCCCATTGAAATAGAAGGTGAAGGCTCCCACAATGATAGGAACGGCTGTGAAAAGCTTGAAAATGAAGCTTTGTTCGCCAGTTCAGGAACCAATTTGGGACTATTAGTTTTTCCTTGCCATAGTGCAGAGATATCCGATGACAGTGCTTAAATTAACACACACATACAGAGTTTTCCTATCTGATTCCACAATTTCTAGTTAATGAAAGTGTAGCGAACGACATGATGCACACGTATATAAACTTTCGTCTACAGCAGTTTCTGAAAAATTACACTGTAATATTTCTTTGGGTTGATGAAAAATCTCCCTTTCCCATAAAAGTTTGGGTAAAATCTATTGAATTTCATTCTATTAATTTATTCCTGGATGTTTCCAATTATTATATATATATATATATATAGAATACCAAACTGAGATAGTTCCTACATATTCTAAAGAATATGAAAGGCATATTAAATGAAGAATTGTTACAAATTACACACAACAAAAAATTTCCATAAATTAATCAATTTAGTAATAACAAGTGACACCCTCAATTGATTCAACATTATAAACACAGGTAATCAACCCCTGATTTCCTTTCCATAATAACTTACACAATAAAAATCTCAAATTAAACCCTAAATTTCCATCCCAATAATCATATCATTTCACTACATATAGAACTCGTACATAAACAACAAAGAAAACAAATTCAAACCCTAAAATCTAGGTTTATTACCACTTCTGAAAACAAATCTTCAATCATCAAAGTAAAAAAATCACAAAATTCTCACCTTGATTCAAATAAGTGATTGATAAAAACTAATCAACACACCAATCGATTCAAAAATTCCCAAAAAATCTAATTGATTCACAAATTTTCGATCTACTCAAAATCAATGAACAAAACCTCTATTATTACCAGAGATTGAACTTTGACTATGTGTAATATTAAATCGTAAAAAGAAACTTATAACTTCAGCAAACAAATACTTATAGTGATGAGGATGTAGGGTTTCCAATTTGCTTCAAAGTGAACGTGATTATTTTGTTATATCACTGGTTGATCAAATACTGAGATTTCAAAAAGCAGTTCCATCTTGAGAAATCAAATTTAAGAATGAAAGAAGAGGTTCAAGTTGGTAAGTGAAGAATGAAAGTAATGATGAACGTGAAGCCATTTTTGTGTATTAGGGTTTGTTCTTAAAGGAGGCGGAAGTTCTGAGAGTTTTTTTCTTTTCTTTTTAGAGACGAAGATTTGAGAGAAAGGGAAGAAAAACGTGAGAAATTTCTTTTGATAAATTATATGCCAATCTTTGAATGGTGATGAAGGATTGTAACATAGTCATAAGGATTAGGAATATCTTTGGACGGTAGAGATTTGATTTAAAAGTGTCATACGGATCAAGGCAACTGTGTTTTCTTTATGCGTTTGTGCTTTCTCTATGTGCTTCTGGTTTGAATTTCGACTATTAACATAGTTCATTAAGTAATTTCTACTAGTCATACAGGTCATGAAGTAGCTTTAGTTCACACTGGTAGACTCGGGCTAGCAGGATATATCATTGAAATCGATAAATATAAAGCTCTTTGTATTTTTTTGTGCTTTCTTTTTGTGTTTTTGTGCTTCCGGTTTGAATTTAAACAAGTCACATAAGTCATGAAAAAATTTCGACTAGTCATACGGGTCATGAAGTAGCTTTAGTTCATGCTGGTAGACTCCGGATGGGTTCTGACTTCAAACTTAGCATGATACATCATCGAAATCAATAAATATGAAGCTTAGTGTCGATTTGAAATTCAAATTATGTATAACGGCATACCAACTATGAACCAAGAAGCTCCGGGAGGGTTCTGACTTCAAACTTAGCAGGATATATCATCGAAATCGATAAATATAAAACTTAGGTGTTGATTTGAACTTCAAATGTGGTATAATGACATACAAACTATGAACCAAGAAGATCCGGGATGGTTCAGACTTCAAACTTAACATAGGTAAATTCCATCGAAATATTCTCCAAAACCTCAAACAAACCCTTTTCTAGCGACTTCAAATAAATAAAGTAGCTCAGAGCTTGAAACCTGACCGCGAGTTAACTACGATAAGTCGAAAACTTCGTAGGAACGATGAATCCAACCATTCATAGGTTATGCGTCGCTTATAGCTTCAAATGTGGATCAACATCATACTAACCATGAACCCTCAGTGTCCGAAGTGGTTCTAACAACAAATTTAGCAGGATAATAAGAAAAAGATAAAGATATAATCGTCCATTTTTTTTAACTTCTCCGCAATCTAAAATTTGAATAATGTAGTTCAACATTACCAAAGATCACTAAATTAAGAATTCAATGATTAGGTGTACACTTTTAACCTTCACCTTATAGTTTTTGTTTGATTATCGCTCTCTCTTTTACTCAAGGAAGTATCTTTTTCCATAAAATTTTCAAACTACATATTGTGTTGCTAGACTTTGATCAACCCTCTGACTTGTTAGATAACTATTTTAGGCAGTGAGAACCACCCGTGAGCAACAATGTGTATGTTTCTTGCATCATAGAATGTAAGTTCGGTTCCTATTGTGTTTTGCATTTGGTTTGGTGCTTGTGAGGTATCCCCTAACATGAAACTATTTTGGATGTTTCAGCATATGTGGAGGTAGTGATGTGCGATCTTGGACTAAGTTCAGAGCTGAAGTTTTCATGTAATTCTGCATTAATGAAGTTCACAGTTGAGTATTTGTTCTTAATGTGCCTGTATTTGATATTTGTAGCATGGATTTCCTTAATGATATTATTTGTTCCGTGTTTCTTTTACAGTCATATTTAATTTGTAGAACACAAACAATGAACTTAAAAGTGAATTTGAATGACCTTTATCCTAACTTAGCAGTGTAAGGAAACATACATTCTCAATGATTTCACCATGTTTATCAGTTTTCATCGATATACTTTTGTTATTGTGGGTAGGATGTCTATAATGTTAAAGACTTGAGAGTTTGGGAAACATACATTATCTATGATTAGGACGTACAAAAGATTTTTGTAAATATTCTCTATCTCTTGTGGGGAATTTCGTAGTTAAGAATTGCATATTTCCCATATGTATGAGTAAATGTTCGGAAATGTAATTATGTTCTTGATAGTGTGAGTTTCTGGTTTTACATAAGATATATTTTTATTTACTACTAGTAGTTCACATAAGTTTAGTTCTTTTTCTATGAAAGTATGATATTTTTTTTGTTCATTTCTTAAGAATCCAATTTAGTTTATGTGTAATTCAAGTGTGTTTGTATATGCAACAATTCATTGCCTAGTCTTGTGATTTTTGGTTGGTGGTATTCTGCAATGGAAAAATCTCAACAAAAAAAACTTATTAGTTATAGCTTGTTTACTTCTTTGTATGCGTTTAGAGTTGATGATAGTGGTTGTGTTTGAGGAATGGGAGGTGGGATATCAAAGACTGAATTGCTTTCTTCTGTAGTTCCTAGGGAGCAGTTACGGCAGCTGCACGAGGATTTCGATAGCTCCAGGTTAATTTATATGTGTATCTTTATTTTCATTTCCATTAACATATGAAACCAAACTGCTGCACATGAATTTTCTGGTTATCATGCTTATATTTTTAGTGGTTCTTTACTCATTAGGTTACTGTAAATGTAGGAATTTAATTAGTGTGCAACCTCATTAAACTTTCTATTTACGAACAAACATACCCAATTGGTAAAAGATAAGATTAGTAGTCTCTTAATGTCTTGAATATCAACAATGTCAGTAGTTCTAGAAATATCAATTAAAGACCCCAAGGAGCAGTCAGAACCTGCATCTTGCATCAACATAGCTAGGAAAGGTGAGGAAGAAAAACATTGTGTACCTTTAGTTGCAGTCCCTGGAAATCCAAGTGATTCGAATAAATCTCAGTGTCTGTGTCCTTAACACCATATGATTAGATATCTAACCTCTATAATGAATGAGTTCCCCAACTGACTACTTTCATTTTGTTTATGTAACATAGGAAGTTAAGTTTAGACCTTTCGTCAAATGACATGCATTTTTTGATCTTTATTAGGAAAGTAACATCTAGCCATAGTCATATTTGTTCATGGTGATGGCGCTTGCTTTTTTGTTTACTCTTTCTGTGCTCAATTTTATAATTAAGTGTTCACTTGGGAATGCTTGTACCCGCCATAAAAGGACGTTCTCTAGGGAATATCTGTACAGGTAGTTAGTCAAACATTAGGTTCGACATATAACTTTAGGTTCATATTTTAAGTTCATGAGTTGTTCGTTCCGATTCCAAACTATCCAGTATCAGTTCTACCTCTATTTTCCCTAGATTATTACATATGAAAACGGAAAAACAAAATCATGCTCCCTTATATTATTTTATTACCACATTCCTTAATGTTCCTTAAATGTTTTTCACATGTTGAAGATTTTCAAATTTTCTTATCCTCTAGTCGTTTCTTTTTTGATGAAATAATATTAAATTTCTTGACTAACTAAAAAATATTTTCGGTATATAGGTGGCTCAGTTGAGGGAAATGTTGGTGTACATCATTTGGATGAGGTTCTGCAAGAAGAAACTTCATCATTGATGAGTGCCAAATATAGCATATTCATACACCTTTTCATTGGCACTTAACTCATCTTTCGCGCTTCAAAGTCATATATTATCCCAAATTCTGCATTCTTACCATCTTCAAGAATAAATATTTGTATTAATTAATTTTGTGTTTTTAAGTACTAAATAAAGCTTGGAAGAATTGAGAAGACAAAAGAGAAGAAAGTTGGAAGCGTTGCAACCCGCTCGCGCATCAGTGGAAACTTGTTTACAAATTCATGGGATTAAACAACCCATGATCCAAAACCCATGATCCCAAACCCAAGACCCAAATCCATTTCCACCTCACCCCCATTGGATTCTTTCCAAAACATCCACCTCACCCCCATTGGATTCTTTCCAAAACATCCACCTCACCCCCATTGGATTGTTTCCAAAACATCCACCTCACCCCCATTGTATTCCATTCTATCCATCAATTAAGAAAACATGTTTTGTTTAATTTTTGAGTGGTTTCTATAGTAAATTTCGAATCCAAGTGCTTGAGGGAATTTTGTGTATAAATAGAGAGGGTTGTTGTGTTGAAAAACGATCCAAGAATAGCTTGTTCATGTTAGTTTATCAAATTTCAATTTTGTTGTAATGTTCTTCATGTTATAATTTCATTTACTAGGGTTTAGATGAAGCCCTAATCTCATTGGTATGTATTCATATCTTGTATCTTGTTCTTGAAAGTTTAGAATTGTTTAAGGATATAATTTAATCCAAGTTTGTCAACATCTTGCTCTCACAATGTATGCCATGTATCCATTGTAGTTAGAATATCTCTATGTTGATTATGCTACAACTCATGCTTAACCAAATATTGATCTTTAGATTAGTTGTACTTAATTAGACAATTAATGCTTTGGAGAAATACTTTAGTTGTGATTAAATTATCCATTGGAGAAACACCTTAGTTATACGGTAGACTTGAATCTACTATAAGGACAAGAATAATATTACAAGTTGAATGCATATCATAGGTTATTGGTGGATTTGAATACCCTAGTATCCATATTATCATTGTTTACATATCTTGTTATTTGCATCTTTTAATTTTATTATTTCAAATACTTGAAAATCATATCGTCAGATCGACAAAAACAAACCCCCTTTGGTTACTCTCGAATCAGTTCTTAGTAAGGATTTAGAATAAACTTCTACACTCTCCAAGTCTTTGTGGTTCTACCTATGCTTGCCCTGTGTTGCTTGTCGACATTTGTGCACTTGCGATATACACAATAGTAGGTATCTTTCCGATCCTACCAAGTTTTTGGCGTGTAGTTGAAGTTTCTATCATCGTTGTTCATATTTCAATGTAAATTCAATGTAAATCTTTCGGGGCTGTAACATAGTTACTTGTAGCAACGCAACTATTCACGATCAATTTTACACTTATTTTTGATATATATATATTTTTTTTCTTAATTTTGCTTTTTCTTTAAAACTTCAAACCCTAACTACCTATTTTGAGCTCAACAGTGCCCTCGAGTAGTTGTTGTAAAGGCGAAGGAAAGGAAGCGAAAGAAGCGGAAGAAGTTTTTATTTTAATAAAAAAAAAAGAGTTTATTTTAATTATCTATTTTTAGTTTGTATTAGGATTCCTCTACTCTTGTAATTTTCTTTTTCTTTTGGATTTTTTATTTTTTATTTTTGGACTTTGGACTTTGGACTTTGGACATTCTATTTTTATTTTTATTTTTAAACCCTACGGAAGGGTAATATTAAATATCAAACTGTTTGCAGAGAAGGACGGTGATTACAATATCACCTCGGCCCCTCGGGTTCGTTCATGACATAGGAGTCGTGGCCCGAGTCGACAACAACGGTTCATCCCCCGTCTGGAACGGGAGGTAAGTTTGTCGAAACACTCGCGAATCCCTTGTTAGCGAGTTCTTGTATTCCTTCGGTTGCATATATGTCGAGGACTTGAATACGGCTGCTTTTATTTTCCTAGTAAAGGGAAAGAACTGGCCATACAAGATAAGGGATTCGGATTTCATCACCGTTCTCTTCTTGCCCGCCTTAGGAAAACGTTACCAAACGCGAACCTAAGCTTTAAAATTTGGAATAGAACGAGACCTATAGGGTAACAAGCTTAGTAGGAAAGTCGTTTGAAAAATATTGGTTACTCTTTAAGCATACTTTGAAGTTCATGACGGCGGTTTGTAAATTGAATGCGTGATCGCACCGCCTTGTATTGCGGTGAGGCCTTGGGTATCAAAGCTCCTGCAGACTTCCTCGCCTCTATTCAATTTATTTAAACTCAGATTGATTCCAGAGAGGTTTACTCAGATTGTAACGAATTCCCTTTCGAAGGATTAGAAGCTGGTCTAGAAAACAATCTAAGTGGAGCCATCATGCTTTTTGTTTGCTAGAAATCAGTAGGTTTACTGTGGTGGAGTCATCCTTGTTTGCGATTGCATAGAACTTCCCTTCCGTTTTTTTTTTTTCTAATGTATGCCCGAGGTCATTAGAGAACGGGCTTGAAAAAAAAAAAAACCAAATAATAAAAAAAATATTGGTATGTTTTCAGTGTGTACCTCCCAATCTCTGCAACAAGCCTAGTGCTAGTTAGAGATCATGTCAGGATTTTGGTCTGCATGTGAGGATGAAAACAAATTCATTAGAGAGCTTGCTTACAGGCATGCTTCATATTATGAGCCTCCAACAGACCATGATGTCAATAGTTATAGGGATTTTTATGGACATTTTCACAAATTCCGAGCATCAATACATGGACCCTAATAACTATTCAAACATGTATCATCCACCACAGGGTGAAAATGAACATCTTGACAGTGCCCAACCCTCACAGTCATCATTTTTGGATCAGTTAGAAGCTAAAATCACAGCTTTAGAAATGCAATCTAAAATCTATGCTTGTACCTTATGTGGAGGCTTAGGCCATCCTGCTGAGAATTGCTATATTTTAAATGATTTTAGGCAATCTAGAGAATATCATGAAAATCCAAAATATGAAATGCCAACAGATTACAAAGCTGATAGTCATTGGGACCATAATCAACCTTTCGAAGGTTGCGATCAGTATTTTATAGACCCTAATGACCATGCACACATGTATCATCCACCACAGTGGGAATTTGAACAATTTTGTACTTCTCAATATGTGGAGGAAAATCTCGAAGCTTCGAACAAAATAATGCTATGAGTGTATTGCATGATAAACCATATAGCATTGATTATGAATTTCCTACTGTTGAAGACTCTCCTTCCATTGAACAACTTAATGCATTTTTAAAAATGAATTTGATTCATTTACAAAATGTAGGAAAGGAGGAATTTCAGTGGATGAAATATTTGTTTGTCCTAATGAAATAAAATGTGAAAATAGTATGCCTAGTCTTACTTGTGCAAATTTGATATTGCATATGAACCTATTTTAAATGAAGGGACTAGAAATACTACGATTTTAAATAAGGAAATGCATTTCTATGATGATGATGATGATGATGTTATGTTAGAAGAATATGTTTTTACTGAAAATATTGTCGAACCTTTGGGTTCAGAGACATTAGGCTTATCTGCCTCAACCTTAATGGATGAAGTTTCTTCTAATGTTCCATTTACATGTGATGTGGTTACTAATCTTGAGCATGTGCAGTTGTCCTGTGAAAGAGAGCATGCTACACAACTTGTTTGTGACTTAGAAAATGTTGAATCTTTTGTAGACACTAATGATACTATACATGAAAATAACTTTGATGTGTCTGATTCTCTGTCTAAGTCACAGTGTGAAGTTTCTTGTGATATTCCTATGCATGAAACTGAAGTTCTAGGGGATGATTGTGAACTGGGGATTATTGATTTGTTTTATGAGCATGAGCATGATGTTGTACTTGTGTCTGACATAGGTAATGTTGAATCTCCTGTCAACACTAATGATCTTATGCATAAAAACATAATTGACGTGTCTGATTCTCTGCTGGGTCACATTGTGATGTCTCTTTGGATTTGTCTATGCATGAGAATAAAACTTTGGATGAGCATGATACTTATTTGGGTCTTGATGGATTGTTCTATGAATGTGAGCATCTTTGCGTTAATCGACAAATGATTGAGGAGTTATAGATGTGCCTAATAATGATGTGCCTACCTCCCTGCCCATGTCACAAACTGGTAATCTTGCACCCAACCTAGATTTGGTTTGTAAAGTTATTGTTAAACCTACTTTTCTAAGAGTACCTAATCTAGGATTGGAACTGTGTGCCTCTCAAGTCCTCTTGGACTATTTTGCAGTTAAATATAATACCTTTGATGAGCCACAATTAGAGTTCACTCATGTCTCTCCATCCATCCCTGAAAAAATCCACTTTGAACTAGATCTTGTGCATGGTGCACCCATGGAATTGTTAGATTTTGTACCCAAAAATATATCTATTGAAAAATCTAGGTTTGGGGGTAACTCATTCACATATGCAGTCTCACTTGCATTGCTGTCCTGTTATAATTGTGTAAGGATGTTGATGTTTCCGCACTACGTCTTTTGGGTTGATCCTCAACTTTTTAGATTGTTGGTACATGGTGAGTCATCATTGTATAATCTAGTAGGTAAAATTTTGAATCTTGTTGATATATTTGTGTGCTAACCAAACTTTTTGTCTTGCGCTCATATTATTTGCTTTCAAAGCATTCATTCAATTATGGTTAGCACCACCCTTTTTGGCATCTGGTAATCTCTTTCCTTTGAATCTGTTTTGTTCTCATGTTTTGTTGTTTCTGTTATCTTTTGAAACATTGAGGACAATGTTAGATTTAGGTATGGGGGAGTATTGCAATTTTTGTTGCGTCTTTTATGACCAGCTGTGGAGCGGGTCTTTTATAGGGTCTTTTATAGTCTTTTGCATTTTATTTTTGGTTGTCTTTGTCAAGACCAGCTGTGTAGCGGATCTTTTGTAGTTTTTTTTGTAGTGTTTTGCATTTTTTTATGACCAGCTGTGGAGCGGGTCTTTTATAGTCTTTTTCATTTTATTTTTGGTTGTCTTTGTCAAGACCAGCTGTGTAGCGGGTCTTTTGTAGGATCTTTTGTATTCTTTTGCATTTTTTTATGACCAGCTGTGTAGCGGGTCTTTTGTTGTGTGTTATCTGATGACCAGCTGTGTAGCGGGTCACTAAATTAAAAAAAATAAAAATTGATGATCAGCTGTGTAGCGGGTCTTAAAAAAATATATATATTGGTTACAAATTTTCATGGTTCTACAAAATTCCGAAGTTCATCATCTACAGTTGAAGACCGAAGACGAAGACATTTCTATGATGCTCTGAAATTGGAGAAGGTTTTGTGGGTACATCTTTGGTAGGCCCTCACGAGACTACAACTCGTCCACTAGGGACACCTAGGGGTTTAAAGGCTTAGTGCATACGCTAAATGCATTCGAGAGACCAACGGCAAGTGGTATAGTTAGATTTTGGATTTGTTTCACTTGAGGACAAGTAAAATTCAGGTTTGGGGGTATTTGATGAGTGCCAAATATTGCATATTCATACACCTTTTCATTGGCACTTAACTCATCTTTCGCGCTTCAAAGTCATATATTATCCCAAATTCTGCATTCTTACCATCTTCAAGAATAAATATTTGTATTAATTAATTTTGTGTTTTTAAGTACTAAATAAAGCTTGGAAGAATTGAGAAGACAAAAGAGAAGAAAGTTGGAAGCGTTGCAACCCGCTCGCGCATCAGTGGAAACCTGTTTACAAATTCATGGGATTAAACAACCCATGATCCCAAACCCAAGACCCAAATCCATTTCCACCTCACCCCCATTGGATTCTTTCCAAAACATCCACCTCACCCCCATTGGATTCTTTCCAAAACATCCACCTCACCCCCATTGGATTGTTTCCAAAACATCCACCTCACCCCCATTGTATTCCATTATATCCATCAATTAAGAAAACATGTTTTGTTTAATTGTTGAGTGGTTGCTACAGTAAATTTCGAATCCAAGTGCTTGAGGGAATTTTGTGTATAAATAGAGAGGGTTGTTGTGTTGAAAAACGATCCAAGAATAGCTTGTTCATGTTAGTTTATCAAATTTCAATTTTGTTGTAATGATCTTCATGTTCTAATTTCATTTACTAGGGTTTAGATGAAGCCCTAATCTCATTGGTATGTATTCATATCTTGTATCTTGTTCTTGAAAGTTTAGAATTGTTTAAAGATATAATTTAATCCAAGTTTGTCAACATCTTGCTCTCACAATGTATGCCATGTATCCATTGTAGTTAGAATATCTCTATGTTGATTATGCTACAACTCATGCTTAACCAAATATTGATCTTTAGATTAGTTGTACTTAATTAGACAATTAATGCTTTGGAGAAATACTTTAGTTGTGATTAAATTATCCATTGGAGAAACACCTTAGTTATACGGTAGACTTGAATCTACTATAAGGACAAGAATAATATTACAAGTTGAATGCATATCATAGGTTATTGGTGGATTTGAATACCCTAGTATCCATATTATCATTGTTTACATATCTTGTTATTTGCATCTTTTAATTTTATTATTTCAGTCACTTGAAAATCATATCGTCGTATCGACAAAAACAAACCCCCTTTGGTTACTCTCTGAATCAGTTCTTAGTAAGGATTTAGAATAAACTTCTACACTCTCCAAGTCTTTGTGGTTCGACTTGTTCTTGCCATGTGTTGCTTGTCGACACTGTGCACTTGAAGTATACACAATAGTAGGTATCTTTCCGAGCCTACCAATCATCAAATGCTACATATAGGGACAGGAGATACACTCAATCAATTCGTTAAATTTTTATCCGGTAAAAGACTTGGTGGGATTATTCTTGCAAAGTCATCTGTTTTTACCAGTCGTGGCTTTTTAAGTTACTTCAAATATTATCAACTTAATTGGACATGTTGCATTAGACGAAATGCTTATTGATGGTGTCTGTGATGTTATAATTACCAACGATGGTGCTACAAACCAAAGTTGTTCGAAGTTCTTAGGTAAGATACATACATTTAGCTTGTTATTTTTGGGTTTGTTTCTGTTTTCTATCTTAACATTTCTCTTATTTTTGAGATACATATAGTTGTAGAATTGGATGAGCTTCAAGATCAAGAAGTTGGAAATTGGAGTACTTCTGTTGTAATTGTTGATGCATATTTCTCAAGATAACAATGCTTCACATAACTGGTATGCTGTTGGGGCCTATATATTATTGCAATACTTAGCTTTTTTTTGTTTTTTTTGGTAGAGAGTAAATGAGCTCGTCAGAAGTAAAATAATCCAACATCTATGATCTTCTTCTCTGTGTACTGGAACATGATTTATTGATTTTATTTTTGTTTATTTGTTGTTGAAGTTATGGTGTCCTTCTTTACAAGACGTCCACAAATGAATATTACTTCACAAGTATGTCTTTCTATCTATTCCTATAAACATTATTCATCGATGTTTCAGACTATCAATTGATGAATGATAAAGTTTCCCAAATCTCTTTTTTTTCGGTTTCGCCCAATGATTGAGTTTCCCAAATTTCTATTTCAAGCTTTGATAATGTTCATGGCAGGGTTATTGTTTTTAGCATTTTCTTGAGTATTATGAGCTCCCTACATTAATCAGCAGATGGTCGAACTTATTTTTGCTGTGCAGATACACCATTATGAAGTAGGGATAAGTTCTTCCTCATCATCGGAGTTCATGATTTTGCTGTTTAATCAATAGTTTATTAGTTTCTCGTTTTGGAACCAAATACTAGAACTTAGTTACTTTTCTTGTAAGATTTACATTGGTCAGAACTCAAGATTTTAATCCTTTTTGTGTAGTTTGAACCAAATGAATCAATGAATGTTAAATTTAATGATTATTTGTATGCATATTTAATTTGATTCTCATTTTTATCTGATTTGAATTTGGTTCTCATTTGAGTTTGATTTGATTCTCATTTGAATTCTAGTTTGAGTTTTCATTTGGGTTTCATTTGGGTTTGATTTGAGATTTAGTCAGTCCAGACAACCAATCTGAATCTATTTTTTTTATATTAAGATTTATATCTACGATTGATTGGGTCAGTCATAAATTATTGATCGTTAACAACGGTCGTTTACAGAAGACACATAGCGACCCGCATAGCCATGTCATAGATGAAAAAGACATCCAAACAACGAACCTTTCTCCGACCGCTAAATTAAGTCATTTAACTCGTATCTATGACTTCCTTTTGACGGTCGCAAAACTTCTATTTTCCACTAGTAAAGTAGTTTACCTTAGATAGTAGGGAAAGTTATCAAAGCAGACTTCAATACCACGACTGAAAATTCCCTGCTGTAAAATATCTGTAAATACTTGGGATCTAGTTGCGGATAATGCGGTTGAGTCAGGATCCTGTATCCAGGACCACTTTGTTGCGGACTCTGAACCAGAAATAGTCAAGGAACGAGCTTACACACTACAAGAAAACTTGGCTTTAGCGACTATTTTCTTACCAACTACAGTTGGTGGAATTCTTCAGCAACAATTGTTTGTAACTAAAAACAACTATGGTTGGCGGAAATATCTAACCACCAGTTTTTCAGCAACGATAGTGGGTGGAAGGCTTTAGCATGAACAACTAAACAACCGAAATATCGTATTTGTTGTTATTAGCCTCCAACCATCATGTTTGGGCAACCAAACCGTACCCTAAAAGGTACATATCTTTTGCCACTCATCTTACCCACGAAATAACCTATTGGTAGACACCTCAACCAACCATCAAATTATTGGTGTTGTTAGTATCTTTCAGCCACGAGAGTTTGACAACTACAAAGTACGCTAGAAGGTAAATACTGCAAGAAACTATGTGTCGCCACCAATTCAATCTTTTGGTAAACATTTGTACCAAGACATTAGTTTGTTGGTGTGGTTAGTAGCTTTCATCCACTAGGATATGATAACTACCAAATTTCGTGGTTTATTAAATAAGTACGCAAAGATGATACAATTTGTCTTGGCGAGTTTATCGTTAGAGCATCATATCGATTGAAAAGTTTCATCTTTTGAAATAAAATTTGTCTTGGCGAGTTTATCGCTAGAGCATCTAGATGATATAAATGCATCACCTTAATTTAATATACCAAAACCAGGATTTTCTCACAATGTAACCTGTCACAGTTTATTTTCCAGTCACTGAAACTCCGGTCAGTACAAACTCCTACTTTCCCAAGCTAATTCAAAGATTAAGAAACTAACTTACACAATTGGTGGACTCGTTATATAAATTGCGGACTATGCATCGTCTCCTAACAACATTTAGTGGGTACGTAAATGTTGATCCAAACACCTAGTTAAATCCCCACAAGATAGACACAACATAACAGAAATATGGTCCTCTTCAAGGACCCGTCTATTGAGTTTCTCATTATATAAAACTTCAAACCATCATAAGGGTGGATTCCAACTAGTGTAGGACCTATTAAAGAAGCGATATCGTTACTCACTTGCTATTTTACAAAAATACTTACTGATATTTCACATCATTAACACCCTATATATGTTGTTCCATATTAAATTATTAAGGCAACAAGGAAGTATTAAAACCCTAGTATCTCCCCATCCATTGGAAAGTAATAATTGTGACAAATACATGGAAAATACATGCTCAGTCAATAGGTATTGCCACTTCTACCTAATTTATTTCCATGTTTAGCAAAAAAATCGTAAAACTTAACTCAGTATCAAAAAAAATGTTTATACACATACCTACACCTCGATACAGCACACGCATTCTAACCTTATCTATATACACTCTTAAAGACACCTTTTAATCCACTATAATCAGGAGGAGAATGTAAACGATGCAAACCATGACCTATACTTTCTTTAGAACTCGTAACGATGAAAAATAATATGGTACACAATATATGCTGCAGAAGCACAAGTTTTTAGTCATGGTTACCTGAAAATCATGCTTGGTTCGATCTAAATCTAACGGGTAAGCCACCAAAATGGAACTGAACCCGCTAAAATATCAACAACAGTACCTGTACCCATTGTAAGATAGTTATTCAAGATCCAACATCGATATTTCTAGCATGTCATAAAATGTAATAGTGAATACGTACATATCCGAAAAACACTAGCAATGTTTCCTGTGATTTAGACCACAAACAAGGAATCCTTAGAATTAAAAACATACCAATGTTAAGAAATCACAAAAGAATTCATAAAGATGTAGCACATTATGACTTACATATAGAACCGAAAGACACTCCACTACACCATTTTAAGGTATTAGCAACCTACCATAGCTGTTGCTAAACGGGGTCGCAACCGGCTTTTGTCGTTGCTTAACACGGTGTCGCAATTTTTAGCAACGGCATAAGCTCTGTTGTTAATCTCGGTCAGCAATGGAAATTCGCAACGGCACCTGCCGTTGCGAAATATTTTATTCGCAACATGTACCTGCCGTTTCGAAATTTTTTAGCAACATAAAAAAAGAGGCTTAAAACCAAGCCAGGCTTGATTTGAAGCCACGACTTCATTACTAATCCACGGCTTGATTCTATGCCACGGCTTAATTGCTAAGCTATAAAACTGAGAATCCAATACAAGCCACACAAACAACATGACAAACTATTAGACATGACATGCAAACCATTTTTGAAATCAAACAAACTAAGAATCCATTAACAGTTTGAAATTTACACAATCAAATGAACTTAGAATCCATGTTATTGAAAAGTTATACAATTTAGAAACAATGTACCCACACACAAATAACTTGAAAGCAAATCCACTTCACTTTCTTCCTTATCCAAGCACAAGACCTGCACAATGCCCAAGTTATTAGAATACATGCTATCTTGTCCATTGAATTGAAGCATAAACATAAAACCAAGTCATTATAACGGGTATGGAGTTGCATACCAAGTGTTAATGCAAATTACCTTTAAAGTCTAACATTATCTGAACTCAATACATCCCTCAATGCTCCATAACCGTTTTCCAGACTGAATGCAGTAATGGAAGCTGAAATACATCCATAGAAAATACATCAGAAACCGGAAGTCTTTCAAGTGACGCCATTAAACATCAACCACACTCAGTATAGATTGCATGGAAATATATCTAAACTCGATGAGATGAATAAAAAACAAACATGAAATACTACTTATATGAAATTGCACCAAGAGCTTTGGTTCGAGCAGTAACATCTGGATCTGAGGTGAGATGCAGGTCAGACATACAGATAGTGCAACTGCCTTATTCCCTCGGAAGAGAAACAATCAAGGAATTCAGAAGATAAGATGTAGGTCAGCAATATGTAAAAGATATTACCATGTTAGACATCATCCTGAATGCAGGTAAAGAATTGCAACTACTTCTCCGTATATGTTCAGATGATGCCCCTAGCTAGATGCAAGAGCAACATGAGCACTCCAAATTTTCCTGAATAATGAATGACACACGTCAGTTGGACGATGTAATTAATCACGTGAGTAATCGATCTCAGCATGTGCAATAACCGAATATTCAGTTATTTTCTATGAGTGCTAGCTAACGACATACTGCAATAAAACATAATGAAGATAGAAGCAATACAGAACACCAAACAAATTTAAGTAGGAAATCATGATGCAAATACCGCCATATTTCATACAGAACTCTACCACGGACACGCAAATCACTACTCATTCAAAACTATGCAGCAAACGAACTTTAAGTCAAAATTTACCGAAGAAGCTCCATAATCTTAGGAAACAATTCAAGCTAATGAAACTGATATAACAAGCACAAAAAAATCTATAAGGTATGAACTTCCATATTTCACATATATCTGGCCTAATATTTTACATTTCAGAGAGATAAACAAAGTGCTCTGCAATGCATAATAGGAAAAGTAAGTTTAAATTTTCTGTGACAGATACGAATTCCCCATCTTCTATCACCGAGATGGGTACTATCGTCAGTTAAAACTTAGATCTGACCATTCCATGGAAAAAAAATCATTCAATTATCACAACCACTAGAACACTAAGGAAAAAACACAAGCCAAGGCAAACAAATCATTCAATTTCACATTTAAATACTTTACATGAAATGAATGGAAACATACATCATGAATGGAGAAGATAAATACAAAAGCTCATAGATAATTAGAAGCTACTATGTAACACCCAAAATTCGGATTATGGATTGACCAAAATTCTTGGTGTTAAGGGTAGGTATCGAAACCTAAATCTACTTCATTCACTTAAGTTTTATTCCCTCAATATGATAACCAGGCCTAATTATAACATGTTTTTTTAAGAAATAAATATCATCATAATAGTTGATAATATAACAAGTAATAAACGGAATGGATGCTGAAAGTATACATCAAAAACAGGACAAAAACGTCGCAGAATCACGTTACTAACAGCCTTCCTTGGTGAGGCTCTGCTGACTTCGTTAGAAGTCGGAATTCGGAGATTAAGCCAAATTTCAAAACTAGAGGGAACCACCTTCCATAATCATTTTCAAAATCCATATTCCAAGTCCAAATGGCAGGTAAAATGTGCGCGCCAAATAGGTCTCAGAACTGCGTTTCTACAGTTTCAGTTCTGACATGCTATACAAAGAGAGTCATAAATCCTAAACAACGAATCTAAATGGAAATACCTTTTTACCTGTTACATAAGAACATTTTACGTTAAGAAAGTTTCGCCTAAATCCCTCCCCAAGTATCCAAGAAAGTAAAACTTATGTCTAAGACTCCAAGAATCAAGTCTCTCAACTAAACACCAAAATACATGGAAATAAAACAAGAAGATACACATGCTTAAACAAACAACTGCTCATTTGTTTCTTCCTTCAAAAATCAGAAAGCAATATTTCAAATCAATGTTTACAGGCACAAATAAACAAGTTATCCATTATTATAAACTGAAAACAAACCACATAACAATCATGGGCAAGTGTCGCAATTATCGGATAAATAATGTTAAGAGATATAATGATAGCCTAACAATGAACAGAGAACATTTCAAGCACATATGACGTATATGATAAGACCCAACTTACCATTTGGTCTAAACTTAACAAGCGAAAATAGGATATCAAACTTGGTTAAAACCCATACCAAAATACGTATAATCAAAACTTCTCCTGTAACAACACCAGCAAGTGTCCAGATCACATGCTTGGCCAAAATGTAAAGTTTTGTTTCATCTTCAAGCATGACCCAAAAGACAAAAGTATATCATAGCATTAATTATAGAGCACTAACACATTAAATTTGTACATACAACACTACCAACAATCAAGGAGGAGTTAGAGTCACCTTCTGCATCCAATCACAGAGGTCGTGTAAAAACTTTTTCGCACTGCATTTCGCTCAACTCAACTAGTCCACTTATGTCCTTGAAGGTACTGCACGAAAATCTCATATCAACACATGAAACTTAACTAGGATTACAGTCATTTGACAAAGAAAAACCAGAAAAATGCAATGATAGTCCTAAAAAGGTGTAACATTTAATATTTACACCATATTGAATGATGACTGGCTATAGTTCTACAAAAAATGGATTCCTTCAATGGGATAAGGATTTTACTTGAATGCCTGCCTGCTTTCAGCATCTTCTGGTGCTTCCTCGAAAACATTCCAGTTTCCTTACAAAAACCCACTATTAATATGACCGACAAACACCCCAAATCTCCATATAAAACTCTTAAAAAAAAAAAAAAAACTTACTGATAAATGTATCACAACTCTGTCATGGACTCATGGTCGCCTGACCTAACATTACTATGAAAACAAAGTGCAAATAGATAAATACATGATACCACAACTTCACATAATAATTATTACAGAAAACTTTACTCAGATTGTTAGATCAGAAAATAGTTACCTGGATACCTAAAGCACAAAATTCATAATGAACAAATCCTAGAAAAAAACAAACAAACACAGAGATAGATAAGAAAATATTTGAAACCCTAGAATCGGTGAAGATTTTTAAAAAAAATTCAAACTAATTAACCAAAATAAAACCATCAAAACTAAGATGCAAGTTATAAACAAAACTAAAGCTAACAACCCTAGCCCAAAATCAAACCAAGTGACCAATACATGAAATCAATAAACCAAAATCAAATAGATCTGGAGAGGAAAAAAACAAATCGATTATAATCTAAACCTATTACCTCGTTGGATTTCTCCAGAGAAGATCGAGAGGAGATGAAAGAGAGTAAAATATCTTCTGTGGATGTGAACTGAGATGGAGAAATGGAGAAGGAAAGATAAAGATATAAGCCCGACTACACTTTCAAGGGTGGAAAAAAATATAGAGTACTTGACCAAACATTGACTTGGGCGTAAAAACTAGTGGTTCCGGACCACACGCGTGCTTCACATACATGAACAACTAGTGGTTGCTATTCGCAACCAAAATTTTGTGGTTACAAAATTAGCAACATCAACCCGCCATAACGAAATATTAGCAACCGAGATTAGCAGCCGAAATTTCGCAACGGCACTAGTGGTGTTGCTACTCTGGGTTGCTAAAACCTTAAAATGGTGTAGTGCTCTTATGCTTCAATAACTTCTCCATAGATTGATACACACCAATTGAATGAAACCCTCCTTTTCTAGTCTATATAATCCCCAAAAATTAATAAAAAGTTTACAATTTTTCCAAATCAACAACTACACAAAAATCTTAATTGACCTAATTACCTGCAAGAGAATCTTAATGCGTTATGATTGGGCAATAGTTGTTTTAGAAAAGGCACCAGCAACACCAACAACAATTCTTTAACATAAATAGGCGACAACAATTCTTTAACATAAACATGCAATGCATGATCCAATAAAATATCTGTTTATCTTCGATGTAGATGAAGAACCTATCTTATAAATCAAAATTTTAATCAAAAACACATCTCGAGAATTGATAACGAGATTTAAAGGTATAACTTAATTTGTTTCCAGACAAAAATCTTAGATCTTTTCTTCATACATATTGGGGTTAGGTTATCTGTTCTGCGGAAGAACTCTTGAGAGGGAGAGAAATGGTGGATAAACATATTTAAAATTGATTTTAATACAAAGTATGTATTGATTTTTAGGTTTCACTAATCAACACCCTGAGCCTAGAGACTCTAGACATCTACCATATTTCGGCCATTGTCTAATTAAATATACACATAGTTTAGGCATGTTTATTTATGGTATGCGTTTCGGAAACCGAAGACTTATTGAATGAAATTAATAATAGTTTCAGTGATTTCCACTCATTTTTTTTTGCGAGATGAAGAGTGGTGTTTGTATCCAAAATTACTTTTGGGAACGAAACACGATGAGTAAGTGATTTGATGTGTTTTTAGGGTTAGGATACAAATTGATAAACGGAAAAGAGACAGAAGTTTTAACGTGGTTCGGCATGGTTTTCCTACATCCACGGGCGAATCCCCTTGGGGAGTGAAATTTTATTGATATGCGTATTACAGAGTATGTTTTTTTCCTATTGGTTACCCTCTTTCTGACTTATGCTCCTCCCTATTTATATCGTTTTACATCTAATTTTCAATCTTCACTTAAATGGCATGAAACTGCCCATTTATGCTCCCATCATGAATTCTGCATGAAACCGCCCATTTATGCTCCCATCATGAATTCTGCATGAAACCGCCCATTTATGCCTTCATCATAAATTCTGCATGAAACTGCCCCTTTATGTTTCTATGATAAATTCTGCATGGATGAAACTGCTGGAATTCAATGGATGAAACTGCTGGAATTCAATGGTTGAAACTGCACATTTATGCCGCCATGATAAATTCTGCATAAATGATGGCAGGTAGTATTGGTGGACATTTGCTGGCGGAACAGCTGACTGCACGGGTAGGGACTGACTTGATGGTTGACAGGAATGATGGCTGGCAGTGTGGAAAAAAGCTGGTTGTCAGCGTGGTTGGAGACTGGTTGGCGGTGTGGAAGGATGCCGGTTGGCAGATTGGTTTGGCTGCATGGGTAGAAGCTGGCTGGCAGTGCGGATGAGCTTTTGGATGAGAATCGGTTAGAAGCGTTGCTGGCTACAAGACTAAAAATTGGCTAGGGGTGCGATTGACTTCGATAGTTGACCGACGGTTGACTTTGACCATTGACCGGTCGTTGACTTTGACCATTGACCTTGACCGAATGTTGACTTTGACCATTGACCAACTTTGACCATTGACCAATCTGTGCAGACTGGTGGGCTTCCTTGGTTGACTGGTTAGCGGGCTAGGATGAGGACTAAAAGATGATTCAAGTGTCGATTCGACCCATTAAGTGGTATTTTTACTTATGGTACAAACATTGCCCCCTCTTAACCTCCAACTTGTTGGGGGTTAAGAAAATTTTGTTTTCCTTAGTCAATGATAAAACTCGCCCCCAAGTGTGGATTACTGATGTTGGGGAGAGTAGCGAACTTCCCTTGTTGTCTGCGGAAATCCAATCACGACGCCCCCAAGTGTGGCTATTGTGACTGGGAGGTCAGCGGGAAACAGTTGAGCATGAACCACTATTGTATGAAAAATCAGGACGGAAGGCTTAACTGTTCTGTAACAGAAGCGTGATGCTTGAGTGGAGTGTTATTGCGAGTGTGCGATAACTGATGATGTAAAACTGAACTGCGATAGTTGCGTAGGATTTGACTGCGACGACCACAAAAAACTGTCCTCTACAGTAATGAGAAAAACTGGGTAGTAACGTCGTTGAGAAAAAATGGTCTATAGCAGCTTCGATCAGCTGGACTGTGGGATATGCGAACGTAGCTGGACCTGCAGCAGCTGTGGGTCACTGGAATGGAAAGATAGAGGAAGAATACCTCCAACAGATGCGGTCACTGGACTAGGATTGCAATCGAGTTTGGACTACAACATCTACGATCACCGAAAAGCAAGAAGATCTAGCATTGCACCAATGCGATCACCGATCGCAGAGCGACAAGCCAGACTGCAGCAGCTTCGGTCAGATGGACTACGGGAACTGCGAGCATAGATGGACTGCATTAGATGGAATGAACCAACAACGAACCAAGCTACACTGCAGCAGCTGCGATCAGCTGGACTGTAGGAACTGTGAGCATAGTTGGACTACATCTGCTGCGATAAGCTGGAATGCAGCAGCAACGAACCAAGCTACACTTCAACAGCTGCGATCAGCTGGAAAGCAGCATCATCGAGCATTGCAGCAGCTGCGATCGGCTGGACTTCAGGAGCGACAAGCCAGACTGCAGCAGCTGCGGTCAGCTGTACTGTAGGAACTGCGAGCATAGCTGGACTGCATCAGCTGCGATCAGCTAGAATGCATCAGCAACGAACCAAGCTATACTGCAGTAGCTGTGATCAGCTGGACTGCAGGAACTTCGAGCATAGCTGGACTGCATCTGCTGCGATCAGCTGGAATGCAACAGCAACGAACCAAGCTACACTGCAACAGCTGAGATCAGCTGGACTGCAGGAATTGCGAGCATAGATGGACTGCATCAGCTGTGATCAGCTGGAATGCAGCAGGAACGAGAAGAGTTACACTGCAGCAGATACGATCAGCTGGACTGCAGAAATTCAAAGGGAGCTGGACTGCAGCAGCTTCGATCAGCTGGACTGCAGGAATACAAACCTAGCTGGACTGCAGCAGCTGCTGAGGGACTGGACTTAAACAATTCGATATAGGTGTAACAGTTACAAACAAACCTAGACAGCATCAGTTGCATCCAATTGAGTGAAACCAGACTGCATCAGTTGCGTCCAACTGAGTACAGAATTTGCAGGCAACTGGACTGCATCGGATGCGTCCAAACGATGCAGCAGTTGCTTTTGAACTAGACTATAAAAATTTGATCAACATAACTATAGTAGTTAAGCATTACGGATTGTAATAATTGTGTAAAAATATTATGGTGTATGCTAGCCCCTCTTAATCCTGCAACTCGTTAGAGGATTAGGAAGTTCTGGTTACCTGAAGTTTCAATTTTCGGAAGCTGAACTTCGCATTGCATTTAGGAGCAATGTAACTCGCCCCCAAGTGTATGGAGTGTTACTCAACTTGCCCCAAAATAGTTATTTCAGACCATGAGGTGTTACATATCTCTCCCCCAAGTGATGGTTAGTCACATTGAAGTGATATGAAACTCGCCCCCAAAAGAGTTATTTCCGACCATGAGATGTTACATATCTCGCCCCCAAGCGATAGTCAGTCACGTTGAAGTAATATGCAACTCTCCCCCAGAAGATAATGATTGTTATGCTGCTCAATGCTCGCACAAGGGTGCACTTCCTTGCTGCACTTTGCTCGCGCATGAAATTTTAAAAATTTCTTCTATCTGGAATTCGCGCGGGGGGCCAATCCCATAATTCTAGATGCGCTCAGAATTAGAATATGTGCATCTCCTCATGAGGAAATGCTCGCCACATTACAGGTGTTTCTCTGAACAAAAGTATGCATGATTATATGAAAATATGCAAAAATATGTAAATTGTATACTTACCTTATTGAAAATGTTATTGCGACTTCGTTTATGAAGTGATTAGGATGCCTACTGGCTATGTCGGTGTTTTCCAGCGTATCGTCTCGTCTTAGTAAATTTATTTATCTGTGGGACTGGAATGCACCAGTTAAGTCTAAACTGGATTGAAGACAATTGCTACGGAACTGTATTTCAGCAGCTGCGATCATCTGTACCGTAAAAGTTATGCAAAAAGATGGACTGAAGCAGTTGTGAGGAAAACTGTATTGAAACGGTTTTGGGGAAAATCGGACTACAGCAGTTCGACCAACTGGACTGTAGGAATTTAAAAGAACTGCGGAAGTTCGATCACTTGGCCAGCAGATGTTGTTGTGAAACTGGATTACAATAGTTCTATCAACTGACTGTAATAGTTATGTGGAAAAGGACTGCAGCAGTTCGATTAACTGGACTGCAGTATTCTCGATGGTGATTGAATGTGACCGTTTCTGGTGCTGTCATTTCAAATTCTAAATTTTTTATTTTCCCCAAAAATTTAAATTTCGCTTTCACGATGTTGGGAATTGACATACGATCTCAATGGGTCGAAAATCACTCAGTTTGGGTGCACGGAGAAAAAGTTCTCGAAGAATTGGTCAGTTAACGCCTTGCTCCAGATATCTTGATGTCGTGATTTCTCCCAAAAAATATTATTCTCCAATTGTAAAATTTTACCTTCACGATGTTGTATATTGAAATGCGATCGCAACGAGCCAAAAAACACCCAATTCGGACGTGAGACGAAGAATATATCAACAAAACAAATTTTTTGGCCATACCCTCGTGGGGCGTGAATATCCGAAAGGCAAGAGAAATTGGGCGGAATCATCCAAAGGCCATGGAACTAATCGCTAGAATCGCCAAATAATCTCTAAATAATCGTCCGGGTCGTCAAATAATCGCCAGGATCGTCAAATCATCGCCCGGAACGTCAAATAATCTTCTGGATCGCAAAATAATCGCTCAGATCGCCCAATAATCGCTAGGATCGCCAAATAATCGCATGGATCGCTGGGTGTGGCCGCCGGCTTTTCTTGTTTTGTTTTTTTTTTTTGAATTTGAATTCGAATCTTTTCTCCACGGTTTTCGTGTTCAGTGATCTTTTCCCAATGAAATTGTTGTAACAGTTTTATAAAAAATGTGATCTTTCGCCTCGAACTTTTGTAACAGTTTTATGAAACTGTTGTCTTTTCATTTCCCCTCTTGCAAAAGTTTTACGAACAATGATCTTTTCCCTCAAAACCTTTACAATAGTTTTGGAATTTCATGGTAACCGCTGGCTTTTTTTTTTTTTTAAACTTTCTGCGACGCTTGCTCAACAATGTGGCCTTTTCCTTCAATGGTTTCTCGCAACGGTTTTGGGGACTGTTGTCGTTTTACATGGACTTTCCTCCACCGGTTTGCCATACATTTGCGGCCTTTTCTGGAACCTTTTGAGATGCTTTTCTGGAGGTCTTCTCTAGGGTTTTTAAATGCTTAGAGATGTAGGCAATTTTGACAAACCCAGTGATCATGACAGTAGCGATTTTGACATACAACAAACTCGAACAGGTTGGTAATGTGTTATTTGAGAAGCAAATTTTTCTGAACTTTGGACTTTAACATGTTGCGGATCGAACATCCTGACAACAAACATGGTGATTTTTATAGTGAATTAGCTGTGGTGGCTTCCAATGCGATCTTCGATCTGTTAGATTTGCGTTCAACTCGATCGCAGAATCGTATTTAATCGTCTGCAGCATACTGCGATCAGCTGGACTGCAGTGATTGAAAACAAAACTTGGTCAAGCCATGTTGCAGATCGAACATCCAGCAACAATTTTGATGATTTTTTACTACATCTTTTGCCGCGGACCGAGCGTCCCAGCAACATTATCATCAGATTTTGTAGTGATGGGATTTTCAGCGGTATCCGTAGGTAATAGCTTCAAACAAATCTGATCAAATGAATCTTGATTGGGTTATTGCGATCAATCTGACTGCAGATATGTGCGATTATATGGTCAGCAGCATTGCGATCAGCTAGCATGACTGCGACCATTGTGATCAAACTGGTTCATAGCTAGATTATGATCAGCTGGACTGCAACATTGATTTTTCACGATGTTCAAACAACTTTTTCACGGAAACAATTTTGAAGCGTTTTGTACAACTTTCTCAATGGGAGGACACGATTCCTTTACTCGTCGTTCCCTTAGTCGGCGCCAATGTTTGTACCCAAAATTACTTTTGGGCACGAAACACGATGAACAAGCGATTTGATGTGTTTTTAGGGTTAAGAGACAAATTTATAAATGGAAAAGAGACAGAAGTTTTAACGTGGTTCGGCATGGTTTGCCTACATCCACGGGCGAATCCCCTTGGGGAGTGAAATTTTATTGATATGCGTATTACAGAGTATGTTTTTTTCCTATTGGTTACCCTCTTTCTGACTTATGCTCCTCCCTATTTATATCGTTTTACATCTAATTTTCAATCTTCACTTAAATGGCATGAAACTTCCCATTTATGATCCCATCATGAATTCTGCATGAAACCGCCCATTTATGCCTTCATCATAAATTCTGCATGAAACTGCCCCTTTATGTTTCTATGAAAAATTCTGCATGGATGAAACTGCTGGAATTCAATGGCTGAAACTGCTGGAATTCAATGGTTAAAACTGCACATTTATGCCGCCATGATAAATTCTGCATAAATGATGGCTGGTAGTATTGGTGGACATTTGCTGGCGGAACAGCTGACTGGACGGGTATGGACTGGCTTGATGGTTGACATGCATGATGGCTGGTAGTGTGGACGGAAGCTGGTTGGCACCGTGGTTGGAGACTGGTTGGCAGTGTGGAAGGATGCGGGTTGGCAGACTGGTTTGGCTGCATGGGTAGAAGCTGGCTGGCAGTGCGGATGAGTTTTTGGCTGAGAATCGGTTAGCAGCGTTGCCGGCTACAATACTAAAAATTGGCTAGGGGTGTGACTGACTTCGATAGTTGACCGACGATTGACTTTGACCATTGAACGGTCGTTGACTTTGACCATTGACCTTGACCGGATGTTGACTTTGGCAGTTGACCGAATTTGACTATTCACCGACTTTGACCATTGACCGGTCTGTGCAGACTGGTGGGATTCCTTGGTTGACTGGTTAGCGGGCTTGGATGAGGACCAAAAGATGATTCAAGTGTCGATTCGGCCCATTAAGTGGTATTTTTACTTATGGTACAAACATCCAATGTTTGCACCCAAAATTACTTTTGGACACGAAACACGATGAATAAGTGATTTGATGTGTTTTTAGGGTTAGGAGATAAATTGATAAACGGAAAAGAGACAGAAGTTTTAACGTGGTTCGGCATGGTTTGCCTACATCCACGACCAATTGAATGAAACCCTCCTTTTCTAGTCTATATAATCCCCAAAAATAAATAAAAAGTTTACAATTTTTCCAAATCAACAACTACACAAAAATCTTAATTGACCTAATTACCTGCAAGAGAATCTTAATGCGTTATGATTGGGAAATAGTTGTTTTAGCAAAGGCACCAGCAACACCAACAACAATTCTTTAACATAAATAGGCGAAAACAATTCTTTAACATAAACAGGCAATGCATGATACAATAAAATATCTGTTTATCTTCGATGTAGATGAAGAACCTATCTTATAAATCAAAATTTTAATCAAAAACCCATCTCGAGAATTGATAACGAGATTTAAAGGTATAACTTGATTTTTTTCCAGACCAAAATCTTAGATCTTTTCTTCATACATATTGGGGTTAGGTTATCTGTTCTGCGGAAGAACTCTTGAGAGAGAGAAAAATGGCGGATAAACGTATTTAAAATTGATTTTAATACAAAGTATGTATTGATTTTTAGGTTTCACTAATCAACACCCTGAGTCTAGAGACTCAAGACATCTACCATATTTCGGCCATTGTCTAATTAAATATACACATAGTTTAGGCATGTTTATTTATGGTATGCGTTTCGGAAACCGAAGACTTATTGAATGAAATTAATAATAGTTTCAGTGATTTCCACTCGTTTTTTTTTTTGCGAGATGAAGAGTGGTGTTTGTACCCAAAATTACTTTTGGGCACGATGAATAAGTGATTTGATGTGCTTTTAGGGTTAGGAGACAAATTGATAAACGGAAAAGACACAGAAGTTTTAACGTGGTTCGGCATGGTTTGCCTACATCCACGGGCGAATCCCCTTGGGGAGTGAAATTTTATTGATATGCGTATTACAGAGTATGTTTTTTTTCCTATTGGTTACCCTCTTTCTGACTTATGCTCCTCCCTATTTATATCGTTTTACATCTAATTTTCAATCTTCACTTAAATGGCATGAAACTGCCCATTTATGCTCCCATCATGAATTCTGCATGAAACCGCCCATTTATGCTCCCACCATGAATTCTGCATGAAACCGCCCATTTATGCCTTCATCATAAATTCTGCATGAAACTGCCCCTTTATGTTTCTATGATAAATTCTGCATGGATGAAACTGCTGGAATTCAATGGCTGAAACTGCTGGAATTCAATGGATGAAACTGCTGGAATTCAATGGTTGAAACTGCACATTTATGCCGCCATGATAAATTCTGCATAAATGATGGCTAGTAGTATTGGTGGACATTTGCTGGCGGAACAACTGACTGCACGAGTAAGGACTGGCTTGATGGTTGACAGGCATGACGGTTGGCAGTGTGGACGGAAGTTGGTTGGCAGCGTGGTGGGAGACTGGTTGGAAGTGTGGAAGGATGCCGGTTGGCAGACTGGTTTGGCTGCATGGGTAGAAGCTGGCTGGCAGTGCGGATGAGTTTTTGGCTGAGAATCGGTTAGCAGAGTTGCCGGCTACAAGACTGAAAATTGGCTAGGGGTGCGACTGACTTTCGATAGTTGACCGACGGTTGACTTTGACCATTGACCGGTCATTGACTTTGACCATTGACCGGTCGTTGACTTTGGCCATTGACCTTGACCGGATGTTGACTTTGATAATTGACCGACTTTGACCAACTTTGACCATTGACCGGTCTGTGCAGACTGGTGGGATGCCTTGGTTGACTGGTTAGCGGGATTGGATGAGGACCAAAAGATGATTCAAGTGTCGATTCGGCCCATTAAGTGGTATTTTTTCTTATGGTACAAACAAGTGGATCAGACACACGATTTGTAATCATCTTTGGAATCTTTGTATTTTGAAAGGATATACTGACTTTCATACTGCGAGCCCTTCCACAATTTAGTGTCTTTTGTGATAGTTATGTTACGTCTTTCGGTTTTGTTTTACAATGTTACCACAAATTCGCCTCATTTGCTACTTGATTCATGAAATGGATGAAATTGTTTTTAGAAGGCTTATAATTTAAATTCTTGTAGAGAATATTGATCAGTTTGCTACCAACATTATATTTCGAATTTGATATTTCTACATTGAATTTAAAATTCATCTAGCCCAGAAAAAAAAATATAAATAAAGAAAAACCAAAAATCAACATTGAATTGTGCAACTTATTCAATTCATTAATGAAATAAGAAAGTCTAATATAGTTTATTATTCTTACTTGGTGCATTCTTTACCACAGTTGACATTATAATAATTCTTTACTTCTTGTCCACTAGGATCTTGAGGAGTGCTCGTAACCTTGTTGTGATCTGACGATGCACATTCATCCTTACAAATATCAGAACAATCAGATGTTACTACCCATTCTTCACAAGATGCCAAGCAATTTACATAACACCAAGTATAATCATCTGCAACACTCTTTCCTACAAACATTCCCAGCACTAGCATTGCCATCAAGAAAATCATCCTCATATTCTTTGCTTTCATTTACTATTATGTCTTTTTGCGCGCTTTGTTTTCTTGAAATCTTTGATGAGATGACCGCTCTTTTTGGATGGCTAATTTATAGTTTTATAAATATATCATTACAATAAATTAACAATATCTCTTGAGAGCTTTTAAAATGGGAATTCAATTAATTTTTATTATTGTGTGACTTCATACATTAACATTTATAAGGAAATGTAAATCTTATTTGTGGCAGTAAAATGAGAATACCGGAAAAGCGATTGATTATATATAATTAAATAATATTACCTTCGCCCCAGTAAAAATACTTAAAATGGAAGATATATTCACTTTTAGCCTAATATAAAAAATTGAAAATATTGCTTTTTAAAACCTGGCTTGATTGGGATATACCCAGATTAATTGGGGTATACCCAATAAGACAAAATAGGATCATTTGGAAGTAAAACAAGCCCCCCCTTAACCATATATTTTCTAAATAACAAATATACCCTTGTTTAATTAACACTAAAAAATCTGATTAGGTTAATTAATTGAGTAGATTAAAATTAGAATTTAAGTTATGAAATTTTGTTTTTGATTGAACTCATGTGGGAAGATTTTTGATGATTTTTTTTTGTTTTGAGAATTTATTTTGCAACGGAAATGAAAACATACTACCCAAACACTTCTAAAAAGGGGATTGCAAAGATGATGTATGAAATCATACTCAAAATCAAAGAAGAAATCAACACTTTGAGTTCTGAAACCATGAAAATTCGGCAGGGTCGACGAATGAAGACCATGCCGACTAACTTTGGCCGGCAAGGTATGCGGATGAAAAACATGCCGAAAACTTATGGCCGGAAAGGTCTATGAATGAGGAAGATGCCGACTTTATTATTTTTGACACATAGGAGACTGTTGTAAATGCTTTACTAGTCAGCATATTATTGATTTGTTACCTTGACGGCTACCTTATAGTGGGCAAGATATAAGGATGAATAACGCGCTGACCCTGTAAATGGTAATTTCAGAGATGAAAAGTCGGCACGGTATTCAACCTCAAACCCTTCCGACTACATGGTAGCCGGCAAGGTCAACAAAAAACACCTTGCCGACTTTATTCGTTTTGATTCTTTTTTTTCTTTTTTTTTTATTTGATTTAGTCATGTATAGTTAGAGTTTAGAAGAAAGATTTTGATTTTTTTTTTAATATGTTTTGGTCGGCATGGTTATTTTTGTATGGGCAATTTGGTCTTTTAGCACCTTTTAGACACCCCTTAGAGCGTCTGCAGCGGGGCGAGTAAACTTCACGACCAAAGACTAAAAAAAAAGACCATAAATGGGTTTAGACGTAGTGGTGGACGACTAATTTTGTCAAGCGTACATATACTCTACGCCTGTTCTGTGAGCGTTGATATAAATTGCGCCCCGTTCTAGCGTAGATAAAGATAACGCGCGACGTGGTGCGGTGTTATAGAATACGCTTGACGACGGGCGCACGTAAACTCAACGCCTGGAGATGGCGCGGGCACTTAACCAAACGCCTGGTGAGGCGTAGGTAAACTCCACGCACCACCATCATGCACATATAAACTCAACGCCTCATGGGGCGTTCATATACTTAACGTTTGACATGAGGCGGTTATAAACTCAACGCCTCATGAGGCGTACACTTAAGCCACGCCTGAGTCGCGCGTTTGTATACTTACCGCCCCTCCACACCATTTTTTCGCACACGTAATTTTATACACCCAGCCGCACAATAAACATCCACGTACATCCCACGTGTTGTTTTTAACCCTAAATTTATTCGTCGTCTTCTATTATTTTCTACCTCTTTCTTTCTACCCTCCCAAAACCAGTTCGGCTAACAGTGAGCAGCAGGTAGGGGAAATTTTTTTTACCGACGTTCTTGCCTACCTCAGCATCTGGGTAAAACAACAGGTAAGTTTCTGTTCTTGTTTTCTGTCGATTAATTATTTGTAGGTTTAAGTTTGTTAAAATTAGGTAATTTGATATGGCTAGTATGTGGGTTAACAATTTTTTTTTAAATTAGTTGGTTTTTAATTTGTTTATATTACGTTCATCATGCTGTTTCCCAAATTGGTTGGTTTTTATAAGTTTGCTGTGGTTATAATTTGGTTATTGAAATGTCAATTTATTTTTAAATTTATAGAAACCGTTGCATAAATTTGGTTATTGAAATTTGTTATATGAAATTTGAATTAACAGTTCCAGTTATTTGGTTATTGAAATTTTAACCCCATTTACTTATTGAAACAGTTTCAGTATTTTGGGAATTGATATATGTTATATGAACTAGTCATATGTTTACACAAAACCACACCTTTAAATTCATATAACACAGTTTTTTTTTTTTTTTTTTTTATGTTTAAATTTAGGAATAACGATGGTTGGTTAATTTTAATTGAAATAGCATCTCTCTTATGTGTTCGTAAATGTGCATAGATGTTGAACCGATTCACAGCGCGGTTCAATGGTCGCGTCAAGACGAATAAGAAACAGAAATGTGTAGCCAAAGAGGATTATAACTTAATCTCTACTGGTAAAATAAAGGAGGTTGATATTCCCCGTTTAGGGAGGTTTCCTATACTGCAAGATGATAAACCACACGCTACCCAGGACATCACATTTTCAGGGGAGCAACAATTGAAGTATCAACATCGTGGAAGTTTGGCAAAGGTAATTCATCACTACCAATTTATTTCCCAACACTGTCCAAGAGCTAAATATATTATCGAAAAAGCGGAATGGCAAAGTTTATTGAGCATACAATGTAGTGAAACCCAACATTCGATGGTTGATTATATTGTTGAGCGGTTTTAGGATACAACAAACACTTTTCACTTCCCATTTGGTGAGATGGGATTCACTCCCTAGATTGGCTCATGTTGACTGGAATAAGTATTGGTGAAGGGATTGACGTTCCATACAATTCTGGGAAGTACCAATTTGAATATGTTCGTGAGCATTTATTTCCGGATATCCAAGATGTAACGACGTGTCCGAAAGCTCCTTCGTGGGTTTCAAATTCAATTACAATTAAATATTTAAGCTCTTTTTTCTCAGAAGAGAAGTTGGTTGCCGCTGAAAATGATATCACTCTGTCTCATAGAGTAGCAATATCCTTTTTCATGTGTGTGTTGGGACATTTCTTCTTTTCGAATGCAAAGACCTACATAGATGCTGGATGGTTAGCTTCTTTTGAAGATCTAGATATAGTGTCCACGTTTGACTGGGGTGGTGCAGATTTTTCTAAATTGTATGCGTCACTCCGTTTGTCTGGGAGGAGAAAAAAGGCATTATGCGGTCCATTCCAAATCTTAGAGGTATTATCTTAATCCATTTTTTTGATCTCCCTGTCGTTCTTAATTTTTTTGAGAAGTTATTAACTTGTTGAATTATTTTGATGGAGTAGTTTTGGGGGTATGAATACCTGGGCATTTGTCGACCTGACATTTCTCGCTTGAATGAAGAACAACTATCTGTTGTAGATTCTAAATGGCCTGTATCTTCTAAATGGAATGTACCGAAGAATACAAATGATATTTTCCGTTGTAGGGATTTACTGAGTAAGCTTACTGCTGAACAAGTGACATGGCGCCCATGGGAATCATACAGAGAAGTCCTTGCATCTGATATGGGAATCACGGCTGTGAGGCTATCATACTCGAGATATATATTTTCGTACATGGGCATTGTGAGTTAATAATAAAATTTTATTTTGTTAATAAGACATATTATTTAGTAAATAACATACGCATGATATTTCTATTTGTACATCATAACATGTACCTCGGAGAACGGTGTTGGAGGCAAAACCATTATACTTTTTCTATTCCCATAAAACTACACACAATTATTGGTGATATTGGGAATTTTCAAGCAGAACACCTAAGAAGGGAAGGTGAGGTCGATGCAACAGAGATAGTGCAAGTTGTCAAAGATTATGATACATATTTACAGTACTGGAAAAAGGTAACTAACTACAGAGACTATGTGACTCATCCTTGTTGGGAAACCCAAACATATGGGTATGTCGGTGATGTGTATACGAACACAATTGATCAACCAGCTGAACATGTACCTATCCCTCATCCGCACCTATTATCCCACGTAAGTGTACCAATATCCATTTTATTGTATATTTTGTAATTTTTTATTTTTATAATTGTCTTATGTATTTATATTTTGCATTGACAACATGATGCTTACACCTTATTTCAAGAAAATGCTGATTTTATTCAACAATTCCGCCAGTTTACGTTAAAACAAACTAAAGAGAGGGTGGACATTATTTTGGCGAAAGAAGCAGAAATAGAAAGGCTGAACACTTCGAACACGGATTTGCAACAACAACTATCTCTATTTCGTACCCCGCACAATTTCCAACCCCAACTTGGATACGGTTCGTTTTCCCAAACAATGCCACCCCAACTTTGGACAAGTATGGCCCAAGGATCCGGTTCAACCACTATGTCTTCAGTCAATACCACTCCAAGAATGCAGATGCCTTTTATGCCACCCCGAGCCACGCCTTCGGATACGGATATGAATAATGGTTAATTTTTTTCTGAAGTCTATTGAGTTGCAGATGCCTATCACAGAGTGTAGTCATTTTGTAGTCCACTCAAGTCTATTGAGTTGCCAGTGTGTACAGAGTGTAGTCATATCATGTCACTGGCATTCACTTTTGCTTTTTGGAAAAGATTCTATTACTAGAAAAACAGTTTATATTTTATATTTTTATATTGTTCTTGGATATTGGTTATAAATTAATGATATGAGCCATTGTAATGTATCCACCACAATCTCCGTCTTCTGCTTCAGAAATTAATGGAAGAATATGAGAATACAGCTCATTAATGCTCTTCTGTTTCTTCTTCTTCTTCTTCTTCTTCTAATAGTAGTTTTTATTCGTCCGATGACGATGCAATAGCAATTATGCAAAATAACATGGCCGTTAGTTTGGGAGTCCTGGTTTCCAATTCAAAATGGCCTCAAACTCGTATCAAAATACCTAGAGATCGTGTGGCAGGAGCAGAACTTCTATATAGAGACTATTTTTCTCCGTTCCCAAACCAACCACCCAATGTTTTCCGAAGAAGATTTAGGATGCGTCGAAAATTGTTTAACCGAATAGTCGAAGGTGTTACCAATGCCGAAAGATATTTTCTTCAAAATCCGGATGCATGCAGAGTTTTAGGATTGAACCCTCATCAAAAATTCACGGCAGCAGTACGAATGTTAGATTATGGATGTGCGGCAGATGCAATAGATGAGTACTTACGCATAGGAGAATCCACTGTTTTGGAAGCAACACGTAGGTTTTGTAAGACGATTGTTAATGTGTATGGGAAAGAATATTTGCGTGAACCAACGGCTGGTGATTTTGAATTTTTGCTTAAGCAGAACAAATACCAGGGATTTCCAGGGATGCTCGGTAGCCTAGATTGCATGCACTGGAAATGAGATAAATGTCCGTCGGCAGAATCAGGGGCTTACATCGCGTATAATGGGAGCGAAAGTATCATCTTGGAGGCGGTGGTATCGTATGATCTATGGTTTTGGCATGCATTTTTTGGTATGCCCGGGTCTAACAACGATATTAATGTTATGAATCGTTCATATGTTTTTCGAAGTCTTGTAACAGGTACATCACCACCAGTGAGCTACGAGGTAAACGGACATTCATATGATATTCCGTATTATCTAGGTGATGGCATCTACCCAGAGATTCCTACTATTATTATGGCCATTAAACATCCGGTCGGTAGGAAGAAGGTATTATTTACATCGATGCAAGAGGGGGCAAGAAAAGATGTAGAACGGGGATTTGGTGTACTACAACAACAATTCGGAATCATCAAACAACCTGCAAGAATGTGGAACCCGGATGTGCTTGCCTATATTATGAAAACCTGTATAATATTACATAATATGATAGTCGAGGATGAGCGTCTACCTGGTGACTGGCCACATGTTTATGAACAACGAAGTAACCCAGCACCGGTTAATATATTAAGAGGCAATAGTGACGAGTTTTCCCAAATTAGAGCAGCGCAACGCCGACGTGCATTGCAGAACAAAGATGCGCATATTCGTTTGCGGGATGACTTGATCAAACATTTATGGTTAGAATATGGGAATGAATAATTGTATTTTGCATTTTATTTGTATCTTACCTTTCGCTAATAATAAATGGATTTATGCATTGATTGGTTAGAGTAGAATTGAATATGATATTTTTTATCTTTAACCACACCAATCCCGGTTACATCAACGAAATATTAAAAAACTGACAAAATACCTAGACGATGGATAGTCCTTACAACAATCTCAAAATGTTCATGACATGAACATTTATACTACTAATAATAACTCAGCTAATTGAAATATTATTTTAAATTACTAATATGATTTTCTATTAAGATTGGTTTCTTCTATTACGAACTATGTCTTCCCTGCGAAGTTTGAAGTACTCTTGTTGTACCTCATCCAATTTTCCGAGATCCATCATAATTATGCGAAATTCGTCGTCATCAGTTTGTTTGGCTATTTTGGCCGCTTGTTCTGCTTGTTTAGCTGCAAACTCGACTGCTCTTTGTTCCATCTTGAATTTTGATTGTGCTTGGTAATGAGTATTGAAATTTTGTTGTTCTTTAATAATTATTCCCATTAATTCCTCTTGGACATTGGATTTTTCTCTCCCTGTTTTCTTCAATCGTTTTGCTGCTTTTTTCCCCAACTGACGGAGATATGTGTTCTCTATATCACCCTTATCCGTTGAGGTACCGGTCTCATCTGGAATTGTTGTTTTCCGTCCATCCCCATCTACCACGTTATTCTCATAACTATACAAATCGTGCGTCGTATCGAATACAAAAGTCGATCGACGATTGTATTTTATATTTTCTATGACAATTGGGTAGCATTCTTCGTGCCTAAATTTTTTTCCCTCGTTGCATTCCTTAAAACACTTTTTAATTTCTTCAATCTGTTCATTTTTAAAAAAAAAATTAAGTTTAGGTGCGTTTGAATATGATAAAATAATGGTTTAGCAATATGGAGAATACTTACCCTTGTTTCCGGACCCCATCCAGTATGATATTCACCGTCCACTTCTGCCTCTTTTGCAGAAAACAAAGACACATCTTTACTTATTTCTTGGTATCGTTTTTGCCATGAACTCCATGTCCGCTCTGGAGCATCCGGTAAATGAACTTCAATATCATCCTTGATACGAGTCCACAACGTCTCCGCTGATTGATCAGTTCCAACACCCGGATCTTGAGATATTGCTAAATAAATTTTACACATCGTTACGTCTTCAACTGTCGTAAAATTGGGACCTCGTGGTGCTCGTGCTGCTGGTTCTCTTCGTGGTCGTGGTTCCATTGGTAGCAATCCATGTAAAAGTTGTAAATGATTTGATTGGAAAATGGAACTAATACTGATATATTTTCTTGTTATTGTTCTGATAGAGAGTTGTGGTAATACGATGAAGGAATTCAGCTTTATATATACACGAGTAAATCTTTAAAATTCCCAACGTTCCAAAATATCTTGCAAACACAAGATTCAAAAAATTAAAACGGTCGATTTTTCTGCAACGTTCGAAAAATCACCAACGGTATAAAAACCAGGATTATCGTAATAAAATTGACAAAAAAAAAAAAGTGATGCGTTAACTTTATCAACGCCTCTTAGTAGGCGTGGTCTTTATCAACGCCTCTTAGTAGGCGTGGAGTTTATCAACGCCTCTTAGTGGGCGTAAACTATAATAACGCCTCTCAATAGGCGTGGACTATATAACCGCCTAACCCGCGCGCACATTTTATTAACGTCCCACTGGAGGCGTTATCTTCACCTACGCCCGATGAAGCGCACATTATACAAACGCCCAGTTGGGGCGTACTTTTTATCTACGCCCGAGTGCGGGACGCAGACATTACCAACGCTTAACGTCAAGCGGAGACTTTACAAACGCATGTTGAGAAGCGCAGTTTATATAAACGCCCGACTAAATTTAAGTTTAGTCTTGGTCGCAGACCAAATTTGGTCTGGAAATTTGGTATGGTCTTCGATTTAGTCTTTACTCCGTCCCACTACGCCTCTGCTGCAGACCAAATTTTTACTCTTGGTCGTCCACTGCAGACGCTCTTAGCATATTAGTTTGGGTGGGAATAAAATGGGTATACCCCAATTAATCTGGATATGCCCTAATCAAGCCAGGTTTTTTAAAACAGAGGAATATTTCGAAAGTACAATATAATTAAATCAATGCGGATCTTAATTTCTTAAAAATGTTACTATTACAAATCAACACTTTCCTAATTACGTAACATCAATTATTGCGGATCAATTATTTCCGTAAATGCGGATCCCAACCCTTTATACTTCCACGAAATGATACAAAATTTTGAAATTTTAGAGTTTGAACTTTGAACGTGGATGGGCTTTACAGGGCTTTCTTTAAAGTAATTTTATTTCGGTTCACGAAAATGTAGAAATTTGTGGTTTATTCAGGTGGGCTGTCATGGATAGTTCTATCGGTTGTATGTTGTATGGTGAATTGGTTGGATTTTTCTTCCTTCTCATTTTGGGTTGTACTATTAAGTTTTTTCCTTTTAACAAAACTTTTACGTTGGCCGATGAAAGAAAAAATAAAGATGATTGAAATTTTAATATAGATGAGTTTGATACCAAGCCTTTTCTTTTCTTTTTTTTAATCAATTTTTTTCTGTTTTGTTTTGATCAATGTTTTTGATACCAAGTCCTATACTTCAGATTTTGTTATTTCAAGTAATTGTTGGCTATCAAAAGACTCAATGTTCATTAATTTTATCAATTTGTGTAGCATTATGTGCAACAAATATTTTAACAAAATGGCTACATACATACTAAGATGTACTCGCTGTAGGTTGAATGGAGTCATTTAGTGATATGGCTGTCAATGTGCTCCACATAATAATGTATCGGGTTATGACTATCCATTAATCCTTCTTCTAATAGGATTCTATTACTTGCTAAGAAAGATTAAGGAAAATCACCAATTTAGGAATCTTAGTGTTCTGTTACTAATCACCAATCTAAGCAGTCATGTAATGATCATAATTCATAAGGTCAAGCTAAATGGCGGTGCAAGATTGCATGCCATGAGCACGAGGCCCTGTTCTCCGTTTGGGCAATGTTAATAGACATTTTCGGCTTTGATTTTGGCTGTCCCAAGTTGTTCATTCATACTCAATGCAACTACCACAGATGAAAATATAAAATCAAATAGTCAGTAGTTGTTGTAGATCTTATCATCATTACAATTGGGCATTTGGGCTCATATGCATAATAGTCCGTGTTAACGGAACATCAAGAAATGTGGCCATCATTTGAAGGGGTGTGTATCATATGATCTGAAAGAGCTTGAGCAACATCTTCTTAACACTTGCTGTTGCAGTAGCAGTTAAGCCAACACTGCAGTGTTCGGAAATTTTTGTTTCAAAATACCAAGACCCTGGAAAGAGAGCCAGACATTGATAATCAAAGACAGAAATAATGAGATCAAGTCGTCAATTTCCCGATATTCACTATTGTGCCTCGTGAAGGGGAAAAAGATCCCCACCCTTATGAACAGGCCCTAGACACCTTAGCTTAAACCGGCTGCAGGAAGCATGGGATGGCCCATGAACTGGTTTTGATTGAAGTCTCATAATACAGATCAAAATCAGCTACGTAGGTCCTACAGGAAAGACATATATCTTAAGACAGTGCCAGGAACTCTCCCCCTATGTTGTGTTAGGCGCTAGGCTAGGCGAGGTGCCAAGCCCTCCGCGTAGGCGCCCGAGGAAAAGTTAGAAAAAAACAAAAACTGTACACATCTTGGCGCCTAGGGCGCTTTATTGCCTAGGCGCCCCTTGGGTTACTCGTGCGCCTAGAGCACCAGTGCGCCTTTCATAACATAGCTCTCCCCAGTGTGCATGTCTATGCTACAAATGTATTATAGGAAACAAATCGAGCTAACATCATATCTGCACAACACAACCTTTACAGTATGAAAAATGAAAAGACTTTTTGTATTTAGTCAAACCAGGTAGTCGAGTGACTCCGGTCTAATGTCATGCCCCCACTGGCTTACACAATGAGCTTCATCCACAACTATCCTCAAAGAGATTAACGCGCATGCAAACTGTCCAATTGTCTTGATAAAACAACACTCCTGCACTCAAATCTATGTCATATCTGCATAAAGGGTGGTACTTAATTTCAAGGTATCTCAATACAGAAAAAGCTCTCCTAAGCCTCATTATCTCGTTTCAAAGTTTACAGCACAGTGCAGCTCATTTATTAACCTCACCAAAAGCAATTTTGTATTTTCTCCAATTTGAGGTAAGGTAACACATTGTTCAGTACCCAATGCCTCAAAGGAAGCGGAGCTGGATATGGTACCATCTAATCAAAACATTCATATAGAATGAGAAAACCACTCACTTAGCAACTTTGTGGTGACAGATAGTAACTTGTATTCACAGCAACCAAAGCTCAGTTCTCTAAATATCTCTTGCTGCTCAGTCCATCCGTATTGCACTCAAATGAGCAGCAGGGATATTTGCCAAATCCAAGTTAAGCGCAGAGGAAATGTTAAACTAAAAATCGATACAAAAAAGAAAGAAGTTAAAACCATAAATAAATGTATATTACCTGCAGTAAATGCAAGGTTACACCCTCGCATATAAGAGCAGGAAGCAACTGCTGCAATTAAGTTATTTTCCTTTTCGAGGATCGGATTTGCAACACAGACAAGATATCTCCAAATGCAGGAGCCCAGTGAACACCACCAATACCAGTGTCACAAATGGCATAGTTATCGTCTATTATTCTAAAGGCTGAATCAGAGAAGTCGGAGAAATAATCAAACAACCTCACAAAGAAACAATTTTCACGGTCTTCAACAACTAATATGGTCCAGAATCAGCTTCCTTCTCGATTTTCCCATCAGATGAGCTCTTGTTCTTAGACTTGGCAGCATTCTTTGAATCCTGACTAGGTGCATTAGACTTACTTTTTCATGTCGCCACCCTAAAACCCACCGGACTCGGAACAAGCACTAATGGAAGCTAAATAAGTCCTCAATCCTTATAACTTGTAACTGGCATTCTTCATTAGAAAAACTGCATTTATCCACCTCCAACAACAAATTCACTCCAACAACCTTGAACCCTGGACTTTCAATAAGGATGACCAAGTTTGAAAACTGCGGACCAAAAATCGGGGTAGCATCTACCCCTAATCAAGGAATAGGATACAGGTGATCTATGCTCAACAAAACAAACAAGAAATTCTGATTAAAGAAATCTAAACATAAAAGAACATAATTGATACTGAACCAGCATGTAAAAGAAATATATCTAACAAAAAAGAGCATCCCTTTTGTAAATGAAAAGCATAAACTCAAGCTGTTGACAGAATATATAACAAAGATAGCATGTCTTGTCAAGAGGAAAAATTACTCAGAAAAACTAAGGGAATAAATTTTGCTGGAAACATCCAATATATTTTAATACTATATTTTAAAAGAGCAACATAGAAAAACAATAGCAGTTGTGGCTCTCAGTTTTGGTTATACTCTAACAAAATTTTGTGACTAAAAGACTGAATATATATGTGTGGGTACTCTTAACAAAATTTCATGAATGAAGAAAAACAAAGAAAGAACGAAATTGTAAAGGGAATTCATTATCTGCATTTCTAAAGAAATCGGCCTATTCCAAAAACACAGGTTACACAGCGAACGGTTCCACAAGAATGATCGATAAAAAACATTATTAAGAAACTCTTTCATAATTTCCTTTCTAAGCAGAGTATTGCAACCCTCATTCAAAAAAAAAAAAAAAAAATTATTAAGAAAGCTCTCTTGACAGTAACTCGCAAATTTCAGTATTTCCGATATGGTGCTATGTTGCTGGAGATACTAACTCGTCCTCATTTCATTTCTCTTCCAATTCCTTTTTCCCAATACAAGACCAAGTATGTGCTGGATGAAAAGAAGTACAAGGAATTCCAAGATAGAATAACCTGACTAGCAGATCCAAATTCCCTAGTCAAGCAGATAGAAAATTAACATCTTGAGAGGAGAAATCATAGTGTAGTTGAACCATCACTCTAGAAAAGTATACTACATATAAGGGTAAGACATCTGCCCTTAGATTTAGGGTTCACTTAGTTGAGGGTGAGACTTCTGCCCTTTATTTTGATCTAATGGCTGTGATATTTGCTTGCTTTGATAGGACGTGGAGGGATGGATTTATTTTTAAGAGGTCATAACATGATGGGTTATGGGTTCGTGTTTGGATATTTGTATACGGGTGGCCGGACGTTCACCAATTAGATGCATATTATGGCATAGGATGATTACAATTGCATCTCTTGGTGTATAACTGCACAACCAGGAGTCAATAGTTATTAAGAAATTCAAAGCTACATCTTGAATGTATCTCTTTGTCCATTCCTGTCATCTTTGTAGTCCCTCTCTAAATGTAGATTACAAATTTCTTTCTCCATATTGCCCACCTCACTGCCTCTGCCTGTTCAGCATCTACAACTTTGTTTGGAATGCATCGAGCTCCATAACAAATACAACTTTGTTTGGAATGCATCTACAACTTTGTTTGGAATGCACCATCAAGAAGAATTAGTCCTAAGACTGCTTCACTAGATTCTCTTAGGAATGCCTAGTTGACAAGGGAATGTGTTTACAACGTAAGAAAATCAGCTCCTAATGGATTCCTAACAGGAAATACAATGTTTTTCCATAACAAAAGAAAAATATGGACCATTGATTCCTGAAACTCAGCTCCAAGATAGCCGCCTCTGGTAGGTCAAACTCGGTTATCCAGTAACAAATAGTATGCAACAGTTGCCTGAAAATTTGCAATCGATTATAAGTTTATAACACAAGAAAGTTGGGAAATAGTGTAGTTCAAAATTTTATGCACGGAGATACCTCATTTTGAACTTTGTTGCCAAGAGATTCAATCAATTGGTTCCCGTCAAATCCCATCTGAATCACTTTCATAAGAATTTCTTCATCCATCTGCCAAATTAGAATAGAACAAATGCTGTTTACATAATGAGGGATCTAGAAGACCGGAACATAATTATACTGAAGCAAAGTACAACTACAGAAAGGTTATGCAAAAGCAGATACACAAAACTTAGGAAAAGAGCTCATCAACAAATTTGGTATCTCAGCAAGATACACTTGATGGTCGTACCCTGGAGGTTTGGGATTCAATGGGGGTTCAAATCCCACATGCATCGGGGTTTGGAGGAATTTTCCATGAGGCGGTAATAAGCCAATGGAAAACACCAATGTTGACGTTATCCTCTATCAAGTTTTCTAATCAAACACAATGACGACCAGGGCCATCACTCATGTAAATTTGGTTTCAGACCATAAAATGCCAATGCTACATATAGATATACCTTATTTGTCTGTTCCATTTTGTCTGGTGGTGGAACAGCTAAATAGCTTGGAAGATGAGCTAGGAACCATGGATGCTGACGAATCTCGGGAATGGTAATTCGCTTCATGGGATCTACCACAAGCATCCTCAGGATCAAATCCCTTGCTCCATCTGATAGATGACTTGGTAACGTATAAATTCCACCCTGAGGTAAAGACGAAGAGAAACAAAAGGCAGAAGACCTTAACCTCTATAGCCAAAAAGATTATAAACACTAAGATTACTACAGGAATAGCATGAGAGCAACAAATTCATAAAGCATAAGTTTATATCCTCTGCATTCATCTAACTATTTGCATGCCATGAGAACAGTAAAGTGAAATGACATATACATATTTAACCTCTACGACTGATACAGTCTGTGCAAGGTAAATTAGAAAATGGTAGCTTCGCCTCTGTAGAATGAAGCTTTTGATACTATATAAATCTTGGTTTACAAATACAAATTAGTTAAGTAGGATTTTACCTTTATTTTTTTGAACAGGTTAGGTATGTTTGTATCATCAAAGGGCAGAGCTTCACATAGAAGGGCATACAAGGTAACACCACAGCTCCAGATATCTACCTCAGGCCCAGTGTATGGTTTTCCAGATATCACCTAATAAGTAGATAAACGAAACATGAGTATTTGTTATTTAGACCAGATTGCATCTTAAAATCACTTTGCATGCTCCTTAAGCTATGATAAAATGAAAGACGCCACAATTTTGATTGTTCGGTCAATACCTCAGGGGCAGCATAGTTCGGACTTCCGCAACTTGTTTTTAACAACTGACCATCACGCATGATATTGCTCAAGCCAAAATCAGCAATTTTGACATTGTATTTTGAATCCAAAAGCACGTTCTCAGGTTTAAGATCTCGATGAACTACCATGTTCTTGTGGCAGTACTCCACCCCGGAAATAATCTAATTCCAAATGAAAGCCATATCAAACTTAAATTTCAGAAGCAACAACCGATCCTTAACCCCGTAGTGAACAAACATAAGCATTATTAAAATAAATCCGAACTTAGAGAATATTTATCTCTACCTGCTGAAAAAACTTTCTAGCTTCATCCTCCTGTGACCTACCCTTCTGAATGATGTGATCAAACAGTTCTCCAGACTTCCCGCGCTCCATTACAACACATATGTCACAGGGGGTCTCTATGACCTCATAAATTCTTATAATGTGGGGGTGCCTTAACAATGTCAGTATTTTGATTTCTCGTCTAACTGCAAGGTAACAAGCACAATAGAATCATCTCAGTGCCTCTAACAAGGAATATAACTCCCAACTAATCAAATTTCATGGAACACATATACCCCTTGTTTCTGTTGCTTACAGAATTATTTGGGGAATTTAGAATGGAATATGGCACTTGACAAGGTCTATAAAACCAATGAATCACTACCAAGTAATTAATACAGTTTGGCGTTCCATTACAAAAATCTTTTAGCTATAGCAGCAAGGAGGACAAATATAGCACTAGTGTGTAGGACAATTAGGACAAGGTGCAGGTCTATGAATCTCACCTTTATCCTCCATATTCGAGTTCTTTATTTTTTCCCGATTAAGAATTTTAATAGCAACTTGGTGTCCAGTCAGTACATGATCTGCACTTTTCACTTTACCAAACGAACCAAATCCTAAAGTCTTCCCAAGTTTATAATTCGGTAAAAACACATCAATATCAGTGCTGGTTCCCCCATGACTAGAACCATCATCATCCATTTTACCTGTAGCAGAAACAAGAAAAACAATTCAGGGCATGCATAAAGAACGAAACGAAACAAAAAATTGTGTTAACCACTGCAGTGTCTAAGTTCTGATGAGAATCGGAAACGCCCCCTCTAACCACATTGCTTATCGAACGAACAAGTGAAGGTGACTAATTACTTCTTTAAAATACGACTATTTGATGGTTTATTTAGGAAACTAATCACATAGATATCACATTATAGGTAGAAACTAGCAACAAAACAAGCTGATTATAGTTTTATTAAATAACATTAACACTTCTATTCGATATGCATAATGATTCTTTGGTAATTATGTTATTTATAATAATTCAAAGTGTTTCTGCAACTCACCTGATGCAAAATCTTCTTCTTAATTAGGGTAAACAACACTAAAACAATTGATTGATGGTAACTTGTCTGAATAATATTATGAAATTCAATTTTATGAAAGAAAAGCGTCCTACACGAACTTAAATGGGACTCAAAGAAGAGAATCCTAACAAAACTAGAAAACCATAACCAGATGAAACTCTGATATTTTAGTTTTTAATTCAAACTCTAACTCTTTCTGACCTGATTTTCCCATGGATTCAAATTCATCAAGAATTCCACGTGATATGTGTAGTAGTCTAGTTAAAGCCAATTCACATTCATCTTTCGCAACACCGCGAATCTCCGTACCAGCAGTACCCACAACCATGTTACCGCCATCACGACATCCGATTCTCTCTTCCGGCAACAAATTCTTATCGATCATCTGATTCATCAACCCGATTTCACCAACTTCCATGGCCATGATTTGATTATGTTGAAGCTGTGAAGATATATGATGCCCTAATTTTTGGCAAAGGGGGAATTCGTGGGTATAGAAAGAGTGATGGTGAATTTTGAGTTTAAGGAAGGTTTTCTTCGTTTTTTTTTTTTTTTTTGTGGGTATAGAAAGAGTGAGTTGAGTGACAAGTAGAAGAAGATGAAGATAAACCGGAAGAAATCTTGTTTTTGTATGTTCGGAATTTTGTTTTCAGGGACTTTAGAGGAAGACATTTGGGAGTGTGGTGTTTGAAAAGCAGGCGGAGAGTGATTGTGAGAATGGAACGTTCCATCTGGCATGAGTATCACAATTAGATCTACATTTTGAGGAAAGAGGAGAGGTCGGAGGGATTACATAAAAGACGTGCTAATAGACACCATTGTTGTAGGAAAAACAAAAATGGATTGGGAAAGTTGACTTTCGGTCGAGTAAGATTGACCTGCGGAAAATAACGGGAAACTACGGAAACATTCTTAATCGTTAGCTATCCTCTCCCTGCTAAGACTAATACAGTCTTTTAATTTAGCATCTAGATTGACAGCTATACAAGAAAATTGGACTTTAGCGACTCTCTGGATTCAGTTGGTACAGGACTGTTTTTAGTGGACGGAGCTTTACATCAACCAACATGGTAACAGATATGCTCTGTGGTTGAAGGCTTATTTGCTAAGGATCTGTACCAACCATTTCGTTGGAATAGATGTCATCTAATTGCAACGAAGAGACTCAAGTCTTAGTCGGCACAAATTTTCAATAAAAAATGACTATCGTTGGTAGAGACATAAGCACTTGCCGCTGAAGCATTTAACCCACAAAAATGTTGGCTACTGGAGACTTATACATTGCTGGTAGAGATGGCCATTATATAATTTTGTTAGTTGATACAGTATTTAACCCTCTGATATTTAGTTTCTTCGTATGTTTCGCACTGTGGGCGAAGAATTTTAGCCGCTAAATGTTCGGATGGTTAAGAGTTTTATCCACTCAATAATAGTTGGTTAATGGGTTTGTAGGATCAAAATATCGCCATGATAATATTCTTGCGAGATTAAACAACACTTCTGCGAGAATACCGCGATCTCTTCAACAACACTTTGCGAGTGTCACAGAGTAGGTTAAAGAATGACGTAATAGCTGACGATTGAGGAAACATGAGAAGAACATGATTTATATGCGATAGTTACAATGCTTGCGAGATTTCATATTATAGCTCTTGCAATAAGATCGTAAATCAAATCCGAAAGTAAAGGACAACTTAGCTGTCATCCATTATGTATCTACCCTATATATAGAGACCCAGTATGTCCAGAGAGAGGATGATGTATTTTTGAGAGTTGAGAAAGTCTTGAGGAGAGAGAAACTTCGAGAGAATAGTTGTGTTCTTGATTTCTTCCACTTATGTAAAACATTTCTGAGAGTTAAATGATAAAGAGTCATTTTAATCTTTAAGTATGAGTTAATTTTTAAGAAATCTTATCAAGGGTGTAGTGTAGGATTTATAGTCTTAACAGGTTAATGGTTGCTACAATAGAGCAGCGAGAAGATGAGATGCTGCAAAATCAATGTGAACAGCATAAAATAGATGGCGAGCATATCGCAAATGGAGAAAAAGTAACAAAACGCAACAAAAGGGCAAAAGCAAAAAATAGTAAGTAGGAAGGTAAAATGATAAAGTCTATAAATGGTATGTTGTTTGAATGAGGAGGATGAAATTGAAAAATTATGCAAAAGCTGAAATAAGATCAAAAGAAGAAATTTCATTAGAAGCAGCGAGTTTGATCGCAAGATTATTCAAGGTTACTTAAAGAACAAAATATTGAGATATACGCAAAAGAAACAAAGAACAGGACGAACCTTTATGGCGTACACCCTAGTTCGCGAATACAATTTCGCAAGAGGCAAATGTAAGACCTAAAGTACGTCATATTAGGGGGTATCTCTTTGCATGACTCAGGGATAAGGTTATACCTCTGCTGGAACCTAAGTCATGAAGATGTTGGGGTTAAAGAAAACCTATCCGGGAGAGGTACCTTGGATTTCCAACTATATAAGGTTATACCCTGGTTGGACGACCGAGGGTCTCTTCTAAGAGGTGCAGAGTATGACCAAGGCGCCGAGGTACACGGTTGATCCAAGAGTGCCCGGGACGGACGAACCTACCATGGCCATTCTTGGTAAGTCTTGGCTATGATGCGCTTGGCCTGAAGAAAACCCCACTTAGGGTGCAGTCTTGTAACTATAAGCCATATAGGCATAAAGGACAAGAGGCTGCGAAAACAGATGGTTGTTGGAAAATCCGGATGGGAGGAGCTAGTCTTGTATGGACGATGTGCCCTCCTTGAAGGGGAAACCAGGGGGGAAGATAAGGGAGGCACCCTCCATTAGGGAGCTGATAAGTGTCTTAAGACGGCAATGTCATGGGGCTTTACGCTCGCAAGATCGTTTAGGCCTGTCATATTATCATGTGACAAAGATTACACAAAGGAAACAAGCCATAAGAGAAAAGATGAGATGAGATCAATGGGTTTTTACATGAAAGTGTAAAGGCGTCCTGCGATTTCATCGCAAGATGGCAATGTCATAAAGTTTAGTTCTTGCGAGAGAACTTAGACTTGTCATATTGTCGCAGAGAAATTGAAAAAATACGGATAAGGCAAAATCAATGGGTTTTTACATACAAGTGTAAAGACGTACTGCGATTTTGTCGCAAAAAACATAAAGTGGAAAAGTAAGACCTTTAACTAGGAAGGCATATTTAGACCACAAAAGGTTGAATGACTGCTATATTTCTGCATAGATTATGGAATTTGCGATATTCACGCATAGATCATAAAAGTATACAACTGATACTTGCGATGATACTCGCTATTCAATTTTATTTGCAATGAATATCTAAGCTCTACTCAATTTTTTCAAATTGCAGATGAATAATAGAGGCAAGTATGGGAATGCACGGAGCGATGAAATTATTATTCATCATTATACGATAAAATTACGTAGATCTTATTATGTGACACATTTATATAGACTGTTAAAAAATAATAATTATGTTGATTGACCATGTTGCAAAAAAGAATTGTTTTCTAATTCATACAGATAGAAGCAAAAGAAATCTATACATCAAATTGAAGAAACTCGCAGTAATATTACGAGAAGCAGAAAATAAGTGTACAGAATTACAAGGAAGATAAAATAGGAAATAGATCTAATTAGATCCACCATCATTGTGGCCAGATTTTTCTCCTTCTTCATCCTTACCATCATCTTCATCCTTATCAGATTCCTCTACTTCACTATCAGAGATAACAAGGTTTGGAGTTTTTGCTAGAACTTCTTTTGCAAGATCAGGATATATAGAATGAGGGATGTTATGATCATCGCAGACCAATTTAATTGAATTATTGCGAACATCAACAAGGGTACGGCTAAAATTCGCAGTGCTAATTCTTAATTGGTCTTTCAATCTTGAATACTTCTCGTTGCGAACAGCAAGGGTGCTTGCGAGTTAATTCTTATCAGCTTCAAGTTCTCCAATTCTTTCAGAGTATCTCTTTTCATCTCCTGTGAGTATACAACAATAAGTTGGAAATTTTGCAAGGAAGAATAACAAAAACAAGGAATTAACAAGGGAGAACAGTTAACAACCTTCTCTTCCAGAAACAAGTCTTTAATTAAAGATGCTTGTTTAATATGAAGACTAACATCTACACTTAAATTAGTTCTGGAATTGTCAAGAACTTTCGCATCCCAAGCAAACTCCTCATCATTATTTATAAGAAGACGGGAACGGATTTGGTTCTCTCTTTCAATAAAACCTTCCTTCTCGCTGATAAGCCCATCCCTTACAATTTGAAATTCAAGAATGGTCTTATGGAAATTTGCTAAGGTTTCAGATCCTTGTCTAGATATACGGTCTTTGTCTTTTGAAAGGTCCTTGTTCTTGGCCTTTAAAGTTTTAATCTCAACTTTGGAGTTGTGATAAAGTTGTTTGAATCTGTGAGTTATATCTAAACAAGATCTTTGATCAATTTCTAAAAGGAGAAACTTAGATCTGAGTTCATCTATGGAAAGGGAATTAATATTGGAAGGGTTATTCAAAGAATTATTAAGAAGTTCTATAAGAGTATCATTGTCTATTGGTTCATGAAAAGAACAAATGGTTAAAGCCTCATTAGTGAGACCATAAATGTCTGTTAGAATGATAAATCAAGTAAGAAAGAATAATGAAACATAAAATTATGAAGGAAAAGAAGAAGATTATCATACCTAAGAGTTGTTTGTTAGCAGTATCAAGATTGGATACTTTGAGCGATTGTTGAGAAAGACTATTCTCAAGTTCTTTATTCCTTTCACGAAGGCTAGCAAGTTCAGATTTCATTTGTTCATTCCTCTCGCGGAGGTTAGAGAATTCAGATTCTAACTTCTCATTCTTTCCGCGAAGAGCAATGTTATTCTTATGGGAAGATGCCCGTCTTCTATCCAAGTCAGAGGCAACAACAAATGAAGCTTTCCCAACCTGCGAGAGAATAATATAAGTCAAGATATAGTGATAAAATAAATACATAAGAGTGATGAAGAAATAAAAACATACCAAAATACTAAGCGAATTTAAGAGGCTAGGAGACAGAGATCTTGAGATTCCTTGGAGAGAATCATTACCAACTAATATGGGAGCATCGCAGACTTTAGCGAGAGCCTGGGATATCACATTAAGAGATTCATATCCATGATCATTTGCGATGCCATGTGTAACATCGCCAAAATATTTGGGTAATTGAGTCATAGAAGACTCGGGAGGGGAAGAATCATTATTATCTTCATCATCATGATCGTTGCCATTGTTAAAATCTTCATCCAAAGTTCCTTCATTGGATTGAAAAGTTTAAGAAGAAAGAAGTTGAATTTTTCTTTTCTTTAAGGGAGGAGCATCAGATTTTCCTCCGCGAGAAGCAGAAGATTTTTCCTTGAGAGGCGCAATAGATTTCTCTTTGCGAGGAGCATCTTTGTCTTTCCCCTTGGTTTTCACAATTTTTACAGGTTCTATTTCTTCAATTACCTACGAACACAGATAAAGATAAGAAATAGGGTCAACAATATATTGTTAAGATTTATAAAGAAATATTTCTTACTTTATCTATGAGTAATTGAAGAGTTAAGCGAGTAGCGGGTTTCCCAGACTTCTTGTAGCTGGCTTTTAACCTTTCAATCTAATAAAATGGGATAGTCAGCGAGAGCTTAAATATATGGAAAGATTGATAATAATAACTTGTTATACAAAGACTTAAGAAGAACATACTTCTTTATTTCTCTCAGGCCAGTTGAAGACCCACGGTTGATATTCTATAAGATTCGCAGGCAAGGTATGAAGACCAGAGATGTAAGGACCTTCAAGACATAAAGGAAAGATGAACTATTTGTCATCGCTAGAGTGGCGAGGTCCTTGTTTAGTACTTGTATGCCAATCGATATCCAACATAAGTGCTTTATCTTCAGCGATCTTATTTTTATTTTGCAAGAGGACACCCCAGCAAGTGCTATCTCTTTTCATGGGGATAATGTCATAATTTATGAAGAAATTATATACAGTATACATCGCGAGAATAATTGGAATATCCTTAAACTCAGGATTCTTTGCGGTTTCAGGATAGCGAGATTTTTTATTAGCACTGCGAGTAGCATATTCCATCAACAGACGAATGCAGTCCCTACTCAACTGATATATAGCTTGCGAGAACTTCTCGTAAGAATGAATCTCATAAAATAGAGGAAGTTCAGGGTCATAAAGAGGAATGGGAAGACCAACTTCAAGCTGACCTAGCGAGACTATGATTTTCTTGCGATTACATTGAAAGTTAGAAAATAATGATAAAGAAAGTCCAGACTTAGGGTTTTGATTGGGAATGGTGGATAAAGTAAAACCTTTGTCTTGATATTCTTTTTGAATATTCTCGAAGGTAGCTTCATATTTGCGACCAGCTACAACCATATTGAGTATGGGAATGAAGATTGAATAAGTAAAAAATTGAGAGAAAATTTATGAAAGTAAACAAATCCGGAATTTACGGAAGAATAGTGAATTTGTTGAGAAGTTATGAAGAGAAGGAGGAAAGAAATAAAAAGAGGTAAAGAAAAGAGTGAATAAAATATTTATAGAAGAAGAAAGCTCTCGAAAAGATAAACGCAATCAATGCAATGAAAGGAAATGAACGGTTAGATCGCAGCGGTTGAAAAGGACGTGTAAAAAATTGAATGGAAGAAAATATACATGAAGACAGCTGGCAAAGAATATAGAAACGTGTCAAAACAGAAGAATGCAAAAAATGAACAATTGCGGCATTATAAAATTTCAATTCTCATGATCTTTCCTCCTTCGCAGAAACGACATGAGAAGAAGCAAGATGTAGGATCAGAATATCGCCATGACAATATTCTTGCGAGATTAAACAACACTTCTGCGAGAATATCGCGAGCTCTTCAACAACACTTTGCGAGTGTCACAGAGTAGGTTAAAGAATGACGTAATAGCTGACGATTGAGGAAACATGAGAATAGCATGATTTATCTGCGATAGTTACAATGCTTACGAGATTTCATATTATAGCTGTTGCGATAAGATCATAAATAAAATCCAAAAGTAAAGGACAGCTTAGCTGTCATCCATTATGTATCTACCCTATATATAGAGACCCAGTATGTCCTGAGAGAGGATGATGTATTTTTGAGAGTTGAGAAAGTCTTGAGGAGAGAGAAACTTCGAGAGAATAGTTTTGTTCTTGATTTCTTCCACTTATGTAAAACATTTCTGAGAATTAAATGATAAAGAGTCATTTTAATCTTTAAGTATGAGTTGATTTTTATGAAATCTTAACAAGGGTGTAGTGTAGGATTTCCTGCAACTACAGGGTTTACCCATCAGATATGTAGTTGCTTAACAGTTGGTTAAGGGCTTTGGACATTGAAAAATCACCTGCTCAAGGATTTCAGCCGCAAAACAGTTAGTCGGTGAAGTTATGTAGGCATATAATAATGTATAGTGGGTGAAACATATGTTGCCATCAAATGTTCTACAAATTGAGTTGCTCGAGCATTTCATCCGCCACCATCTGCGCTGCTTGAGGTGTTGGTAAAGTCCATATAATAGGATAATTCATTAATACAACAAATTTAAGAAAATTTCCTTTTAATCATTTAATTACTACAATTAAAACATACACGAACAATAATAAACTACAAAGTCACTAAGTTTTACACAAAAAAACATTGAGCAAGTTAAACCTTTTTGTTGCACCTTATGGATGTTTTGGATAGACTGGCCACTTCAGAATTGGCCACTCAATGGGCAAACAACTGATTTGTGGCCGTACCAATTTGATACTTTCAGCTTTTGAACCAGGGGTCTTCATCCTTTATAAAATCATGAATCTTTGTTCTTGTTGATCTTCTTTATACTTTCAACATACCCAGACTGATCTCAAAACCTTATAAGTCTATCCACTTTTTAGACTAGATTTACCGCGCGAGGTGGGGGGCCGGCTGAAGAGAAGAAAAAATACACAACTAATTAAGAGATCCACTCCTGTTTGGTTAATGCTAATTAACAGAATTGTTGTCTACTAAAGCATCATATATCCTCTAGCTTTGCAGGGTAAAGAGGAACAGTAATAGGTAAAGGGCGATAAATCAAAGTAAAAGAAAATGCACCTGATATGTAGTCAAGCATCTCCTCATATCACTAGTCTTCTTTATCTTGTTTGCATCTTCCAAGTGCAGGCTTCTACTTTTGAGAAATCACAGCAAGCACTTGCGCAATTTATATCCTAACCACCTTTGCTGCATCCAAACATATAACAACCAAGTTATTTCAACTATCTTTAATTCTGTCTGTGTATATAGGTTCATATGTGTAATGAGCTTCAATAAACCATAAATACATAAATTATTGTGCGGACCCATTACTATAAAACCGCACATAAACAAAACCCACTAATCAAAATCCCAAATTTCAAGGCACTTCTATAAGGCATTTTATCAAATAGTTGTTATGAACATTGTACGAAAATGTATGTTTCTCAAAATAGGCCAGATAAATTATAACCTAGAATGAATATAAGTAAACATTAGTTCATCAATCATGATTTTTATATGGATAAGCTACGCAGACAACTATACATCACTACAGGAAAAATATACATCTACAACTGGAGATTTACAACGCTTCGCTAAGTATTGTAGAAAGTCCTATATTTTACAACTGGTTTCAAAGGAAGAGTTGTCGTATATCATCACTGCCAACCCTTAGGAAACAAGGGGTTACGCTAGGAAAACAAACGACAACTCCTTAAGAAAAACAGTTGTGACAACATTTAGCTATAACAACGTTGTTCCATATATGTAGTAACTTAGCCTATCACAACACTTATAAGTGTTGTTGAAGTACACAAAAATATGATACTGAAAAATATGTTAGAGGGGAGATTCGAACATGAACCTACTACATGGAAGTCTAACTCATCAACCACCCTTTCAGTTCACAAGTTTTGATATTTTTTTCTTTTTTTAAATAGAAAGCTATAACAACACTTATAAGTGTTATTGAAGTAAAAATATATAATGTTGGAAAGAATAAGGTTGGGGGATTCGATCCTGAGCCTCAAGCATGGAAGTCTACACCACTAACCATCCTACACTATAACATGTTCTGTTAAGTTTGTGGTTCTTTAATACACTAATTATACACTAACTTTATGACAACCCTTCATAAGTGTTGTAAAACAAAATATAATGCTCAAAAAGTAATGCTCAAGTGACTGAGACGCAAACAGCGCGAAGCCTTCTCTGAAAATTACTTATTTCCAATTAGGGTAGTCTGGTCATTTTCACAGTCTCCATAATGTTTATTGTACTTATTTCCATCAAGGGTAATATGGTCACTTTCACATTCTAAAATATTTACTTTACCTATTTCCGATAAGGGTAGTCTTGTCATTTTTCACAGTCTCCATAATATTTATTGGACTTATTTACATTAGGGTAATATGGTCATTTTTCATATTTTATAATATTTACTTTACTTATTTTCAATAAGGGTAGTCTGGTCATTTTCACAGTCTCCATAATATTTATTGCACTTATTTCCATCAAGGGTAATATGGTCATTTTCAAAGTGTAATATTTATATTACTTATTTCTGATAACGGTAGTCTGGTCATTATTAAAGTTTCGATAATATTTATTGCACTTATTTTCACTAAGGGTAATATGGTCATTTTCATAGTCTCTAATATTTTCTTTATTTATTTCCAATAAGGTACGTAGTCTGGTCATTTTCACAGTCTCCATAATATTTATTGCACTTATTTCCATTAAGGGTAATATCGTCATTTTCACATTCTGTAATATTTACTTTACCTATTTCCGATAAGGGTAGTCTTGTCATTTTTCACAGGCACCATAATTTTTATTGCACTTATTTCCATTAAGGGTAATATGGTCATTTTCACATTTTGTTATATTTACTTTACCTATTTCCAATAAAGGTAGTCTGGTCATTTTCACGGTCTCCATAATATTTATTGCACTTATTTCCATCAAGGGTAATATGGTCATTTTCAAAGTCTGTAATATTTACATTACTTAATTCTGATAAGGGTAGTCTGGTCATTATTAAAGTTTCGATAATATTTATTGCATTTATTTTCAAAAAGGGTAATATGGTTATTTTCACAGTCTGTAATATTTTCTTTACTTATTTCCGATAAGGTTAGTCTGGTCATTTTCACAGTCTCCATAATATTTATTGTACTTATTTCTAATAAGGGTAATATGGTCATTTTCATAGTCTGTAATATTTTCTTTACCTATTTTCGATAAGGGTAGTCTGGTCATTTTCACGGTCTCCATAATATTTATTGCACTTATTTCCATCAAGGGTAATATGGTCATTTTCAAAGTCTGTAATATTTACACTATTTAATTCTGATAAGGGTAGTCTGGTCATTATTAAAGTTTCGATAATATTTATTTCATTTATTTTCACAAAGGGTAATATGGTCATTTCACAGTCTGTAATATTTTCTTTACTTATTTCCGATAAGGGTAGTCTGGTCATTTTCACAGTCTCCATAATATTTATTGCACTTATTTCCAATAAGGGTAATATGGTCATTTTCATAGTTTGTAATATTTTCTTTACCTATTTTCGATAAGGGTAGTCTGGTCATTTTCACGGTCTCCATAATATTTATTGCAATTATTTCCATCAAGGGTAATATGGTTATTTTCAAAGTCTGTAATATTTACATTACTTAATTCTGATAAGGGTAGTCTGGTCATTATTAAATTTTCGATAATATTTATTGCATTTATTTTCACAAAGGGTAATATGGATATTTTCACAGTATGTAATATTTTCTTTACTTATTTCCGATAAGGGTAGTCTGGTCATTTTCACAGTCTCCATAATATTTATTGCACTTATTTCCAATAAGGGTAATATGGTCATTTGCATATCTGTAATATTTTCTTTACCTATTTTCGATAAGGGTAGTCTGGTCATTTTCACGGTCTCCATAATATTTATTGCACTTATTTCCATCAAGGGTAATATGGTCATATTCAAAGTCTGTAATATTTACATTACTTAATTCTGATAAGGGTAGTCGGGTCTTTGAACATGTGATGTTCAAATCTGATAAATTTCATCTCCAGTTCATCTGAAAGAGAAACTCAGGTCCTACTCTAGTAATCTTTGAACATGTGATGTTCAAATCTGATAAATTCCATCTTCAGTTCAGGCGAATGAGAAACTCAGGTCCAACTCTAGTAATCTTTGAACCGGGGATGTTCAAGTCCGATAAATTTCATCTTCAATTCACCCTAATGAGAAACTCGGATCGAAATCTAGTCATCTTTGAACATGTGATGTTGAAATCTCATAAATTTCATCTTCAGTTCATCCGAATGAGAAACTCAGGTCGAACTCTAGTAATCTTTGAACCTGTGAAGTTCAAATCTGATAAATTTCATTTTCAATTCATCCGAATGAGAAACTCCGGTCCAACTCTAGTAATCTTTGAACCTGTGATGTTCAAATCTGATAAATTTCGGAGAAGTTCAGGTTTGTTTAAGGTTTCGTCGAATATTCCGGAGGAATCTTACCTGTAAAGGGATGGATTCGTAGTTCTTACCAAGTTTCTGACTTAGAGTAGTCCACTCACGGCCATGTTTCGATCTCGAAGCCTGATGTGCGTACAACATGCAAAAATAGGGTTTGTTTAAGGTTTATTAGAATATTCCGGAGGAATCTTACCTGTAAATGGATGGATTCGTCGTTCTTACCAAGTTTCTGACACTCACGGCCAGGTTTCGATCTCGGAGCCTGGTATGCGTATAATATGTAGAAATATGGTTTCTTTAAGGTTTCGTAGAATATTCCGGAGGAATCTTACCTGTAAATGGATGGATTCGTCGTTTTTACCAAGTTTCTGACTTAGAGTAGTCAACTCGCGGCCATGTTTTGATCTCGTATCCTGGTTTGCATATAATATGCAAAAATAGGGTCTATATAAGGATTCATAGAATATTCCGAAGGAATCTTACCTGTAATTAGATGGATTCGTCGTTCTTACCAAGTTTCTGACTTAGATTAGTCAACTCGCGGCCAGGTTTCGATCTCGTAGCCTGGTATGCATACAATATGCAAAAATAGGGTTTGATTAAGGTTTCGTAGAATATTCTGAAGGAATGTTACCTGTTAAAGATGGATTCCCGATTATAATTTAGACCAGCCTTGTTATCCGAAACCTACTATTTGGTTAGACAATTGCATCTCAATCTGATAATGTTTTCAAGACACAAGTTTGTGTGTTGTTATCCAACGAAATTGCGAATCTTATAAGAAAATCAGATCCGTGTCTCAAAAACCGACGAGGAACTCGAAATCTGCCGATTTTGAGCACTCACTTCTATTTCTTCAGTCTCGTGTTAAAGATGGATTCTAGATTATAAATTAGACCCACATTATTATCCAAAACATACTATTTGGTTTAGACAAGTGCATCCCAATCTAATTTGTGTCTCGGAAATTGATAAGTGATTCGGAATATGGTCTCAAAAGTGTGGCTAATTTTGAACCGTCAATTGTGTGATCCGTATGAACAAAAAAGCATGATTTTTAACCATCCATTTGACTGGATCCGTATGAGAAAAATAAGGGATGTGTGACCGTCGATTAGGATAATAAAAATGAATGGTTATCAAAATGTTAACGTGGATTGTGTTAGACCACATCTATTTCTTTGCATCACACAAAACCTTATCAACTTCGTGAAAAACGAAACCCCCAATTCCCCCCTCCCCCTCATCTTTTCTTCTCCTGCTCCAAAAAAAAAATTTGTAACAAAAATTCGTTTCCCCCTTAATTCTTCCGCTAAATCACTCTAAAATTTTAGAATGGATTCAAATCTAAGTTTTAGTTCCCCCCTTTTCTTTTCTATTTTCTATATAATCTGGTCTCTGACCTGATTCCATTTTTTTCTCCAAACTTAGGGTTTCATCAAATCTCTCTCCGTCTCTGCCTATCTTAAGGTGAAAACTATATTTTGTTTTAGTTTCATCTTATCAATTTCTGATATTAAGATATTAGGGTTTCAGTTTCTTTTGGAAATTGGTTTTGAAGATTTTAGATTTTTGTTTCTGTATATTAAGATTTTGGTACTAATTTTCTCTAATTCTACTTTATTTTTAGGTTTACTTTTGAAGTCCATTTGGAGGAGTCACTGTGTTCAAAGGTTTGTGAATCTACCTCTGAATCTCTTGCAAGTTTTTGATTTTGTGATTTTTGAAATTTTTTATCCTTTTTAATACAACTCATTTTCTGTGTGATTTGCACTAGGATCTTTGATGTTTTGTGTGTAATATTTTAGGATCTTTGTGATTTTTTTATTTTTTTATTTTTTTAAATAATGTACTGTGTTTTGTTTAACTGAAAAATAGGTTATTGGGTTTTAAATCTTTCAAATCATCTTTTACATCTCTTTTATAAATTCGACTCATCTTCCCATCTCTTCGATTCATTCATCTGAGTTGGTGTTGATTATGGGTACTTGACAATGGTTTACATTCGTTCCCAGGCCGAACCTAAGATGAGAGCTTCTCTTTGCCTTGCAGGGTTGAATTTTAATGAATATAGTTCAGTTTTTTAGTTGTTTGTGGTTTCTAGTAATTTGATTAGAGGGTTTGGGGGTTTTAATATAGGGATTGGGTTTAAATTTGATTAGGCTATTGTTGATTGTTCAATTGAGCGATAAAAGAATGAGGATGGATGGTAGAGATTTTGTATGATTCATCGGATTTTATGTTTAGGGATAATGTCTTAGTAACTAGTCTGCCCTTGCATTTGACTGGAGCTGTTCATTGAGAATATACGCCTGAGATATAAGCTAGTGACAACTGCAGTGATGGGTGGGACATTAGTTTTGAGACAACTCCAAGTGATAGTGTTGTGCTATCGGAAGAAACTGTAGTGAAATTTGTGAAATTCTAGTGAATGTGCAGTTACATTTTGTTGTTTGTGACTGACAGGAATTACCTTAGTTAGAAAAAGACGGAATTCAATGCAATATGTTCTGGTTCTGCACTAGTTTTCTTTTCTAGATGTGTATAATTACTGTCTTGATTGAATAGTCGAGTTAATTTGTTGCAGAAGGAAACAACTTTACAGTCTATGAGCATGTGGTTCTTATAGTTTTCTTTTGTATTGATGCAGATGGAAACCGTTGAAGCCTGTACAGATACAAACGTTTAACAAGAATCAGTGTGATATGCAATGGAATGGTGATTATGGGTTTCATATGCAATGGACTGGTGATTGTTGCAGGTGAATATGTGTAGTTTTGAAGCTACAGATGGAAGAATGAGGAGCTGGTACTATTGAGTTTGGAGTTGAAGCTGTTGAGTTGCGGGGACAAATGAAAATTTTAGGTGTTAACCATATGGTATGAATTGATTCAGTCAGTTTTGGAAGCTTAGTTTTAAAGTTTTCCTACTTCCATTATGTGTTTAATGATTGATATTTTCGTTAGTGAAGGAAGAGGTAGAGCTCTATGAAAGTTTGCTACAGATGGAAGAATGATTTTTAACATTATGTTTAACAATACATTTCATTTTGACATTTCTTTAATTGAATATTGGATCTGGTGGACTACTAAATATAATTAATAGAAACTAATATTCATTTCCTTAAGAAATCTACTTGCTTATGCATCTGTACCCAGTATATAGCTCGCGTGAAATCATTTTGTCTTATGAATATAAGTGTATGGTGACGTTTATTTAATGAATCCTTTTTAGTTTAGTGGCTCTTCACTGGCCTGATGTACACTCAGTATTAGCTAATCCTTTTGTTTTCCTTTCGTAAGCCTTTTGTTTTCATTTCGTACTACGCATTAAGCTTCAAATATTCTTTTTATGGGCATATTATTATGTTGCCTGACCATGATATAAATGCTTTAGTCTCCCTTTTCAATTTTGAAACATAAGTTTACAAATTGTTCTGTACTTATAATTTTTATGTCATACTCGTGTCTTTTTTTTTCAAGATGTCTAGAATCATTGTCTTAAAAATGAAAGTAAAATTGCTTATGACCGGTGATCTTTATTTATTGCTTTGATCGTCCACTAGCCTTCTATCCTTTACTATGTGAATTCTGAAGTGGGTGTATGTTATATTTACGGTTTTCATTTTCATTTCTGAGTGGCGTGACCAGGGTTTGGTCTTGTTGGACGGGTTGAAATCCAACCCGTTAGAGGGAAAACTTACTGGTCCGCTACATTATTAGTCCATGTTTGTTTATGGCATCTAATATTTTTGGTTGACGTAGGCAACTTGCTTAATACTAAAGAAGTATACCAATAGAACTTTCCTTGTATAGTTGTTGCATTGGAATGGGCACTGCTGATTTGCTATGTTCTTTAAAGTTAAATAAAACTTGATTGGTTTTCTTAAGGAGTGTGACCCAGGAGATTCAGAAATTAAGGCTATCACTTCAGTTTCTCTCCATTTGTACTTTGTTCCCATTCAACTTTAGTTGAGTGTTTTAATATGTTTTTTTATTTGATCAATATGTTCACACTTACTATGGATGATGGAACTACAGCAGGGTGACCCTATTGAGGAGCGTTACAAGGAGTCCACTAAAAGGGGTCCAGTCATTGACCAACTTACATATTGGTTCAACAGCTTCAAGGAGGAACATTGACGTGGCTGAGAAAGAGAACTTTAAACAACCTGATGTGAGCTGCTCCAATGATCCTAGATTCACCGATTTTCAATAATCTGATGGGAGGTACACTATTATTCATTCCCTGGACTAGAATTTTATGTATGAAAATGTCATGTTTTGTGACTTAAGTGGATGGATTAGCAAACATACTGGTGTAGTCTGTAATTTCTTATACTCTTATGGATATGAATAACCTTGTTTTATCTTTATTTGCAGTTTTATGCCTATTCATAGTGGTGCAGAGAAGGACCTACAATTTGTTTATTGTGCTGGTAAGGAATTTACTTGAGTTACTATGACTATCAATTATGCGAGTGTTTGATTTTTTTGTCTTCTATTTTTGTAATATTGACTGGAATCCTTGAATTGATTCATCTGTCATATCTTCTTTATTGAATGATGGTTGGAGTGGGATGGATATATAGAAAGCCAAGGAGTATATAGTGAACTTCCAGGTGCGTGTATGACGATTTTCTTCTTAAATGTGGATTTTGGTTGTGCTACTTATAACAAATTTCTACTGCAGTGCATATAACTTACTAAAGTCTTTTATGTGCAGCCATATGATGGGGGATTTCTACTTCACTGCAGACATGGAAAGGTATGGAAACATGACCTAACAGTCAACCTCCTTTCCCTATTTTTTGTTTCGGGCCATAGCTCAATGATTAAGCAGTATGCATTTTCTAATAAATTTCCTTGGCATGAACAACACCATAGGATGGGCTGTGTTATTGGCTGTTGGAGGAAAATGCAGAACTGGTGTTTGCCTCTGTACTTGAAGAGTACCAACGATTTGCAGGTGCTAAATCTATGCCAACTGATATGAAGTTCATTGAAAACTATGGCACTTCAAGTCTAAGCCAATGCCTCTATGGTATCATCTACCTCTATGTTTCCCATGATCGTCGTTCAGTATCACGTCTAAGCCGGTGCCTCACGTCTAAGCCAGACTACCATACTGGAATGTATATGCTACTGCCATATTTGTAGGGGAGGCCCATATCTGCATTTTACGATTTATATGATATTTTTAGTCATGTTCAAAGAATCTATCATTTTCTTTTCTTTTGTTGCGCAACACACTTTCATTCAAAGTGATTTGAAGTTATCTAGGTAATGCAATTTGAGTGGCAGTTCTTGAATGAATGTAAATGTGTTATACTGGCAGGTTAATATGAAATTATGAATGTGAAATACTTTTGGCAATTCGGTTTCAATTATAAATTTTTTTTCAAAATAGTTTTATGCACACAACTTCTAATAAGTGTTGTGTTAAAAATTTCTATTACCCATGACAATCATTGTAAAAACAAATTTTGCAACATAAGTAGGAGTTGTTCAGGATAGTTGTACAACTCTAGGAAGAGTAATGACAGTAGTATTCACAATACAAATATATGTTGTCTTCCATTTTTCAACTACACAACCGAGATATTGCGAAAATTTTTCTTTACAACATAACTATGTGTTGTCCAAGATAGTTCCACAGCTGACACAAGTGACGTGCAAATCTTATTCGTAATACTAGTATTTGTTGTTACATATGTTTCCACGATACAGATATTGTGTTGTCCAAGATATTGCTACAACACAAGAAAGGGTTGTGTTAGGCTTTCAAAAAAAAATCGAAAGAAAATCAAAACTTTAGGACAATATTGTAGAACCATGAATCACATCACACTTTACAACTCATATTCTAGTATTGTAGAAAAGCTTGGACTTTCTACAATACCCCACCTACAAAATACAAAAAAAAACGTTGTTGTAGGGGTACTACAACCCTAATAAAGTGTCGTCAATGATGATTTTTCCCGTAGTGCATGATCATCTCAATAATTACAGGTGGTTTTAGGTAAGATATACAAAAGATCGAAGTATAGACACAACGGAAGATGGAGGTTAGATAAACAAAATATTTTTAAAGATGAAAAAACCATACCACAAAGTATAGCTGAAATTCGGAAGGAGGAAAAATTCTATTAATTTTGAAACAAAATTAATTGTACAAAATTGTTATATCCTTCTGTTGGTTCTGGTAACCGGGTCAGGTGCAAAAACTATATCCAGTACCCGTCTTCTTCTAAAGCGCGATAAGCCCAATCACATACAATGTTGCTCTGTTTCGGCAGGAAGAAACAAGTTGTTCAACCACAGATTTTGTCGAAATAGGATGAACCAAAAGAATGAATCACTAAGGTGGAGACCCATATTATTTTTTTTGAATTTAATAGAGGTAGAACTACTACTAGGCTCAGTCTTTCCTCCCTACTTAAATGTACAAAAGCCATAAATCATAGTTTTTCATCAAAGGACACAAAACATATATAATAATCCTAGTTATCTAACATGCTAGTAAATAATGAAATTTCTCTCTGGTCATCATTTATTACGTTAGCAGTTAGCTTCCTCCTTTTGCAAATCTTGGAAGAAAAAAAATAACAGTTTATTATTACGCCCACTGCCTACTAAAAATATGAACATCTAAATATGAAATCAAGGCAATAGAATATTAGATTAACTAAATAGTAATCCTAGTTTGCATAAAAGGATTAGAGGCACATAAGCAAGAAGAATATTTGGTTTCTCTTTCACTTATTTTCCGTGTATATTCCATAAGGTTCTTTAATTGAACATCCGTAACGAAATAGCAAGATGAAAGGAGAAAGCTAGATATATTGTGAATATACACTATCAATCAGAAATTTGGATCTTTAGAGACCTTTTTGGCACATATATTGTGCATGAAACACCTCTAGAATGGAATCTGTATGTGCAAAATCTAACATGATATCAAGATGAGCATAATTTCGATATCGTAAGACTTCAAACGACATGACCAACTGATTATTCATATAATCTATATTTAAAATTTGAAATACAAACCAATGTAAGACAATTAAGTTTGGACCAAATAGTACCCTCTGAGGCATTCATATTTAGTTCCAGTATGTGCTAGTGCAAACAAAAACCCTCAGCAGCGGTTTGAGACGACTTCTCTGATGCTTGGATAATGCCTCATTTTCTAAGGGCTTTCTATGCAGCCTCTACATTGCAAAAAGCGTAAGAAATCAAAACAGAAGTTCCTTATATGAGATGACTATGATTTAAGAAACATGTATTAATGCAACTCAAGATACCCTAAGAGAACTTCACAACTTGGGTATTTAAAATCTACTTCATATTTTCATATCTTCATTTCCTGCACAATTTCTGCAAATTCCATCAATAATGCTCAACCAGTTCTTATGAAACATCAAACAAATATTAATATACTATATTGAAGTAATGAAAATTATATGAGAAAGACATGAGCTGACCATAAACATGCTTGAGCAAGATGCCAGTTCTGAAGTTGTATGTTTGTCGATCAATAAGAACAGATGAAACAAAAATGAATAAACGACTGCAATATAAACAAGAACAAATAAATGAAATATTCCCTTCTTCAGTTCCCTACAACATAAAAGAAACCCGAATTCCCAATGACCTTTGAACAAATTAGAACTGAAAATGTGAGAAACAAATGTGTATTTCAATACCGTTCTTATCTTCTATTTTGTAATTGGATTTATATCTGGCAGATAATAGTGAAAGGGATCTATTCGCCTACCAGATGGCAGTCATTTTAGACCATGGGTTCAAGTTAGGTTTTTTTTTAATTACCAGAGAGATCAGAACCTGTCGAGATTCAAGAGTAACATCATAGAATTCAGTGGATTGAGCAATGAATTTTATCATCATTTCGCTTCGGGTTCAGAATTTTAGATGGAAATTAGGGTCACAAACTTACGAAAGGAATAAAAATTAAATGTTAGAAACAATCTAACGGAAGGAAAATTATTCTTTTCCACTAAGAATGATTCAAGAGGAAGGTGAAAAAATAAATTCCAACACAATTCCCTCATATATTTATTATATGCCCTTGTCTGAACCAAACACGGTCTCAAGTTTCCACATCCAGTTATTCGAAGGCTCAAAACTAAAATTTAATTAATAACCCAACATGGAGGACAAATGAAAGTATTAGATGTATCAGATCTGATTAAAGGACTAGATTGAAAACACTGAAAACACTAAAATTTTCTTTATGTCCAAAATCAAAAAGCTCTAGAAAAATCAATTTCTAAGAACTAGAAAAAGACTGAATCAATTTATGCCTCGTCACTAAACCAAATATGAGATTGAAAATTAGAAGAAAAAATCTCCCAAATACTCATATGACTACTCTGAGAGGCTAATACTTAACAACAATTCCATTTGACCAAGAAAGAAATTGTTACCTCACCAAATTCTCCAATCCTCTTTTGACCCTCTTTTTAAAAACCTCATTGCGAATCCAACCTTCATCAGAAACATAGATGAGTACAAACCTAAATTAAAAATATCAGGGTTTCTTTTTCATGAAACACCCCAAAATTAAAACAATATTAAACTATTTAAATCGAAATCAGAAGGAAATAGAAGTACTCATAAAACGAACCATTAAATTACCTAATTGCTTGTAAATCTTCTGATAATTCTTCCTCTGTTGGTGAATCCCTAAAATTATCAAAACAACCAAACCCAATTGGAACATTATCTCAATTCTTGAATAAAACTCGCGAAAAACGAACGATCTAGCAAAAAAAATACTAATACTCTTTTGTTATGAATCTTACAAGAGGAGCCATTGCTACAATACCACCAAGCTCCAAAACCATCCTCATTGTAGCAAAAAAAAAATGTCCTCATATACATTCAGTGAACAAACCTTATACAAGAAAACGCTAAAACCATAAACCAACTGCCCGCATAGAACTCATTGTAGTTAAAGTGACTACTAACCCATAGACTTACTTCTTATCATTCATGCCTTCCTTGTTACCAATCTTGTCACCAAAGTGGCTCATACAATTAAGAGTATCCACTACTTCCTGCAAACAAGAATCAATGTAATTAGTTTTAGGGAGAAGTTTTACAAGCAAGAGGAAATAAAATATAACAATGTCCATCCCTACCTATACCAATATAAGAAACCAAGTTTATCAAGGTCTTTATGTGACGATAGTTCGATAACTTTAAGGAACAATCCATGAATGTTTTACCTTATCAACATGAGGAGGATCTAAGTAAATAGGACCTCCTACACTCAAGATCAGAACATCCATCTTGGTCAAAATGACATTATTGAAGGTGTGTAAGATACCTGCAATAGTCAGAATACATACTTCTCAGTTCTCAAATCTTGCACAATAATAAAATTTGAAAGCGATAATCTAGGATATGTGGAATCCACAAACCATAAAATGGAAAAATCAATTAAAAGGTACAACAAAAAAATTAATACCTGGTTTTTGTGTCCACACTTCTTCTTCATGCAGTTGACATCACAAGGATAAAAACATGCATAGCATCTGTAATACAAATCAAGTCATCATGTATATCAAAATAACATCAACACGTACACAAATGCAGCATAATACAGTACTTTGAGTAGGTACATAACCAAATTCATAATAAAGAAGAACAAGGAAGTTCATTGACCGAAATATGCTCAAATGATTTACCTTCAAAAGAAATGAAGCAACCAACATGTGAAAACTACTATAGTGATAACCAAAAATAGTAATGGATTTACTATATCACAGATTTCTATCCAGGGAAAGCAACAATCCCTGAGAATTAAAACCAAAAAGTTCAGACCTGACAAGAAATTGAGAGAAAAACAAGAGTAAGACATAGCTATTTGAAATTAATGTTGAACTATCACTCAATCAAATCAAAAAACAAAGGCCCCACTTGATATCCTTCAAATATAAATTTATTACAAGCCTAAAAGTGATCAATGGCGGAATTTTTTGGTCCACAAGAGCCCTATAGAAAAATTTATGCAATAGTTGCTCAATCTGAAGGCTTCCAAAAATGAACGTAACATCTTAGTATCAAACTAAAGGTACCCAGTTTACCTTCTGCTTTTTCTTCTCCTTTAATTCTTTCCTCTTTCTGGCATAAAGTCAATTGAGCAGCCTGATTCATGGCTCATTAGCTGAGTTTCTTAAAGGCTCCAACTTCTCGATCCTCCTGAAAACATTAAAATCTACATGACCAATGAAGTGGAAGGAAGAAAATACTTAGGGTTGTAATACAAAGATAATATAACCTTTTTGTATCGATTAGAATGAACTTATTAACAAACAATTTACTCTTATGGCCACAGGACATTCAATTATTTAAGAAAAATAGCTCATCAAAAGGAGATAACTTATATTTTCAAATTGGTTTTATCCAGACTTATTATTGCTAATGTAATCTAGGGGACAAAAAAAAACATCCAGTTTAAGAAAATTTATAGAAGAGAGGCCTAACCTTAATAGAGCGACCTTGTACTTGATGTAACCTGAAATAATTAAGTGTTAAGCTTAATAGCTGTATTTACTCATTGGGTAAGCGAAGCATGGAAGTTTTTAGTTGATTCCCATGTTATTTTATAGCACTTCCCTGCAAATCATCGGGCTGAACATAGCAACCTCTTCTTCTACTTGCTGAATTGAACCATCAGAAGTTTGTACCCAAACATATGACTTCATGTCCTAAGTTTCATACATTTAAAAATAAACATTATCAATAAGATACAAAATAAAAACACGCAAGACCATAAGAACACCACAAAAAGGAGAAAAAGGAGAAAAAATCATGTCAAAAGACATAAATGTGGCAAGCCACACCACTGTAAAAAAAAAAAAAAAAAAAAAATCAATTGGCGTCACATCATAAGCCAACAATGTAAATTAACATACTCCATCATATAGAAAAGGAACACTTACATCTGTAAGATGTCAACTTCTTCCTGTAGAGTTTCATCACTTGCAGGTCGTGAGAAATGTCTTCCAATAGAATTCAGGTGTTTCATCAACACCTTAACCTTTTCAGTGAACTGAAATAGTATTTTGATTTTTCCAACCCTACAATACCCCCAATCAGAAGAAAATAATCAAAAAATAAATCCTAAAATCTCACCATCAAAATCACAACAAACCACAAAGCACAAGACCATTTGTTATTGTCTTTACCATAGTGCTTAAATGAGTTAAAGTTGCAGAGATTGTTGGGTTACTTACTGCATTGAACCATTTGATTTCCATTTCCAATTTTCGCGGATGAAAGCATAGTTTCTCCTAACGATCTCCCAAATCAAAATAATGTTGTAGCTATAAACCAAAACCAAAACTCAAGTTCAAATTGGAACAAAACCTAACATTAATCACCTAAAGCATGACCAAGAAAGCAATTGTTAGTTACCTCATCGAAATCTCCAGTTCTCTTCTGACCATCTTTTAAAAAACCTCATTATGAATCCAATCTGAAACATAAATGAGTACAAACCCAAATTAAAAAACTTAGGGTTTATCTTTCATGAAAAAACCCAAAATTAGAACAAAATCAAACTATTTAAAAAATCAAAAGGTAATAGAAGTAATCATAAACCAAACCATTAAATTAGTTAATTTATTAATTCGATACCGGATCTGATAGAGAGAGACAACATATTACTAACGAGAATCAACTAATCCATATTTGCTGAAACAATATTGCAGGCAAAATTTTAATAGATGAGGTTACAGATCTGAGAATGGGTGACGGAGAAAAAGAGATCGGTAATAGGAGTGAAGGAGGAAGAGGAGGAGGAGGCTGAGACTGATTTTATGTTTGATTTCTTCATCTAACAAGTGAAAATGGTGGAAGTTAAAGTTTTTCCTTTTTGTGGTTTGAGACATGAGAGCACCGAAGAGAGAGAGAGAAAGACAAGGAGCGGGAGATAACTTTAGACTAAAAATTTGGGCGGTGATAGAGCTAAGTCACACCCATGGATTGAGGATACATTTGTACGGCAGAGATTTGATTAGGGAACTTCATATGGATTAAGGCAGAGCACAAGGAACACTTTTTTTATCGATAAAGAATTTAGTGTTGGCAAGTTCCGTAACCGGGTCACTAGTATGATCATCAAAAAATGCGGTTTATACATTGGAATACTCTACACCATCTCTTGTTTACTACGCTAGGACGTTCAAGACTTTCAAAAAAAAATCAAAATCAAAATCCTCTCACATCACATTTAAATAGCTTGGCACCATCAGTTTCCGAAGTTGAGCAAAACCATATGTTTTGAGGATTTTTTAAGATGTCATCGGTGGTTATATATATCATCTACTTTTGTGCATGTATCCCTTGGGTAGATTAATTAATTGGCTACTCTTGAGTGGTAATCAATTTACATGGTGTCTTGTTTTGGTACAAGTGTCTACCAAAATATTGACTTGGTGGCTACACATGGTGTCTTCAAGTATTTACCTTCTAGTGTACTTTGTAGTTGTCAGACCATGTGGCTGAAAGCTACTAACAACGCCAATAATTTGATGGTTGGTTGAGGTGTCTACCAACAGGTTTTTTAGTGGGTAAGATGAGTGGCAAAAGATATGTACCTTTTAGATAATGTTTTGGTTGCCTAAACATGATGACTGGAGGCTAATAACAACAAATACGATATTCCGGTTGTTAGGTTGTTCATGCTATAGCCTTCAACCCACTATCATTGCTGGAAAACTAGTGGTTAAACACTTTCGCCCATCAGACATGTTTTTAGTTACAAACAGTTGTTGCTGAAGAATTCCACCCACTGTAATTGTTATGAAAATAGTCGCTAAAGCCAAGTTTTCTTGTAGTGTAGAACATCTACGGTAATGCTGATTGTAGATGGTGAAATTTGGATAAGGGATAAAAATATCATTTCAAGACCACAGATAAAATTAAACTCTCACGAGAGATTAATACCTTGGTCCTCAAGGCATTCTTAGCCACAATTTCTAGTATACGACCCCATGGTAAGCAAATTACAAAATTATTGACTTTTTTGTCACGGAACAATTGCCACAGATTTGAATATTTGTCACATTTTGCCACGGTGGATAGCTAACAGTGGTAAATAGGTCACTCACTTGCCACGGAATGATGCCTACTTGCCACGCATCTAGCTTTCTAAGTTATTAGTCCGCAGAATGTCATCTACCCACGACAGAGTGGGTCGTGAGTATAGCGGGCCTCTTGCTTCGGTATAAGCCGTAAAACTAGCGAAAAATAAACACTAAAAGGTCGATTCCCAGTAATAAAAAGTGAAATGACGATCCCCACCTACAGAGATAACTCCCCAGTTCATCCCACCTTCCGCAACTCTCCTCTTTCTTCGATTTCAAACTATAAATTCAATTTGGAACCATCAATACAACTTCTTATTTTGATTTTATGAAGCTAGGGTTTTTGAAGTAGTATTATTTCAGATATTTGGTCGGATTAAGGAAAGCCATAAATTTCATCCAGACATCACTGGTGTCATCTACTCAGATTTTATTTTGGCAAGCTGGTAAGGAATCGAATTTCTTGTTCGTTTCAATTTCCTAGGGTTCTATAGTTTTTAAAATCGTTGATTAAATTTCTTGTGCGTTTTAATTTTCTAGTGTTCTATAGTTTTTAAAATTGTATGATTACGAGTCTAGTAAAAATTTCCTGGTGTTCCTTTCAATTTCTTGTTTTGCAAATTAATCGTGAAATTAATATTTGAATAGTACGATTCAAATCACAACTTTGCTAACCAAACACAAAATAAACAATAATTTCTTTTAGATTTATGAAAACCTGATAACCTGAAACAATTACAAACTTGATCTCATAGTATGAGTAATATCATGAAAAAGTACAAACCCATATTCAGTATATATGAGTGCATGTGGTATGGCATGGTGAAAAAAATCGACCTATTTTGGTGTTCATCAGTTAGCTTCTGAGAAGGGACAGGACCACTATGATTTGTGGGTCTTCGCTAACTTTCACGTTCTGTAGCCGGAAGACGACGCAATGTTCCCACCGGAGAAGCAAACTTATTTTCGTTTCTCATTTGATCTGTAACCAAAATGAACTCTGCGTCATGAAGTACACCTTCCTTATGGCAGAAACATACATCATAATATGTCAGTATTTTATTTTAGTGCCTTTCGGAGATCACTTACTCATATAGCTTACTTAGTTTTCGTATAAATGCTAGGTAGCGATCTATAAATTGATGATTACTCAAACTCATTGTCAAGCTATTAGGAAGGAGAAAATGAGTGGAGGATGCCTAAAGTCACACGATATGTCAATGATGTATCCATACTTACACTTTATGCATTGATACTCTTTATGAATCATAAAATTGTTGTCATATTGTTGTTTGTTTCTCAAGCTTGTGAAATATCACAGAGCACCTTGGTTCTCTTTATTCTTTATTCTAGTACAAAGTAAATTTTCTTCACATTTATTTCTTCTTGGTTGTGACATTACATTTTGATATAATAGTATAAGTTCTAACATACTAAGATGTGGTCACCTAGTATAGTATTTTCACGTGTGATATTTTTAATTTAAAGGTGTTCATGAAAAGATATGTGCCTAACAGTACAATGACCTAAATAAAGTATGTTGATGTTTGGAAATAAAATGAAATGATACTATAGAGATATGCACAAGCCACAACGTTAAGCCTGAAATTATAAGTTTATGACTCTGACCTGTTGTCTTATTGGCCACAACTTTCTCTACCTAATGTTAAATTATCATGTTGTGTACGTTACTGACCGGTTGCCTTGTTGATGATGTGATAAGTCGTTGTTATTGACCCGTTGTGTAATTTTCCTTTTTCCTTGTTAGTTTTTTCACTTGTTCACCATATTTTAGGGGAGGAGAGCATGTTAATCTGAATACAAGAATCGCATAGAAAATTTTCAAATTTGACCAATTCTGCAAATTTCAGGTCTTCTTGGAGTTCACTCATTCTTTTAAGTAGTTTTTGTTGCTGCTGTTACTTTGTTTGTAGTTGCAGGAATTCCTACACTACACCCTTGATAAGAATCTACATAAATTGAATTACATTTGAAGATGAATTACGACACTTTTTTTATTATTCTAACTTTTAGAATTCTTTACAAAAGATATAAGAACTCAGAAGTACAAATTTCTTTCTAGAGTTTCTCTCTCCTCAAAACCTTATCAACTCTCAAAAAGACCTCATCCTTTTCTAAACCTAATGAACCCTTTATATAGGTATTTACATAGTGGATGACAACTAAGTTTTCCTCCTATTTCGGACCTATTCTGCGATCTCATCGCGATCGCTACAATGTTCTCTTTCGCAAGAATGATGACAATCGCATGATAAACATAATCTTCTTGTACCTCTTCCATTTTTAGCTTTTATGTCTTTCTTATGGATATTCGGTGACGCTCGCGAAACGTTGTTAAAGAGTCTTTTGTGACGCTCGTAAAAGTGTTGTTAATATCGCAGGAATAGCGTTGTGGCGATATTCTGGTCCTACATCTTGCCTCTTCTCATGTATTTTCTGCTAAGAAGAGAATATCATGAGAACTTTTAGAATTCCATAACTGCTTATCTTTTCAGACTTCTCTGTTCTGACACGTTTATGTGTCCTTCGCCAGCTGTTTTCACGTATTCTTTCTTCTAATAAATTTTTGACACGTCCCTTCTAACCGTTGCGATTTGACCATCCACGTCTTTTCTTTGCATTAATTTCCTTCATCTTTTTCGAGAAATTTCTTCTTCTATAAATACTTCTCTCATTCCTTTCTTTTTCTCTTTTACTTTCTTCTTCTTTCTCTCCATAACCTCTCTGCAAATGTATTGTTCTTCTGCGAATTGCGCTTCTGTTATCGCTGTGATTTCTTTCTTATCTTTCAGTCCTTTTCTTCATTTCCATACTTGAAAAATGGTTATCGCTGGTGCTAAAAACTTGATTGCTTTTGGTGAGATGCAAGAAAAGCTCAAAAACAAAGGTTTTACTCTGTCTAAAATTCCAAATCAGGATTCTAGATCTGAACTTTATGTCAAATTATTTACTGATGATCAATGTTTTCGCGAGAAAATTATAGTATCGCTAGGACAACTTGAAGCCTGTCTTCCCATTCCTCTCTATGACCCAGAACTTCCGCTATTTTATCAAATAATTTCTGACAAGAGGTTTTCGCGAGCGATATATCAATTGGGTGGAGATTGTATCCGATTTCTGCTTGAATATGCCTCTCGCGGAGCTGGCAAAGGATCTCTCTACCTTGAAGATGCGAAGAATCCTCAATTTAAAGATGTCCCCATTGTTTCTGCGGATTATACTGTGGACAATTTCTTTGTAAATTATAGAAAAGTCCCTATGAAAAGAGATAGCACTTGCTGGGGTGTTCGTTTGAAAAAAGAAAAGGTCGCTGATGATAAAGCTCTTATGCTAGACATTGATTGGCATACAAGTACTAACCAAGGTCCTCGCCACTCTAGCGATGATAAGTGGTTCATTTTTCCGTTAAGTCTTGAAGGTTCTTATATTTCTGGTTCTCGCGAACTACCCGCGAACCTTGTAGAATATCAACCTTGGGTCTTCAATTGGCCTGAAAAAACTAAAGAGGTACATTCTCTCCAAATTTTACATAATTATTATATGTTATCTTTCTTTTGTTTTCGTATTCTCGCTAAATGACTTCTATCTTTTCCAGATTGACAGGATGAAACTCAGTTATAATTTTTTTAGGAAGCCCAGCACTTTCTTAGCTCTTAAATCTTTCACGGATGAAGTAAGAAATATCTCTTCATAAATTTTAACAATATATTGTTGCCCCTATTTCTTATCTTCATCTGTGCTCGCAGGAAATTGAAGAACTAGCGCCAATAAAACCCGTGAGAACTAAAGAGAAGCCTTCAAAGGATAAATCTACTGTTCCTCCTAAAGGAAAATCTTTTGCCCCTCGCGGTGGAGAATCTGGCGATCAGGATAAATCTATTGTTCCTCCCAAATGGAAACCTTCTGCCCCTTGCGGTGAAGAATATGGCGATCCTCCTTTGAAGAAAATAAAAACCCGACCCTCTTATTCTTCAAATCCTCAACCCATTCCAGAAAACCCAAGTGTTGAATTTGATAAGGATAATAATGATGAATATTTTAATAATAATGATAGCAGATTCCCTTCTATAAAGAACTCTTCATCATCTGATTCTTCGATGGCCCATTTATCTAGAATTTTTGGCGATATTTCCCACAAAATAACTTGTAATGATGAGGATGAAGTTATTAACAAGACATCCCAAGCTCTTTCCAATGTGTGTGATGCTCCCATATTGGTGGACAATGATTCTCTCCAAGGAGTCTCACGATTGCTGACTCCCAGTCTCTTAAATTCTCTTGGTACCCTGGTATGCATTTATTTCTTCAATTTGTTTATGTATTTACTCCATCGCTAGATCTCAACTTATATTATTTTTTAGCAGTTTGGAAGAGCTTCCTTTGATGTTGCTTCTGATTTAGATAAAAGACGCGCCAACTCTGAAAAGAAGGCTGCTAAATTTCGCCAAGATAAAGAAAAATTAGAATTTTAAGTTGCTGAGCTTCGCAAGAAGAATAAATAGTTGGAGACTGAATCTTCAGTTGATAAGAAAAAAATCTCTGATCTTGACAAAGCTAATCAGCAACTTTATGGTATAACTTATTTCCCTTCTCTCTTAATTCTTCTTACTCTATCGCGGCTTATTCAAGCACTCACTTTCAACTTGTAGATATTTATGGTCTTACTGACGAGGCTACACTCTTTCAATCTTTCCCTGAACCTGTAGATGATAATACTCTTCTTGCTCGCCTTAATAATTCTTTAAGTAATTTCTCAGATGATAAGATTAAATCCCTCTTCATAGATGAACTTAGATCCAAACTTAATATCTTAAAAATTGAACACAGATTCAATTTAGGTTTGACCAACAAATATAAGCGCTTTTATCTTGATTCAAAGAAATAAATAAATAGATTAAGAAAGAGGAATAGTGATCTTATTGACGAGAAAGATCTTGTTGTTAAAAATGGTTCCAAGACTCTAGCCAACTTCCATAAAACTCTTCTTAACGTTCAAATGGAAAGAGATAAACTTGTCCGCGAGAATGAAGATCTTCTTGTGAGGGAACCTCATGTTCGATCTCGTCTCCTTATAAGTAGCGATGATGAGTTTTCTTTGGCTGCGAAGATTCTTGACAATGCCAGGAATGATTTAGGTGTAAATGTTAGCCTTCAAGTTGAACAAGCGGCTTTAATTAGGGATATGATTTCTGAAAGAGAAGTTTGTTAGCTGTTCTTCCTCTTGCTAGTTTCCTGTTTCTATTATTCTTCTTTACAAAATTTCTAACTTGTTGTCATATTCTCGCAGGAGCTGAAAAAAGATATCTTAAAAGAATTGGGGAACTTGAAAATGAGAAGAATCAGCTCGCCAACACTCTTATTGCTCACAATAACAAATATTCACGATTGAAAGAGAAGTTTGACATTACTACCACGAATTTCAATAGATCTCTCATTGTTGTTCGTAATGATTCCGTTAAGTTGGTCTGCAATGATAATGGAATTTCTCCTTCTATATATCCTAATCTTGCAAAGGAAATCCCCGCAATAATCCCAAATCTTAACATCTCTGATAGCGAAGCTGAGGATTATGGCGAGGATGAAGATAATAATGATAATGACGAAGGAGAAAAATCTTGTGGAGGAGAAGGATCTGATAAGAATGAAGATATTGATGATAATGATGAAAGGGATAAATCTGGCGATGAAGAGAAGTCTGACAAAGAGGATGGAGATGGATCTATCTAGTGCTTCTTCTTCCTTCTATCTTCTTTGTATATTTATTTTCTTCTTATTGTAACATTGCTGTGAGTTTCTCCAATTCTGTAAACTTCTTTTGCTTCTATCTGTATGAATTAGAAAACAATTTTTTTTTTTTGCAAATTAATCAATCAATATAATTAATATCCTTTAATTATCTGTGCAAACATATCATTTAATAATCTCTATGCAATTTTTATATGATGGATGAATAATTATTTCATCGTTCTTATGCATTCCCATACTTGCCTCTATTATTCATCTGCAATATGAAAAAATTGAGTAGAGATTAGATACTAGTCTTTAAATAAAATTTTCCTCAATGTTGGCGATATTATCGCTAACAACAACTGCGTAATATCGCAATTCTTATAAAATCTGCGAGTATTATCGCAATAATCTTTCGGTCTTATTATGCCTTCCTAATTAAAGGTTTTATTATGCCACAATTTTTTCTTTCTGCGACAAAATCGCAGGACATCTTTACACTTGCGTGTGTTGACCCATTGATCTTGCCTTATCTTTATTCTTTTGATTGTATTGCGACAATATGACAAGTATAAGCTCCCTCGCGGGATCAAAGCCTCATGACATTGCCGTCTTGCGATGAAATCGCAGGACGTCTTTACACTTTCATGTAAAAACCCATTGATCTCATCTTAACAGTTCTCTTGTGGATTGTTGCCTCTGTATAATTTACGTCACGTGACAATATAACAGGCCTAAATGTTCTTGCGATCATAAAGCCCCATGACATTGCCGTCTTAAGACACTTATCATCTCCCTAATGGAGGGTGCCACCCTTATCTTTCCCCTGGTTTCCCCTTCAAGGAAGGAACATCGGCCATATAAGACTAGCTCCTCCCATCCAGATTTACCAACAACCCGTTATTTTCGAAGCCTCTTGTCCTTTATGCCTATATGGCTTATAGTTACAAGACTGCACCCTAAGTGGGGTTTTCTTCAGGCCAAATGCATCATAGCCAAGACTTACCAAGAATGGCAAGGGAGTTTCGTACGCCCCAGGCACTCTTGGCTCAATCGTGTACCTCGGCGCCTTGGTCATACTTTGCACTTCTTGGAAGAGATTCTCGGTCGTCCAACCAGGGTATAACCATATATATTTGGAAATCCAAGATCTCTCTCCCGGATAAGTTTTCTTTAACCCCAACATCTGCATGACTCAGGATCCAGCGGCGGTATAACCTTACCCCTGAATCATTTCAAGAGATACCCCCTCCGATGACGCGCTATTAGGTCTTACATTTTTGTCTTGCGAAATTTTATTCGCAAACTAGGGTGCACGCCATAAAGGTTCGTCCCATTCTATTAATCTCTGCGAAATTCATTCGTGCTTCTCGCGAGTATTGTAACTCTGATAAAATTTCACAACTTTGATCTTCTTTATTTTTGTAAAATCTTGCAATTCTTTCAAATAGAATACCCTGTTCAATTACATATTCTTCGAACAAATCATTCATTAAGTCTTCTAAAGTTCATCACTTTACCTCTCTACTTACTATTTTCTGCTACGTTTTGTTGTTGTTTCTTCATCTGCGAGACGCTCGTCATAAACTTCTTCTTGTCTCTCTATTGTATCAATCATTAACCTTTCACATTTATGTCGTTGCTTGATTTTTTTCTTCCAATTGCTATTCTTCCTAGCTCTTTCTTCGCAAGACTTCATATCAATTTCATAACACTTCTTGATTTCTCCCCAATCTCCTTTAATAACTCCAATACCATTAGGATGAGGAAATTTAACACACTGGTGGAAAGTAGATGCTACACCTAATATTCCGTGTAGCCAAGGTCGACCAATCAGAGCATTGTAAGGTGATTCAATGTCAACAACACAGAACAAGATCTTGGAAGTTATCCCTTTCAATGGAATCTGCATCTCAATTTCCCCTTTTGGTTTATTGGCAGTACCATTAAAACCATAGATTTTATATGTTGACGGAATTAGATCTTCGTCTCTTCCACCCATTGTTTTATAGGTATGATAATATAGTATGTCAACGGAGCTGCCTGTGTCTATTAGAACTCTATTGATATCCCAAGAATCTTCATTTTCATCACCATTTTCTTCATCTTCTTCCTCCATTTGCTTTGGGTTTATCTCTAATATTACCACCAATGGGTTATCATGCTGCTCTCCAGGTTCTGGTACTTCTTGTGCACTGAAAGATATAATTTGTTTCTACCATTCTTCTAATGGCGAGGCTCTCGCGATATTCATTATCTCTCTTCCATTTGTGTCTCTCGCGAAGACTCTGCTTAGAACATTATCATGGAAATCCTCTATTGTTCTATGTGAATGTACAATGGAATTACAAAACAAATTCTTTGCTTTAGCCCCAACTTCTATTACGAATGATTTGGCTCATTTTACAGTATTTACCCTGCGAATTTCTGGTGTTGGAGGCAATCGCTGAGATTGTGGATGTCATGAACCTTAGTCTCATGACAATTAGACCAACTAGTTATTTTAGTAGTTTCTTATTAGTTGAGATGTTTCTGTTCTAATTTGTAGTGTAGATCACTACAATTGGTATCAGAGCACTCTTTCCTGAGTGACCTTGCAATGGAAAACCAACCAGAGATTGAAGAGTTATCGGATAGGATTGAAATCTTAGAACAAGCTCAAGCTGAAGTTACTAGAAGATTGAAGAGTAGACCATCTCCTAAGCTTGTTGCTGGATGGAAGAAATTTATATCAACAAAAACAAACCACATACTATCGTTAGAGAGTAGGTTATCTGTTGCGATGAATCTAAAATCCAGGTCGATAGAGATTTTTGAGTTAGTTTGATTTGTGATTAATGGATTGAAGACGATGGAGAAATACATCACTAGCAGAATGGAAGAAACTCATGTTGATTCAAGTTCAACAAGTGATTTCAGTCTACATCCTTCAAATTCCTCGGTTGCAGATGAGGGTATTCGCCGAACTGCATCTAAAACTTCCCTTTCTGATGCTGTTGGAGGAAACCCTACCTTTACAATTCGCAATGGTGAGAAATTGGTATCACTCCACCAACAATTTTCATCTCACAAATTCGAATTAGAGTCTTCTATTCCTGATGGGGGTAAGGTAAATTATACATTTCTGGATTACCAAGAAGGTAAGCCTTTCAATTCGGAAATTAATTTTGTTAATAATGTTTGGGATTCTCAATTTAAAAGGAATACAAATGATGAGATAAAGGATTCCAACATATTACTTCAGATCTTCAATTATGAATTTAGGCAGTTCGATAGGTGGAAGTTTATTGATGATGATAACATAAATCAATTTTCTGCTTATTTTCTGAATTGTACCAGATTGTGTTTATGCACACACCTAACTCAAATTACTTATGTCATAGGAGTTTCATTTAGTGCTAAGAATAACAGAGTGATATTTGATCGAGGTAAAATATTTATGACCATGTTTTGGGATTCACTTTTGAGAAGTCTGGATGCGTATTGTTCAGATTCATATCGATATCATATTTACACAGGAATAATGGATCATTTGTTGGTTCACATGTGTGCAAGTAGTAGTGAATGTCTTTGTTGTAGCTTGAGTGTTTCTGGAAAGATATTTGATCGGGGAAGGTTGCTAGGATGGAATAGAATATATTCTTCAGATTACATTATAAAAGGAGTTCAGAAGTGGTTGAATGGAAGGCTTAAATATTGGCCATCTGATAACAATGGAACTCTTTGTGCTGGATTAATTCAAGTTAAGAAACTATAAACTACAGCAATTCTGAACTACTTTATATGTAGCATTCTCAGCTTGTTTATTTCCCGACAGTATTTTTCTTACTACTTCATGTGTGGCATTCTCAGCTTGGTTATCTCTCGACGATTATATGAGCTTTTCACTCAAATGCAAATAAAAATTCTTGGAGATCTAAGTTGGAGCTATTCAGATTTTGTAGCAAATTATTTCTTAGCCCAGTACTTATGGACAAATAGGAATGACACCACTAACAAGTGCAGTCCCTGGCCACATGACTCAATTCTTGCCAGAGATTGTAGGTTCTCTCCAAGTCTTGATGGGCAGCAATTATTCCTTACTATAGGTAGAAGGAATCTGGGCAAGTATGTTGTGCTGGCAGCTAAACATTTTCTAATGGTCGCAGGTAGTGGTATAATGTCTACAGTTGAAGTGTTTGAGAACACTCATGAGCTTATTGATCAAACTTTTGGTAATTGTAAAAAGAATTTCAACTTTAATAAAGGGAGTTTTAACATGCAGCTGAGATGTGGTTTACTTATCAAGGGTATGCTCATTTTTGTTACTGCCCAACACCTCCTCCCTTGCGACAATCAAATGTTAGCATGGTGGTTATGGGATAAGAAGCATTATAACGGAGTAGAATTGCGTGAATGGGGAATGGAATTCCAGATAAGACTCATGAAGGTTAATGGATTTGTTCATAGTGTTCTTCTTCTGCATCTAAAGATTGGATTTAAAGTGTTTCCATATGCTGTTTCAAGATCTTTAGCTGCTATGGGAGGGATTGGATCAGTTTCCTTTTGCTCGACTACAATAGGTGTTAGAAGTGAAATTAAACTGCAAGGGAGTATAGTTGGATTGTGGGATTCCTTTTTATATTTATTCATGTTATTATCACCTAAAGAGTTCGAATGGAGAGTACACACTGCGGAACTAGACGTGTTGAAGAGGGAAACACCATCATCAGTTGGAGTTACGCTTCTAGTGTGGAAACTGATCATTCTAAAGGAGTACAACGGTTTGGTTTTCTCATCTCAGTTTGGTTTCACTATATTATCCCTTGGATTACGGGGTATGGGAATTTGTAGTGGTTATGTTCTAATTTTTGTTGAGCTTCAACTGGTAGTACCTAGATTTATGGGCTGTAGGGATATTACATGGTGTTCAGAATGGAAGGATTTACTTGTAAGAATGGTGGGAATGATGAAGGTAATACTTGACAGTATGGTATGGAGTTTTAACACAGTCTGTTGTGGATTTTCTACAGTGCAACCTAATAGTTTACTTCATTATGCAATGCTATTCAAAGAATTTTATATACCAGCTGGTAAGTTGTTCGCACAAAAGTGGCTTGGAGTGTTAACTTCAGAAGATGTTTTAATCAGACTCCGGGACTATTCTCTTATGGTGGATCTGTTGATTATTTGGAGTGATTGTCATCTCTTAAAGGGTACTCTAAAGTCACTTGCGATGTTATTTTCAAGTAAATATTCATGGATGCTGGTGGTGTTTTTACGAGAATTTACTAAGCAGTGAGTTATCCTGATACTTATAGGGCCAAGTTTTGAATTGAGTGTTGAATTATTTTTGATGGAACAGTTGGACCAGGTTTGATACCCTCAGTTCAGACGAAGGATTTCATTTCTTATGGGCCTTGATATTGAAGGTCATTAGTTCGCACTTCCTACTAAAATTAAGTTATCACTGCTTGTATACAATAGCGGTGTATTCCACAGGTCAAAGCTCATTTTATATCCTTGAGGACAAGGATGATTTGAAGGGGTGGAATTTGTCATGAACCTTAGTCTCATGAAAATTAGACCAACTGGTTATTTTAGTAGATTCTTATTAGTTGAGGGGTAGCTTAGGTATTCTTTTTGTGAGTTGATTTATAGCATTATAAGCTGTGTTTGTTGGAAGGAGTGGGTATGAAAAATAATAATTAAAAGTTTGCTTTTCTCTCCCAAAATTCTCTTCTCATCCAATCCAATATCTATCCTTAGAGATTCAGAGATGTTTCTGTGCTAATTTGTAGTGTAGATCACTACAGTGGATGTCCTACTAAAAAGTGATTTAACTTTCCTTGTTCAATCATCCTTAAAATTATTCTCTTTACATTCCTGCAGTCATTTACTGTGTGGCCATGAAAATGATGGTAAGGACAAAATTCTTGATTGCGATTATTAGGATGTGGTTCTTTTCCCATGTTCCATGGAGATGGTATATTTTCCATTAAAATGATAGCTTCCCAAATATTTTCTATACTAGCATTGAGAGGAGGCATCTTAATTTCTTCCCATATGATCTTCCGATTCCCTTGACTTCTGAAATTGTTTTTCCTTTGTCCACCATAAGTTTCTTGCGGCTGATCAAGCCTTTGAATCTTATTATTCCCACCGCGATTGCAATAATTCTTCTCCCTTTCATATTCTTGTTGATCTCGACTTCCCATAGCTACCAACTTCTGCTGGTTATCAGTCTCTACTTTCTCTTGTTGCACTTGCGAGCTGCTCGCCACATTGTTTATCATTTTAGGAAGTAAACTCCCATTTGCTGCTACGGAATTGGTGTTCGCGATGGGATCTGATTCCATCTCATTTTGTTTCTCCTCCAAAGCAATGTATTCTTATTGTAGTTATCATAGTTCAGTCATAGTGATTGTATTCTTGACTCTGAAAATTTGTATGTACAGTAGATTGGTCGCGAACATTGCATTGATAAAAGACAAGATAAGATATCTCTCATAAACTCTTCCTTCCATCTCACTGCACATTGTCTTCCATCTTATGGTTAAATGTTTCAGACTCTCGCAAACCCTCTGTTTTAACCCAAACACATCTTCAATACCTGGTCGCGATGAATTGTTGCTAATATAAGATCCTAGAAATGTAGCTTGTTATGGTGTTTTTTGGCAATCCCTCGAACCATTTTAATGCCTCTCCGGTTAAGCTAGACGCAAAATATTTGCATAGTACAACATCATGGTTTTCCCATTGTAGCATACATCTAACATAAGCCTTGACGTGTTGAACAACACAAGTAGTCCCATCAAAGATCTTTGGTTAATCTTTGGTAAATTTCATTTTGGAGGTATTCCTCTTAATTGTACTTCTTGAGTAAATGGAGTTCTCGCAGGTTCTTCAATAGCTTCATCGAGCTGCCTTCTACCTCCTTCTCTTCTATTGTTTATCATTCCTCGCATTTCTGCTAATTCTCTCAATATTTGCTCATTCTCATTTGAGTTTTGCTCCATTGGACTTTTTAATGCAGCTTCCCTTCTTCTGCACTCTTGCCTTTCTTGTCTCGCGAGATTTTGTGTGTCTTCTTCTTCATTGTCATCCCGTCTTTCTCTGCGATTTTCTATTTCACCCTCCTCTTGAAATCGCAGCTGTCTACTTTCATCTCTGCGGATTTCTTCATTCCTTCTCATTTCTCTTCGCTGTCTTTCTAATCTCTTTTGTATCCTATCATACTCCTCCTGAATATTATCATTGTAGCGATTTTGTGTACGTCTCCTTTCTCGATTTTCATAGTTATTTTGTCGTACTGCCTCTCGAAATTCTTGTTCTTCTACTTCTGCCCTTAATATTTCTCTCTCGCAAGCCAGGCGTGCTTGTTCGGCGTAATGTCTCTAAATTTCTTCTTCAATTATTCTTTGATTCCTTTGATTCTCTCGCCCATGTAATATCCTCCTACCTTCTTCTGGATTTTGTTCTTCATTTTGGTTGTTTCTTCCCTCTTGATTTCTATTGTTACGTCTATTATCTAATGCTTCGCCATGCGGATTATAGCGATCTCCAATTATATCTTCTTCTCTATGACGTTGTTCTCCATTTAAATTTTGCACTTCTTCTATAACATTTCTCATAGGGGAATTTTGCCTTGGTTCTTCTCTGAATGATCTTGAATTTGATCTAATAGTACTTCTTGATCTCCTTCTTTGTAACCTCAAATTCTCCATTCTTAGCTCATGATTTTGTCTTGTTATGTTCGCACGCTCTTCTGCTTCTAATCTTCTTTCTTCCTGTATTCTTTGTCTCAAATCATCTACTATTTCATTTTCACGTCCTTCATGAATTAATCCTCCAACTATTTCTTGATTTATTTCTCCTTCTTCTTCATTTCTTAATTGTCGATTTTCTGCTTCTTCTATCGAATCCGACCTCCAAGTATGCACACTCACTCTATCATAATCCACATTCCTATCTTGTGTTTGTGCTTGTTGATTCGGTTGTTTAATTGAACTTTCTTCTTCATTTCTTATTCTATTTATTCCTGATCTTATTCTTAAAGATTCTTCTAATTCACCTGTTCCCTCACCTGCAAGTCTTTTACTTCTCCTCACATTTGTCGGTGGTTCTGATGTTCAACTCTAACAATTTCTTCAAATTTTCAAGTTGTAATTAGAGATTTCTTAGCTTGATTCTCCCTATTTCTGGGCGCCAAAATGTAGTTGTATGAATTCCTACATTATACCCTTGATAAGAATCTACAGAAATTGAATTACATTTGAAGATGAATTAAGATACATTTTTATTATTCTAACTTTTAGAATTCTTTACAAAAGATATAAGAACTCAGAAGTACAAATTTATTTCTAGAGTTTCTCTCTCCTCAAAACCTTATCAACTCTCAAAAAGACCTCATCCTTTTCTGAACCTAATGAACCCTTTATATAGGGATTTACATAGTGGATGACAGCTAAGTTTTCCTCTTATTTCGGACCTATTCTGCGATCTCATCGCGATCGCTATAATGTTCTCTTTCGCAAGAATGATGACCATCGTAGGATAAACATAATATTCTTGTACCTCTTCCATTGTCAGCTTTTATGTCTTTCTTTTGGATATTCTGTGACGCTCGCGAAACGCTGTTAAAGAGTCTTTTGTGACGCTCGTAAAAGTGTTGTTAATATCCCAGGAATAGCGTTGTGGCGATATTTTGGTCCTACATTGTTGTTGTACATTCTGGGTAAATGTTACATGACAATGAAATCTATTTTGTGATTGTAGTATCTGTATGAGCTAAAAAACTAGTGAATGATGGCTTCAATGGTAGCCTAATAGTTGTGGACAAGTTAGGTTTTAGTTTTGCACAATTCGTCAGTATTTTTGGTACAATGGAGGTTTTAGGGTAATTTGATTAACAACTTTATAGAGTAGTTTCTTAAGCTGCCTTGTTCAATACATGTGATGTGGTATTGATGCTCTGTACTTGCAATACACCGAACTAATTAGGTTTTTAGATTTTTATTTCTCGGCACTAATTTATTCGATTAATTAATATGAATTTCATATAGTACAAGATTAGTAACTTGAATTCATGACTAATAGTTATAGTTTACTTAGAGATGGAAGGTTCACCATTTAGCTTATTCATCCGTAACTATTACCGCTATTACGGAATCAACTCCTTTACAATTGTGTAATCTTACATACTGAAAAAGCATCAAATTTTTATACCTTATTTGTGGCTACCTAAGATGTTATAATCCTGTACCCATAGGTGTAGAACTAGAAAATATGATGTTGGATAAACTTAATACTTTCTTAGTGTCCATATTATATGTTTGGGTAACGTGAGAATTTTAATGTTTTAGATTAATTATTTTGATCGGCGGGATAGGACCGGTCAGTGGCTAATAGTTAGATGTAAGGATGAAGACAGGGTTTTGTAATTTTTTCAGTTTCTTATGGACACAATAGACATATATCAATGCACATGCACCTTGGATAAATTTCTTTATATCTTTTCCTTCTCTTTAAATTAGATCTTTATATATTTCTACAATGATATCTAGTGATTGGTGTTAATTCAAGTTTTTTGGATGATGCAGGGATAGTTTTGGTTTATCGGTTTTGAAAATTTACACTCTCTTCTCAAGGAAAACTGTTTTACCTGGTTTTTAATTTTTAGTATTAGATGTTATTGTTATTCTTTTGTTTTTTAGAATGTCATTGCAGTATTTTAGCATATGTTTGTAGCTGTTTCATGATTAAGAGAACATAGATAATAGCTAGGTTGATAAGGACCCTGCTTCATCAGAGTATGAGGAAAAGTTGAATACATTCCTAGAATCATAAGATGGGTTGATAAGGATCCTGCTTCTTCAGAGTATGAGCATATCCGTAAACATGTTTGGCAGTTTATTATCTAGAATCATAAGCTTTCTTCACTTCATTTTGTTTTTTAAAGCGACCTCCTACATCCAGAGCCGTAGAATTATGATCTTACTACACGAATCCAAGGTAATGTTTTCTGCCTAATTAGTACAAATTACGCATAGTTTTGTACCTTTAATCATAAAATTATAATTTCTTATAGACCACTAAACATATTCCCCTTGCTGCAACATATTAGAAAGACGATGGCATAATTTTTATGTTAGATATCCGGATTAACATCATGGACTATAGCGATATTTGTCGACGCATTCTTTATTTTAGCTGTCATGACACACATTTTTGCATTATCGTTGGCCAAATAGCTTTCCAACATCTTATAAATTAAGAAAATTTTGAAATGGGTGTACTGGTTTCGTAGTATTCTGATTTTCTTGTGCTTTTTATTTTCTGCCATGGATTGAATTTATGGGTAACTAGGTGTATTCACATGAACGAATTGATGGATATTGTACTTGTTTAAATCCATAGGTGTATATGAGAGAAAATAATTGGTAGAATTATTGTCGCTAAGATTTTGTACCTTCTTAATGGTTTAGACCACTTGTTATATTTGAAGGGATGAGAAATTAGGCCTTTGTAAATGTTGTACATAGGCATATTTTCTTGTGTTATCTGTCATTGATATCAAATTTCATGTCTATATTTTGCAGGTTAATTTCATTGAGAGGTATTATGTTCAAGGAAATTTTTGAAGATATATGATAATAAACCTTGGAAGTAAGACATGCATCTGAGATAAATGAAGTTCAAGTATTTTGTTTTTGCATATTCAATTTAGATTTCTCTTGAAACTTGTATCAGACTAAAAATTGTTTAGTAGTAAGTTTTTATTCGCTATTGTTGAATGTAATCAATCAGACAACCATGTAGTTTTCTTTTTAATGAATAAATTGTTATTTGAAATTGTCGTAGTGTGTATTGGATATCATATTTTAAACAGCTAATGTGAAATCCAGCTTCTAAAAATGATATTGGAGCAACACACATGCATGAAAGTCGTGGCTAATAACCACAATCGTATGCAATCGGACTGATTATTAGCCACGACGGTAGCCGTGGAAAATGCTCTTACATTATTATTTACACCTGAAAAACCATGGCTAGCATCTTGGCAAATAGCATTAGCCACTGGACTATTTGTTACGGAAACTGAGTCATGGCTAGTTATCTTTTGCCACAGATTTTTGGTCAACTTCCACGGTTCTGTGGCGTCACTAAAAGTTAGTATTTTTGTAGTGGCACGAACCTCATGTAGGAATAAAGTCTCCTCTACACACGAATTCTGAGGCATCTCACACCTTTTCACATGACCCATCCTAGTCATTCTTCACTACGCTAGAAATGGCTTTTTTCGACGGGCCAGGTCTATCGATAATAGTGATTATGGATAGTCCCTGACTGTCGGACGGCCTGTCGTATTTTAAGGTGTCGAAAACCTTACTTGACAGTGACCTACTGTCAATAATTATCTATAATAAACTATGAGCTTTTCCTGTCGATAATTTTTGACGGGTTTTACATGTCATTAATTTCATAATTCAATTTATTTTTAAATAAATATTACTCACTTATTGCTTAAATTGCAAATAAAATTAATATTTAGAACTACAAACATTTTCAACTTCAACATAAATTGACATATATTGGAAAAGTTAATTACACAAATTGACATACGAAATCTCGTCCAAACAACACGACTTTGAGAAGAAAAAAAACAAGAACAAAAAAAAGGCTAAGATAGTGTTAGAATCCAAAATCAATTGTTTACAAAATTAATCCTAAGTAGCTAAACCCCTGTCAACCAGCTGAACATGCTTCAAAAAAAAACCAGCTGAACAATGACATTCCAGTAACTCAATCAAACCCTTCCAAACCAGGAACTAGGAGATGCTCCAGTCGTCAATACCTTTCAGGTTGTCCTTCTTCATGACACCCAATGACAGTTTGTTGAAAAACCGTACTCCACAACACAAATTGAAAGAATACAATGCTCAATAACATAAACCAAAGACTTATGACATTCAGGAAGCCCTTTTCAACTGCCTGAATGTATTATGAGAATGACATAACAAGAGGAACAAATTAATAATTGTATAGGTGGATTGAAAAGCACACTTTGGAACATATCCTAGATTCATTAGCTATCCATAGTTGTAGGTGGAATGTAAAGACAGTTATAGTTTACAAGTTAAGATGCTTCACAGGACAGACATTCATCAGTTAATAACTAAAACAGAGCATACCTGAAGTCTGTGGATGGGTCTTTTCCTTGCTAGACCATGTCCTTCCATTGTTCAGATACTAACCGGTGAAGTTCTTTACCAGGATATGAAGCATCCCAGAAATCCCTCAATCAAGGTTTTAAAAAGCGAGAGCGTGGAGCGAAGCGATGTCGTACCAAAGAGTGAAGCGCTAAGAAAGCGTGAAGCGAAAGCGAGCTTTTTAAAATATCTAATAATATATTTAAATAAAAAGTTATCAACCTAATAAAACTTATAAAAGAAAAATAAGAACTAATAAGTTCAAACATAATAAAATGAACAATTTAAACTAAGTATATGACATGATACCGACTGTTCTACCCAAGTGTTATTTATCTATACTAGCCATGAATGTCTGCATCATTCATATCATCATGTAGATAGTCATCGTCATCATGGTCCCCATAGGAGAATATTCATCTCTGGACAAGAAATTTCCTCTTCCTCGAGTCTGACTAGCAGTCCCACTCCCTCTTGTCTGACTTACAGTATGTCCATCATTTTCTTTTCTCACCTTTATCTTAGTAGGAAACACCACTTATTGATCTCCATGATTCAAGACCCCTTGTGTTTCAAAAAGAGGTATAAGAAACCTTTCTTAAAAAAGGAATTAAAAATTACCAATTCATAGAGCGACGCTTCTAGAGCGCCCACAACCTAGAGCGAAAAAGCGACCTAAAGCGACCTAAAGCGCGCCCCAAAAACGTTTTTTTAAACCATGCCCTTAATGTTCCGGAAATCATATAATTGCAATAAGAAATAACATAAAAAGACTTGGTATAAGTGAATAGGTATCTCAGAATCAGACATAGGGCAAACGCAAAATAGTAAGATTAGGGGACTAGGCGTGTATTTAATTACAAGATACAAATGAATCAAAATCTATTAGTTTAACATTGGTGCACCAGAACAAACCAACACTCCAAGGCTTGTGCAGATGACGACAACTAATATTATACTCACGTGGTTTCTAGTTAATCCAAATTACGGCACGGGCGATCATCACCATCACTTCTATGTGCACAAATGCCAGACAGACCTTTACCCAGCCATGCAGCTGATCCTGCCACAACATCAGGTGAACAATATGCCAGCAGTTAGATTGGAACTTCCACACTCTTTTATATTTATACAGAAGTAGTCATAAACCAAAAACTCAGAGCGAAAATTAAAAAAATAGCTCATCTTTCAAAGATATCCTATACAGATAACGAAACATAATTTTCAGACTGTATAATTTTGGTGCTTTCTAAGTTACTCACTTGTCATCTTTCATTGAAACTTGCAGACCTACAGAACCACGGCAAAGGTAATGAAGTGCATAAGATATTTTACCTCTTCATGTTTTCTTCTCAGGCTTTTTCTAATGTTCCCAGCGGTTTGCTCTTATTGGTCCCTCATTCCGTAGTAAGATGAAACTAGGCTAACCCCATAATCCTCTTCTAGTTATATAAGATTGAACTCCATCAACCTGCAAAGAAACCAGGATCTGCAATCTTCAGTATAACCTTTTCTTTATCAACCAAAAGATTATGGGGATTGAAGAAATCAACAACAACAAAATGAAGGAACAGGAAACAAGATTATGCTATACCATAATCTATATGCAGATAAGAAACAATATGCAAGAAAATGACTATCAACTGGGTAAGCTTAAAATGTTTTATCTGTTATAAATATATCCACAGAATGCAACAGGAAAACTATGAGCAGCACTACGAATGTACATACCAAAACAAGGAAAAAGCACTTCAATGAGTTTCCATCCCACAGTGAACAACGCTTTTTCAAAGCATAGAACTCCTACAAGACAATAATAATAACATAAAGCAACGATATCACTCTTCAGCAAGATATGCAATGTGAGTAGTTGATGAATAGACAAATTAGTAGGTTAACAGGCATGGAAAATTCAATAGAGAAGGTACATCTTTACCTGCTCAGCATGCTTCCCTTTGAAACTACCACCATGCCTGGAAATATTTAGTAGACCTCATTAGTGGATTCTGACTCAAACAAATATGTTGAGAAAACACAAGAAATTATGCATCTGAAATGAACATACTCCGTGAAATTGTGTTACAGATAACACTTTAAGATACATTTCCAAGAAAAATCAAATGCACAGCACCTCAATCTCATAAGAAATTCGGTAAATTTAACAACATATTTGAACCATGGATGAGTCTGAGACATTTCCATTACAATGCATACAAGGAACAAAATTACATGATATGAAAAGACTCGAAAAAAGGAATAAGATCTCACTTTTATTTGATCTGCCCATCCAATATATAGTCTCTGGTCAACATCATATAACAATCTACAAATGAGACTCCTTGCTTCAGGTGTAACAATCTACAAATTTAAATAGATTTTATGGGTAATAAAGATTAAGATGTTCAGATTACAAATCAAAAATTGGATTTTCAACCAAGATTAAGGATAGAGAGATAGATCGAAAATAATTGAGAAAATCTAGTCGAAATTTTTGAGAAACTTTTTAATCAAAGCGAAGATAATGATCAGATTGTTATATATTTGATCCGTAATTACGAATCATAAAAGAGACTCTCATCGAAATAAAAAAAAGGTTTTGATGAAACAATTTTTTCTGAAATCGATTCCGAAATCGATAACTTAACAAGTAGAAAACAACTAAAATCATAAGGAGAGATTAGGCTTATCTTCTTACCAACAACGGTAGGTTCTTACTGAAATTCAGATCGAAACAAAGCTCTCCGAACCAAATCAAATCCCACCACGAGCAGAGTAGGTTTCGTTTTATTCCCCTTTCTGGAGGAGCTCGAAAGAAGAAAGATGAATGAATCCGAAAAATGATTTATACTTTCTCTCTTCACTGGATGGGTTCCATTTGTGCCTGTCAAAAATGAAGCCCAGTATGAGAATAAAAAAAATATATAAAAATGAAGCCCAGGAAATACTTCATTACATTATATTATTTCGATAGCCTTGGCCTATCAAAAAAGAACTGACATGCCTTCCCTGTCAATTTTCTCAAATGGCCCCCGTCAAAATTTACCAGTTTTGGCGTAGTGCTTACAAATCGAAGAATATCTCTCTATCTCGGCCAACTCGGCTAAAGAGAATATTTCTCTCTCTCAACATCTCATCACGAAAGCTGACTCCGCTTCACACAAATGGGGGATAACAATTAGGGTTGTGGTCTGACATTCTACAGCACGTGTGAGAAATACCCGGCTTATTTCTCACTGCAGAAGAGAATAAAGGCAGTGGAATGATGAGATAAACTCACCCTAATTTATCTTTATTCTTTAAGAGACGGGAGAATTGCTTCGCACGGTATGGTGAGTAATCCTTATCTTCACCAACCCGAGATTAGAGAATTCATCTATAAATAGGTCATTTATTTCTCCAAACTATGATATCTTTCTCATAACCTCTCAGAGCAATTCTTCTTCAAACCCTAGAATTTTTTGATCCCTCTCTTCATCTGATTCCCTCCCTAAACTAGCCCTAAATCTCTTCCATGTGACTGTAGCAGTCTTTGAATGACCACCGTGCATAGGTTAGGCGAAGACTGTTCGTTCTCAACCTCCCGAAACTCACTTTCAGAATTCCTAGAATCCCATTTTAGCCTTACTTAGATTTTAGGTAACTACATTTTGGCGACCACGGTGGGAGGTTGTCCACTCAGTTACAGATCTCAATCACGATCACCATTAGGAATGAATATGATTCCACCAATCCAAACACAAAAAAAAAACGCTCTATTGTTTCAATATCTTTAAATTCATTATGTATTTATCCGAGAGAGTTATCTCGATCTACTTGTAGTTTTCTCTCTCAAACGAGTGTTTAACCTTAGTGAATAAGTTAGTGGCGTCCCGGATCACCCGAAACTTTACCTCTATGGAAAAAAAAACATCCTAGTAACCTATTTCCAAAAAAATCTACTACTAATCCTTGAAAATGTTGGGTAAGGACCAAGGAGAGCTCTTTGGGACTCAATAGAATCTTGTAAAAGCTCAGATCGACATCCGAACTTATCAGAAAACGCTTTTAAAGTTACCAGTTGTAATATATCCAACAAAATAGGATCGAGTAAACATTTCCTAAAGAAGGAGTAGTAAAAATGATGAGAACAACACGGACGGGATCCAGTCTATCTGCAATCAACCTCACTTGAGAAGATGAAGCTCATTATGAACGCAACAGATCAAAGAAGAAACCATCTAGTCGGACTTATCACTCTCAAGTACTTCAAAGACCAGGTGATGCTCTAAAATTAAAGATTCTGACGAATATTTTCTCCAAAATTCGTTTAGGTCAAGAACCCTCAATCTTATCATAGGGGCCTCGGGAATTTTACCTCACTTTACTATTTTACTTATAGCTCTTTCATTTTGTATCTGACTGACCAAGTTCTCTTTTCGTCGAATTTTCCTTTTCGTCGTCTATATGATGAACTTAGAGAAAACTTGGAAAGTATGTAAAAAATTTGTGACCTAGTAAAAAGCATTGCAGGGCCATAAAGGATCATATATCTCCAGCCAAGATAAATTTTGTCGTTCTTCCTACTTCAGAGGATCATGACCAGAATGCGACAAAGTATCAGAATTGACTAGATTCCAGGACGACGCTCGGAAAAAGCTCATACTTATCCGAAGATTTAAAGTCGCCGGTCGATATGATATCTCAACATGCATCCCGTCAAAAATAAGGGGAGTCCTATCAATTGTACGACCATGTCTCGATGATCCTCCATCTCAACTACACCAACGATTATCCAGTATCATTTTTCGATGAGACCTAAGTTCACTCAAAATGGTAAAGAAGAATATCTTTGCAGTTGTGAATACCAATATTCTGTGGAGCACGTTTCACGATCTTAGTGGATGCACATTAATCGAACTGTATATCCTTCGTTGGACAAAGGAACCTAAGTAGAAAAGGATACCTCCGCAGATCTACTTTATCTCACCCCAAGAAAGAAGACCTCGACGGTGTGGATGGGAATAGTACAAGCCTAGTCTACAAGGCGAAGCTGGCGAGGGTACAGAGTTAGATGGCACATCTAATCAGCATTACATGCCAAAACTCTTATCTACACGCATCATTGAAGGAACGTAGAGAGAAGAGGCGTAGCAAGACCTAATTGGATAACACAGGCAGTGAACGAAGGTACAACCTACACTGAGGTTGGGTAGTTCCCGAAGGAACGTGGGTTAGCTGAAATGGCACAATGATACTAGAGAAGATACGTGGTGGACGAAGGTACCACTGACACCAAAGGTATATCAGCAAACGATGGACCTAGAGGCACCAAAGATATACCAGGAGCATAAGGGGCTATAATACCAAGCCTCACCAAAAAACTAAAGGCATTCAATTCAACACCTAGAAGAAGACGAAGATCTAGTCTTAAGCTTATACCTCTTTAATTTTTAGAACTTAAGTAACTACTACAACCACTACAATTTAATACAAAACAATCACTCATTCTCCCGTGGACGTAGACGAATGCCGAACCACGTTATCTCTTATGTCTCATGATAACATAGATGATTTTACATTATCTTTGTTTTATTTGTTATTATCGTAACCTTATATGTCTTTTTTTACTTAACATTATCAGTTCAACAGAGGTATCGATACTACTTAGCATCATATCCTTTAAGTTGTTTACATTACGTAGACTATGGGAAAATAAGTAATCACAACAGTCGAATCTATCAAGGAAAAAGAGATGTGTATTGATACTCATGAGGTTAACTATCCCATGTGTCAGAGTCGGACGTAACGACCGAAGAACAAGATGCGACTACCACTTGTGGCTCCCCAAATCTGAAAACCACTTCATCAAGTTGGGATGTACCGTGGGGACTTTTGAAGAACTCCATCATCAGCAACATTAACGCAAACCATCTCCCGGAAGGAAGATAGATCTTAATAGATTATTTGGTTAAACAAGCTAACATGAATCCCTATCAAGAAACCTAGTAGAGGCGGAACAACAACTTCATCTTGTCCAGGAAGACAGTACGGACAGAAACTCTACACAACTCCCCATAGACGTCCCCGACCTGCATAGTATCTCTTTCTTTCCTTTAAGTCTCAATCTCTTACGCTATAATGGTTTTGCTTCATTTTTCCAAGCGTCTCGAGTCGATAAGAATCCCTAGTCATATATCAAATTGGGGATTAACAGAAAACCGTGCTACACACCTTTGTATGACCAACAAGAGGTGACCCTGACATCCAGTTTCCAGATAAATATTTAGAAAAAATCAACGCAATAGTCTCTAAACATTGGGACACATCGAGACCATTCAACTCCTCAGACCCACATCACAACATATTATTACTTGGGGACTGTGAGATTAGAGTTTGGCCTTCAAAATCATGAAAGGGAATCATCTTTGAATCGATAAATCTCGCATCTCTCTTTAGTATCGTGGAATTTTCCTTCGTCAGCATTTTCTTTGTATTCAACAATTGCAACTATGTCCCGAATCCTGACTGAAGGTGTGACGGTTAAAATCTGAAATAGTTTCGTCCCTATAAGATGTTTTAGGGTTTCATATGCGTGCAAAATGACAATATCAAGTAAAAGAAACATTCAAATTATTCTTCAACAATGAACGCATGCAGGATACAAACTAGGGTTCGCAATCAGTTTGAATAGGAGTATACAATTTCCAGACTACTCAGACGCGACTCATACTTTAGTCACATAACTCGACGAACTGGGAAAAACGGGTAGAGAATTCGACAACGCGCCATTGGTAAAAATATTCATCCATGTCTCTCTTACTACATGTTAAAAGGGAATGATGTTTCAATATATTATCCAAGAGATGCCATCAAAACAATTGAAGGAATTACTGCTAAATATTTATGAAAAAGCGGGGGTCTAACAACTACGCCCAATATTTCGATTAGCAATCTGTATGGACTAACTCCAATATACTTTCAAGAGAATCAACTAGACTCGATCTTAATAAAGTATATCACAGACTTATATCTCTATTTCTCGATTCAATTCTTACTCAAGAAAAGAGATATATGTGAGTCTAATTGAATACACGAGAAATCACTTGAATGGTACCAAAGACCAATGTTCAAGGATTAATCGATTTCCAAATCAACATCCAAAGGTTGGATTTCATAATTGATCGATACAACGCAAAACCTGTGATATTTCAATTATATAACAAAATATAATGCGGAAAAGAAATAACACAGACTCTAGAAGTTTTGTTAACGAGGAAACCGCAAATATAGAAAAACCCCGGGACCTTGTCCAGATTGAATACAAACTGTATTAAGCCTCAACCGACACTAGCCTACTACAAACTAACTTCGGTCTGGACTGTAGTTGAACCATAATCCATATCACACTGATCCAAGGTACAGTTGCGCTCCTTACATCTCTGATCCCAGCAGGATACTACGCACTTGATTCCCTTAGATGATCTCACCCACAAGTAAGAGTTGCTACGACCCAAAGTCGAATACTTTAATAAACAAATTTGTGTCACACTGAAAAGTCTACGGTAATAGATAAATCTGTCTCTCACAGATATACCTACGAGTTTGTTCAGTCTTTTGATATAAATCAAGGTGAATAGGAACCAATCGATAACCCGAACTTATATTCCCGAAGAACAACTTAGTATTATCAATCACCTCATAATTATCTTAATCGGCACGGCGAAAGAAGATATTGTGTAATAACAAACGATGAGTCGAAGATGTTTGTGATTAATTTTATATCTTGCCTAATAGAGATATCAATCTCAAGCCAATCATTACGATTGTACTCAATATGATAGAAACATCAAGATCAGATCACACAACTACAAGAAAGTGGTATCGGTCTGGCTTCACAATCCCAATGAAGTCTTCTAGTCATTAACATACAAGGTCTTGGAAGAAACCTAAGGTTAAAGGAGAATCTACTCTAGCTAATACAACTAGTATCATACAGGAGGTGTGGGGATTAGGTTTCCCAGTTGCTAGATTTATCCCTTGTATAGTCTTTAAAATCAGGGTTTGCAATCAATGTTAGCTTAGTAACAAAGCATTCAATATTCACCGTTATATGAAAACCTGATCAGATTCAGGCTAATATCTTTCAACCGTGAGATCAAAAACTTAACTTATTACACACAAATGAAATGCACCTTTTAGGTTTGTGTAACCATATCCAAATATGTACATTCGTTGGTTCAATAGTAGTTAACCAAAAGGTTAGCCATATGATCACTTTCATATTAACCATATTTTGTTTTACCATAACTAGTTAAAATGACTCAAATAAACTAGTTAGAGAGTTTTTCAATTGCTTAGATCTTATAGAAGTATACAAGACGCAATTGAAGCAAAAACGATTTGATTCACTTTTGGTCGGTTGTCAGGCGACACAAATATAATTCACACTTTCTTACTACTCAAAATATAAATATAGCAAGGGCAAGAAAGGATCGATCCCACAGAGAGGTCTAGGTTGTCAATATGTTTTGGTTTCCTATATAAAACACCGGGGGGTTTTCTGATTTTTATATACTAAAATAAAATAAAAGCAAAACAATAAATAGTAAACACGCAAATCAAGGTAATGAGAATATTGGTTAAGGATTCATCTTCATTCACAAATATGTTTTCTTTACAATAATTAGAATTGATATTTAATATCAACTTTTATCAAAAGCCCTAGAATATCTTGATCGCAAGAATATCCCGTTAATCTCCTTTTGTCATCAACAAACACATTAAAAGATGCGAATATGAGTTCTATCTTAAAGAACAACCTGACGTGTAAAAGCACTAATCAAGTTTAATTCCCTAGATGCATTAAGTTCTATGAAATCAGGCCAATCAAAGCAATCGAACGTGGAAAACGCACTAATTCAATTTAACAAAGGTTATAATTCACATATGATCATAAGAATATATCACTACAAACTATAATCATATTTATGCTACTTGCAATCAGGAATCTATCACTTTTACGTATAACAAACCCTAATCTAGCAATAGAGATGAAAACAAACTCAACCGATTCGCGACTCGATCAAACAAGCATTCAAATCATATAACAATATTAATTGTGAATCATAATCGATAAAATATGGAGACAAAACTAATTTATCATATCAAAAACCATATTATGTGAAATCCAATTATTCCATAACCAATAATAAAATTAAGTACTCATATTCAAGGAGTTCATAACAAGAAGAAAGAGAAACCCTATCATGTTTCTAAACCCTAGAACAAAAGTATAAGAATATATAATAATTCTAATGTAAAGACAATCCCAAAAGTTGTAGGATTTTTCCTTTTATAGCTCTCCTTGTTCCAAAAATTAGGTCTAGTCTTCAAAGGTCCAATATTTAGAAGTCCACCAAGCCCAAAATAGAGAGAAACCCGTGTAGAATTTATGTCCCAAAACCCGTCGCCGGAAAACTGGGTTTTTGGCTGGAAGTTGGCCGGAATCCGGTCACAGGTCGCCGGGAATTATCGTCGCCGACCACCTGAAATTCTGTCGTCGGGAGAATATTCGACGAAATATTCCGTCAGTCCACCGTTAGAGATAAATGTTGAATTAACGGTCAACGTTAACAAACCGAGTAAAATAGGAGGAATCAGACACTAGTTAGCTGAGTCGGAACCGAGTCAGCTGGCTAACTCAGCTGACTGTTTTTGGCCAAAGTTGTGCTGCAGTTATTGCACTCATCCATGATGTCTATGCTTCCATGCTTTACTGTTACCACCAGTGTAGTCCAGCCATCTTTGCCTTGTTCTGTGTTGCACCATCTTACACTTCAAAACCATGAGGGCTATTCCACCTCCAACTGCAGCTCAGTTCCATTTCACTACCACTGCCTTCTCATTCCTCTTTGAGATCAACACATTCAACAGATGCAAAACCACCTGCTCTAGGAATTCATCTAAATTCACCACCAACTCCATTCTGTAGCTCCACACTCCAGCTTCAGCTTGCCTCTCCAACTACAACTCACATACACTAACTCCCATACACCGCTGCACTCAGGATACCAATCTCAAGTTCATGAAACCTTCATTACCAACAATGAACCCCAACTCATCTCAAATCCATTGCCATTCCCATTGCAGCTGCACCAGCAACTTAGCTTCCTTGTTCACTACCATAGCTGAGCCTTTGCAAACTAAATCAGCTATCTAGCCTGCACCATTACCTGCAATTTACCAGACTACCAAAATACAAACACCATCAGTTCCATTTGAACCCATGACCTGCAACTGAACCATTCACCACCTTCTCAGTTCATTTCATACAACCCAGCACTATCATGAACTGCAGCTGCATATTGAAACTAAACCACAACAATGCATCACCACCTGAACCTCATGTTACCACCATCACCACCAAGATGCAGTTGCAAACACCAGTAGTGCATCACTAGCACTAGCTGAACCTTCAATTCACAAGGAACACAGGTTCAATACTCCTTCTCCATCTAATCCATACAATTCATTGCCAACCATCACTTCCATTCCCAAACCTTCACTGACAGAACCCACTCAATTCAGCTTCATCTCTGCCTCATTCTCAGATTCAGCACAAACCCACACAGAACCATGAATATCACCTGTAACAAAGCATCTCCAACTTCAATTCTAGCCCCATTCTTGAATTAACCACCAATTGAACACCAGTAGCAGCACCATAATCCCCATCTGAGTTTCATCAATTTTTGCTCAAAACCCGAGTCTGAATTCTCAAATACCACCACCAACGCAAACCCTTATTCCATTTCGATCTTGATCAACAGCAAACATCACTGTCTTCAATTTCTTCTTGAAATAAACCAGATTCCACCATCAAAACCCTAACTCAATCTTAAGCAGTTCTCTGCCAAATCTCAATTCAATTCAGACCCAGTTGTAAAACCATGTAAACTTGTAAAACCCTTCTTTAATCCTCACCATTTCTTCGATCAGAATCAAGATCCAGTGATAGCAGATTCGTTTTTTCTCCAATTAACACCAAACCCTAATAACTTGACCCATCACCCTGTAATTTCATCGCGTCTGATTTCTCTTAACTTAGATGCAGTATAAATCCTGTAAATATCTCAAGTTTCTCTGCCTTTTTCGATCTCTATTTCCTCTCGGACAACAGCAGAGCAGCAGCCGCTGCTTTTTCTCAATTTCAGGCAAAAACAATTGAATGTCGAGAGTTTCTGGATTTGGGGTTGTAGGTTATAGTCAGTGCCCGGTCACCTCATTAAGGGCTACCCAAATGATATCCCTTTAACCAATGCTAGTATCTGTTTAATACTTCTCCAGAAGAGAGTCGCCCCTTAACAAATTGCCACCCCCTAACAATAAGAATAATCAATTAGTTGTTTTTAATACTCCTTTGAGAGAGTTTCCCCCCAGCTCTGACTTGGCTTCGGATAGTGATCTTCTGTGAAATGACAGTTTTGCCCTTCCATCTCAATTTGGGTGATTTCTTCTTCTTTTCCTTCGTGCGACTCCAGAGTACCTAATAACTCAAAAGCGAACATAAGATACATAATTCACACAAAAAAATAGCAAATAAAGCATAAATACTAAATATAAAATTAGGTGTTTTGGACACCTATCAACTCTAATCGATTCATGAACTTTATAGCCATGGTTTGCAAACTTGCATTCCTTAGTTAATATAAGTATAAGTTCATGAATAATCGTTTTTAGAAAATAACCAACCTAAATACGCGAACTAGGTACGCAGACTTAAGTACCCGAAATAAATTTGTAAGAGTTTACAAAATCCAGTATATTTTCCCGGGAAGAGAACCTACGACAGTACGCGGACTCTGTTTCGGTTTTCCTGAGTAGCAAAGTACGCATACTTTGGTTCAAGGAATAAGGACTTATACATGTATGTGTTTCCAAACAATGGTTATATAATCTAAACTCTCATTTCAATCATTGAAACATTCTTAGAGGATGCTATATAGTTGTTATTCACAAACCATTTTCTTCAAATCCATTTTCAAGTAATTGAAACATAACATGACTTTCGTCACTAGGTAAAGATGAACTTGGCCAAATCGAAAGATTACCAACACATATTTCGAGAAATAGATAAGCGAGATAAACTCGGCTCGAAATAGAAATTGTGTATAATCAAAGTATATATAGCAAAATGACTTTTGTCTCAAGATAAGAGATAGAGTAAATAGACTTTTGAGTGATAGATAAGTTCAAGTATCCACATACCTTTTAGTCGATGAAGTTCCACCAGTTCTTTGAATAGTCCTTCGTCTTGTATGATGATCGTCATGGAGTTCTTGAGCTCAACTACACTTTCTACTCTAGTCCGAGACTTAGCTATAATACACTGGAAATCAATACTTATAGTTTTGATCACTAACATTGAAAAACATGCTTGAGATAGCAACGCAAGCGAGTTCGACTGAGAAGTGCTCTAATAATTTAAATTCCCGGGTTTAACTTCAGTGGGTTTATCACCAGAAAAATAATATTCAAATCCTAAATTTACTCTAATAAATGAAGTCCGGTCTTTTATGTTTGATAGTTGGGGTCAATCACTAAAATCGGATGTCAAACAAAGTTTCTGCATCTTCTATAAACACTGGTAAAAATAAATATAGGCATGAAATATCTAATAGTTTCAATGTGGTCTATTTTTGTCACTAGAGTAATGAAGGTAATGTTATGCTTTGTATCAATACAACTTGTTTCACAGAATTCTCTCTTTGTACCTGTTTATGGGTGAAAACTACTCCTGCCAGTTTTGGTAATTTGGGGTATGTGGATTAGGAATGAATCTAAACCATAAACAAATGCACTGCGCGGTGAGTGCTTATAGATTCAGGAGATCAATCTGTGTAAGTGCGGCCTAAACCAAAAAATGTCCGTTCCAGACTTGTTTCGGTCACAAAGTGAAGGAGATGGGGTTGATCTTAGGGAGGGAAGCGAAGAAGGTGTTGATATTGTGAAGGTGTTGGCTATGTATGACTTATATCATAAAGATGAACTGGCTTGCAGGATGAAAGCAATCAGTTTCGGTGTTTGAATACGATTGTATCAACACTTGCCTCTGTTGTCTTGTTCTTGTTTGAAAAATAGGATGGAGAACCTATTTATACAAGTCTTTTAGCCTAACCCTCGTATCTCGTGGGAAGTGGAGAAAGTGGAGTGATAGAGTAGTGGAGTAATGTGTTAGTGTTACACGACCAGGCTTGCTCACTTCTCCCATCATCACTAACCGTCCATGACTTCCTGACACGTTCTTATGATGGCGCGTTATGCGCTGCACGCTATAAACCTCCATACCAATACCCCAGTTTGTGACATGATTGATGTATCGAGTGCGTGGATCATGGGACCCACAGAAAATAGCATGTAATGCTAGATTGAATAACTGCGTTATTCAGGAAGTCGATACTTGTGAAGTATCGTGTGTATACTATACAGGTACTGCATCGAGTATATTCAGCATGTATGAAGCATCACTGTTTGAGCGTCTCAAAATAGCCACATGTCCAGCCTACTTTATGTGATGGTTAGGAATTGAAGTGGCGCAAGCAAATCCTCCCTTGACCGACCACATGGTGTGGTAGAGTGACGGATGGTGATCATCATGACGCCACACTGACCAATTAACTCCTGACCAAGGCTGTATAACCAAGCTAGTGAAGTTGGACGGACGAGATGATCTTTGAGACACTCATCTGCGACCGTTAATGAAATTAGGGTTTTAGAAGAGGTGCAGAAGCATCCCTCTTTGGCTTGATCGAATCCAAGCTTGGGATACGATTTTGGACAGGCCCATCGTACATGCATGTAGACGACATGACGGTGTAGGAGCCCATACCTTATTGTTTTATGAAAGTGTGATCTGGGCCACTCAATTCATCCGGCGAAGTTGAGTGGTCGAGATCAATTTGCACAGAAAACTAGTGCCACAAAAGCCGCACATCGTGCCAACTTCGGGAGCGCGTTCCAAGACGACCAATCTTGGCCGGTCTTGGCCGGTTGGTCTGGCGTGTAGGTGGTAGGCTGGAGTTCACGCCTATATTTGACTATCCCATGAAAACGTGATCTTAGCCACTCAAATTATCCGGCAAAGTTGAGTGGTCGACATTAGTTTGCAATCGGGAAGTGTGACCATGCTAGTTTTTGCGGACGATTTGGGATAACCAGGCATGGTATGACTTGGACGATGAGGTGAGGGGATAGATGGGTCCACGATGGTCATGTTGGTATGACCGGACCTGCTTAATCTAATCTTAGACCCTCCATTCGTGCCGGAGAAGATGGACGCTCGTGATGCTCAGAAACCCTAATTTTGGGTTTTACGGTCGTGCGTCATGCTCTATTTGGGCGTACAAATCAGGATGACCAACCATGGTTGGTCTTGACCGATCAGTCAGGTATATAGGCAGGCCCACGGTGATTGTGTTGACATGCTCTAGGCCCTTTGAATCTATATCTACACCCTCCATCGATACCTACGAAGATGGATGGTAGAGACTGTTTTACGACACATCTAATGTGCCGCAAACCCTAATTTAGGGTTTTTCGTCCATGCTGCTATGGCTTGGACATTTTTTGGCAAGATATGCCAATATTTTTGGGAGGCCGACCATGCAGGGACCGCGTTGGTTCGGCAGTGGATACTCCATACCTGCTCGGGGGTTATGGAATCGATTCGGGCCATCCAATCATGCTGGTGGAGTTGGATGGTCATGACCATTTCCAGACTGATACGGATAGTCCGGATGCTCAATCGGGCTAGTATAACACACCGAGAGTTACATCCTGTACGGGTATTTCGTACATGCTTTCATTATAATGCTTGGAGATTCGTGTTGCTCTGATGAGAGCAACACTCAGTCATCATGTCGCACTGATAATGAGTACATGAAATACAAGGTTGTTTATGCATTAATTAATAATGCTGTAAATTCACAGGGTATATGGGATTGTTGCTACATGCTCCGACCTGGATGAATTTCGTGTATTTAATTCACAGAATGAGATTGTTTCCACATGATCCATTCTAGGTGAATTAGTAAAGTGAAGAAGTATTCAACACACATTAATGGCTTTATCTTTTACAAGATGTTAGCGCATAATTTTTGTCTTTTACAATTTTAACCTTAAATGAAAATCCACCATCAACAGTACCCTATTTGTCAGATTTGATAAAACTCCATCATATATGAAAGAATATGATGGGAAAACCATCCGGGCTAGGTTCTTTATCCTGGCCCAAATCATGAATTGCTTGTAAAATTACATCTTCAGAAAAATCAATATCCAGAATTTCAGATTCAATGGAGTTAATACAAGCAAAATCAATACCTTTTACAATAAGTCTAATAATCTCCTCCTCTTAGAAAAGATTCTCATAAAAACTTACTATATCTTCTTGTATCTTGAATCTGTCTTCAGTTGGAGTACCATTGATTATAGATGCTTGATTATGTTGTATATTCTCATAACACTTGCCTATCTCATAAAGAAAGCAGTTTGTTTGTCACCTTCTTGCAACCATTTTGGTATTGGATTTAATTCTCCAAGAGACTTCCTCTGTATTTGTGACCTTTAAACTAGTGGAAAATAATAGTTTTGCGACCGTCAAAGAAAGTCATATATACGAGTTAAATATCTTGCTTCGGTGGTCAGGGAAAGGGTCGTTGTTTGAGCGTCATTTTTATCTATGACGTGGTTATGCGGGTCGCTGTGTATCTTATATCAATGACCGATGTTAACGGTCAATAAGTTATGATTGACCCTAATCATTCATAGATATAAATCTTAATATAAAAAAAATATTCAAATTACTGTCTGGCCTGATTAAATCTCAAATCAAACCCAAATGAAACTCAAATGAAAACTCAAATGAGAATCAAATCAAACTCAAAATCAAATGTGAACCAAACTCAAATGAGAACCAAGTTCAAATCAGATAAAAATGAGAATCAAATTAAACATGCATACAAATAATCATTCAATTTAACATTCATTGGGTTCAAATTACACAAAAGGGATTCAAATGTTGAGTTTTGACCAATGTAAAATGTTAGGTGGTTCAGAGGTTTCTTTTTTCCATTTTTTTTTCTTTTCTCTTTTTTATCACGAGTACAAGTTAGAATTCACGTGATAAACATGGCACTTTTCCATCTCTCTTCTATTTTTTTTAGGAAGCAATCATATTTCTCTTACCCTCAAACGTTGTCTCAATCACTTATTAGAAAGTGATGTTGTTTTCTTCTTTCTTCTTTTTTTATTTACTTTTTTTTTTCTTATCATGGAGAAGTTTTATTCTTTAAAAACTTTTGTTTACTCTTCACAGTCCATCCACGAAAAAAAATTTCTTTTTTCTTTCATTTTTCTCTTCAACTTTTTCTTTACTGAACCTCAAAAATTCTTCTTCTTCTTCTTCCTTTTTTTTTTTTTTTAATCTCTTGTCAGCTTTCTCTCTTTTTGTTCTTTTTGTTTCTTCTACACTTGAATTGGGTGAAATATTCTTGGTTGTTGGGGGTTGTATCTTCTCATCTTGTTCTTTGATCTTCTTAGACTCCATCTTCTTGTTTATCTTTTATTCATCATCTCTTCATCTTCTCTACATAGCGGAAAATTTAACACCCATATGGATCGAGAACAAGCTCTGATACCATGTTGAATCTTTGATGTTTTGATGATCATGGAGATATATGAGCATAGAATTAGAATTGCTCATATAGATCTCCAAGTATGTAATACGAGTATTCTTTGAAACTACTGTTTTTATTATTGTTTTTGATCAAGTATTATAAGGATAAGTACTACCTATTTATATAGGCTATAATTGCCGATAGTACACACTCTAGTTATAACTAGAGTTATCTAATCTTTATCTTTAACTTTATCTAATTTTTACACAACTTTTAATCACTTTTACATTTTTAGAGAATTCAGTTTCTAGATTTTTCTTAACCCTGTAACAAGTTTACATTACAACCTGACTTTCTCTAGTTCACACTTATAAAATAAACTAGATTACAAATTATACATTCCAACATCCCCGTAATTTGTAATCGCCGTAGATGTTGTAGTTTCGATCTTCACCCAATCTTTGCTTCCTTCTTATCTTGTTTTGATCGTGCTTGTAGTGTCTTCTTCACCTCCAATTCTTTGTCACTCTTTTGTGTCTTGTTTTCTCTTTTCATTGGGTTGTAGTCATCTCCATCATCTTGTCTTATGTTTTCATTTCTTGCTAGCTTTAGTAGTTTTGCTAGTTTGTTGTTGTATACTTCCCCTGGCCTGTATGAAGCTTGACCACCTTCGATTCAGAGGCTCTGCCTTTAGTCATTCATTCCACGTAGCTGCTTTTACGAAACTTAACCACTAATAGATTCAGATGTTCCTTTCATGAAACTGGACCACTAGTAGGTTCACAGGTTCCTCCTCAAGCCGAAAATCTTCAGGTTGGATCTGAAACTTAACCAATTAGGTGGTTTAGAGGTCTTTTTTGTCTAAATGTTTTTGTTATTTTCTCTTTTTTATCACGAGTACAAGTTAGAATTCTCGTGACAAACATGGCACTCTGCCATCTTTTTTTTGTGTGTGTGTGTGTTTGAGGAAGCAATCGTATTGCTCTTACCCTCAAACGCTGTCTCAATCACTTATTAGGAAGTGATGATGTTTTGTGCTATTTTATTTTCTTGTTTATATTTTTTTTTCATGGAGACGTTTTATTATTCAAAAACTTTTGTTTACTCTTCTCAGTCCATCCACGATTAAACTTTTCTTCTTTCTTTTATTTTTCTCTTCAACTTTTTCTTTACTGAACCTCAGCTATTCTTCATCCTTATTTTTTAATCTCTTGTCAACTTTTTTTTTAATCCATATAATGTTACATCCAACACCTACATATATGGATGATGATGAAATATAAACGTGCTTCAACAAACATACATATATATTTTGAATTCAACAAAAGTATATGTTTAATTACAGATGGGTATGTTTTAACAGGGCATCGATTAAATGCTACCTTCTTTGCGATGATCTTGTATCACCTTCCACGCTATATGTAAAGATTCCCACATGAACCCAAAGTTCAATAATTCATAACTCTTTATTATTTCTTGTTGTTCTTTTGGAAGAATAAGAATTGTTGGATGATGAAGGTGAGACGTGGAAGCGGCGGCTGGAGTTTAGATGTTGATGTAGATGTAGATGTAGATGTGGTCATGGTAGCCCTAAAATGAAATAAAGAAGGGTCATATTGATATTTATATAGGAAACCCTAAGCCTACCCTTACGTCTATGGAACTTGTCCAACATTAAGCCCATTTAGTATTTTGCTACCCCTTATAGTCCAGGTAATGTTGGTGATCGAAATACCAAGAAATTTTGGTATGACCACCAAAGTATTAATAATTTCACAAAATTGGTTAAAAAGACCAAAATCCATAATTCCTGGGTGAAACAGACTGGTAAGTTTTGATACTGTTTGTATAGACAGGAATAAAAAAGATATTGTTCAAATATCTTGTTTGGTTATTCCACCCAGAATTTTATTTCTTAATTAACTGGAATGGACCAATATGCCATTATCTTCTTTAAATGTTACCGAGACCTTCCATTCAAAGAAGAACATGATTTTTCATCCTCAAATAATATATATATTTTATTCTCCTCCGATAACTTATTTCAGATTAGATGATGATACAAAATACCATATTGAATCAGGGCTGCAAAAACATATATTTTCAAAGTCAGGACTAAACAAAAATAAGTCTTGATTTAGTTTATATTTTATAAATGAACTACAACAACAAATTTAACACATGATGAACCTGAATAAGACTAGGCTCATCCAGTGGCAACACATGATGAAACCATTTTCATCCAGTGATAAGACGTAGTAAAACCAATTTCATTCAGTGGAAACACATGATATAACTAGGCTCATCCATTGGAAACACATGATGAAACCAATTTAATCCAGTAACAACACATAGTAAAACCAATTTCATCTAGTGATAACACATGATGAAACCAATTTCATCTAGTGGCAGCACATGATAAAGCTAGGTTCATCCAGTGGCAACACATGATGAAACCAATTTCATCCAGTGATAACACATGATGAAACCAATTTCATCCAGTAATAACACATGATGCAACTATCTAGGAAACAAATATCAAAGTGTATACCAAGATGAAAAATTCAGATATAATGAAAAAGATAATTAGGGTTAGAAACTTACCGATCTGAGCATGTATACTTCCATTCACACATGACCCTAATTTTTTAATTTATGAATTTGATAAATTTCAATTAAATTAGGGTATTAGAAAATTCTTTGTGGATTGGTGGTGTTGTTGACGATGGTTTTGGAGAAACACAACGATTATCGACAGTGGTGGTAGAGAAGGTGGTAGTGGTGATGATTTAGGTTATATCGGTGGAGAAAGTTGATGTTGTTGATGGTGGAGTTGGTGTTTTGCAGTAGGGGAGATATTATTAATTGGTGGTGTCAATAATGGAGGGGAATTAGATTACGATGTTGATGGTGGTGGCGACGGTGGGAATAGTGGAGAAGAAGAAACCGGGTTTTCAAAATAAAAGTGAAATTTCTGAAGCTTTTTCCTTTTTTTATCAGAAGAAGATGAAGATTAGGTGGAGGGTATAGTAGTATGTTTTACAATGATATGTCTCTCGCCAATTTGACCCGGATCAAATATTTTACCCGTCCATATCGACCAGGTTTGATGGGTTTCTGTCCATATAACCCATTTCTGTAATAATTTATGACCACCAAATTAAATGGGAGGACATTTCCTGTGAGATGTTGGATTTTTTTGATATTGTCAAAGTCTTCGTGACTAGTCAGTTCAATAGGATGGATAATCAATGGTGATCGCAAATTCCAAATTCGCTTACTATGCCGAGAATTACAAGGGTGTCAGCCGTAAAAGTGATTTTACATATATTTTTGTAAAAGAATGTCATGTGGTAGATTTGTTGTGGTTTGTAGAGTGGCACTAAGACCAAAAAATGCCACATTGAATCTATACACCATCAAAATGGAATTTTAGTAAGCCAAAAATGTTGTGCTACAACACAACAGGAGACACCTTGAAAAAATTATTGCAAATGGCAAACTCTGTCAATATGCAAACACAAGCCTAGAATTTAGCATACACACAGTATTCGGATTAGGTTTTCCTACTGTAAATGCAAGTAGGGATAAAAATTGGTATGCAGAGAGCCGATACGTTCCCAAGCAACTTCTTTGTTAGAAAAACATTACGCAGTAAAATGAAAAAATTGGTTTGGAATTCTGAAAATCTCAAGTATACGCACTGATTTCAAACTTTTCATAATTAAAGTTTTAACGACCTCAAATGGGTTTAACAGTTATCTCGTTTGGAAAACTAGCTGAGGTTAAATCTACTATCTGAGCTAAACGGCAAGCATGACTTGGTTCTTGACGTTTACAAAATTGCTTACTTTCATTATACCCGAGTAATGTCGACTAAAATAATTAAAACAAATTTTAAAATAAATTACCATATTTGACTCTTAAAGAGTTACAAATTGTAGCGATATAACCAATATTACAAAGTAAATTCAGCGCTAAACAACAATAACAAAAAGCTTTTAGAAAGAACAAAAACATTGTTTTGTCTTTGGAACTTCCACCATTGTAATATGTTCACTGGATCTCTCTTCTGATAAACCATTGCAACACAATAACAACACAACCAATTCTTTAAACATCTCTAGCTTTCTCTTTCTGCAGTACTATTAAACAGTTGAAGAACGAAAAAAATAATCCCAATTAGGACATCGTGAGTAATATATTGAGATTCTGAACAAGGACAGGGTTTGGAATCTCCAATGTAAAACAATATTTTGAGAGGAGAAATCATTGTGTGAAATTTAAGGATGATATATGTAAAGGTTCCCACATAAACCCAAAATTCATAAGTCATTCTTCTTTTTTATTTCAGTTTCTTTTTAGACTAAGAAGATTTTTTGGATGATGATGTAGATCAGATACAAAGGTGTGGAAACAGCGGAGTTGAGTTCACTAGTAGAATTTTATATAGAAAGAAGAAAGATTATCTAAATTCTTAAATAGTACACCAACCCTAAGCATGTGAGCAATAGAGCTTTGGCAAACCACCTTGTCCAACCTTAAGCCCATTTGGTATGATGTTACCCCTTATAGTCCAAGTGATGTTGGTGATTGTAGTACCAAGAACTTTGAGGGGTTTGGTATGACCATTTCCATCATTTGCAATCTAGTACTGTCTGAAGAAACTTCATGCTTTACTGAAGATCCTAACTCTGAATCGCATTGAGTATCTAAATAAGGAAGCAATTTGAGTGACATTATGGATACAAGGAAAACGTAGTTGAAACTAGAAAATTTTAAAGCATTGGGAAAACTACCCATTTCGAGGGAGACTAAAATTAGTATTCAGACACCGCTTATGCCATAAGCAAATAAATAAATAAATAAATAAATGGAAAAGTTGCATTATCTAATGCTTAATAGCCAGGAACGTCCAAATACATCACGAATCTCACTGAGATTCGCGATTTTGCGTTCCTCACCGAGATTCGTGATGGGAGCGTGCTCCTTTCATGGGAGAAGCGCGTTTCTGTCATGGGGGAAATGTTTCAGTACAAATCACAAAAAATTAGAGAAGAAGAAAGGGGAAAAGGAAGCATAAAAAAATGGGTATAAAAAAATGGGAAAAAATACAGAGAATATATAGAAGAAGAGAATGGAAGAAGAAAGCAGAGAAAAAAGAGTTAAAAAAGGGTTTTTGGTGAATCACTTCCAGACTTGAACTTGTGGAGTGAGATGTTATTTATACTTGAAAATGGATACAAGAGAGGTTGTTACAGATGTGAAAACAGATTCAAAGATAATTAAAGATAACAAATTAAAGATATCTAGAATATTGCTGCAAGACTCTTGCTTAATACTCGGTCTATAACTGCATACCTGGACTATCAACAGCCTTAGTTGAGAGTCTTTAGGTAATTACGGTGTCATCATTAACACCTCCTTTAAAGTTGTACTTCAGTTGATGGACGTGCAACTTGCCTCGAATGATTTGAAATCTTGGTGCTGAAAGCCCCTTCGTAAATATATCTGCTAGTTGATCACGGGAGCTAATGAATTGTACTTACAGTTTTTTGCGTGTAACTCGTTCTTTGAGAAAGTGATAATCGATTTTGATGTGCTTCGTGGTGAATGCTGCACTCTAAGTTCTTTTAGAAGAGACTGTATCCAAATTAATTCAGAGGTTACAATTGTCACCCCCCGGTATTCTGCCTCAGTGCTTGATTTAAATATTGTATTTTTCTTTTTTGCACTCTAAGATATCAAATTTCCTCTAAGTTATATGCAATAACCACTTATACTTCCCCGATCATCTAAACTCCCAACCCAATCTACATCGGAGTATGCTTGAAGAGAGAAATCTTTGGTACCCTTGATATGCAAACCATTATCAACAGTATGCTTGAGATACCGTAGTATCCTTTTTACCAACTCCCAGTGCTCAATATAAGGTTCATGCATATACTGACATACCTTGTTTATAGAAACAAATATATCCGGCCTTATGAGATGCAAATATTGTAGTGCTCCAACCACACTACGATATAAAGAAGCATATTCAAACTTCTGAGTCCCTTGCTTGTGGATCTTTACATTAGGTTCCAACGGAGTACACACATGCTTTACACCATCAAGATTTGTATGGTGTAGAAGATCAGCAACATACTTGCGCTGAGACAGTAACTCATTAGAATGTCGAATAACCTCAACACCTAAGAAGAAAATCAAATTTCCCATATCTTTCAATGCAAACACCGCTCCAAGCTCTGAAATAAGTATTTTAATCTGAGATGGTTGAAACCCTGTTATAATGATGTCATCCACATATACTAGAACATATGTGATAGAGTATGTTGTTTGTAAAATAAATAACGAATTGTCTGCAATTGAACCTTTGAACCCTAACTGCAACAACTGTGCACTTAGCTTGGAATACCAGGCCTGAGGCGCCTTTCTAAACCCATAGAGAGAATTATGCAATTTGTATACATGATTGGGATAATATGGATCAACATATCCTGCTGGCTGCTGCATATACACATCCTCTTCCATATTGCCATTCAAAAATGCATTTTCAACATCGAGCTATTTAATATGCCACTGATTCATAGCAGCTATGGATAATATAAGCTGAATAGTGCATGGCTTTATCACAGGGCTAAAATTATTTCCATAATCAATTCCCTCTTGCTGATTGTAGCCCTTAGTTACCAAACGTGCCTTAAATTTGTCTATGCTACCATCAGGATTTTTCTTGACTCTATAGACCCATTTGGAAACAACAACGTTCATGCCTTTTTCATATTTCACCAGGGAGTAAGTGCCATTGTGTATTAGTGCATTAATATGTAAATATATCGCTTCTTTCCACTTTGGATTCTTTGAAGCAGTGTTGTAGCAGGTTGTCTCTATGAAGTATGCATCATACATAGGCATTTAAGCACATCTTCTTAATAGGTTTAGAGATACCAAATTTTTCCCATGTTCGCATTGAATGATTGGCATCATTATGTTGTGGTGCTGGAGCTTCAGACTGAACCTGAGGCTGAACTGTGGAAGTTGCAGATGCTGCTGAATTGGAAGAATTTTCTCCCGGTGATTAAAGTAGCATTTGAGGAGATTCAGGAAGTTCCATACCAGTAGTTGGGTTGCCAACAACTGACTTATTGTTCCTTGTTGTATGCGTAACACTATCTTCTACACCATATGTTAAATGACAATTTCTAAACGGTGGTGAAACTAGAATACTTGTGCTATATGGAACACTACCTAAACTTTCCAAGGGACGCTGCTACTGGAGAGACTGAAATGGGAATGAGCCTTCCTCAAAACGAACATGGAGAAATATATAAATCCTATTAGTTTATCTATGCAAACACATATAGCCTTTGTGTGAACATGACTGTGTCATCCTTAACAAAAATAAAGGATAAAAGAAATTACAGAAGAAGACAGGTAAGAAGACGGATACTCAAAAAATAAAAGAAAATGAATATCGAATTAAAACCCTAGGGAAACATCATGTATTTACTCCGGGCATAGTTGGAACCCAAGACCAACACCTTCCCCTACATATTTTCGCTAGTTTCCATGGATACAAAAGAAAAAATAAAAATAAATAATGAACGATGAACGATGAAGAACACACACATATTGCTATCCAAGTGTCATTTTATATATATACACCGGTTGGTCTAATTGGTCTGGTCTCCTCTTTTTTTTTAGTAACAAAATCACTCTATTTCATCCCAGCAGTAATAAAAATTCGATGTTAGTGACCCACCAAATCACTTAGAGAAACAAAAAGTTTGCGAAAATAAAAACAGAAAGTGATATGGTGACATTCCGAGATATGGTAACAACTATCATATTATTTCTAACACTTGAATAATTCTGTCCTTTTAATTAATGGGTTCCTCAACTCCCGCAACCAAGATGGTTCCATCCATTTAGATTGATGGTGTCATCCTAAAGGCACAAGTCTCTATATTTCAGAGTGTATAAAGAATTTTTTTTTATTTTTTTTTTAATGAACACAAGGGAAAACTAACAAGGCTAAAAACTCTATATGAGAACACTCCTCCAGACTTAAACTTTACATTGTCCATAATGTAAACTTTATCCAATCAAAGTAAAGTTCAAGATGGGAAATTCATAACATGATATGTATACGAAATAAGAAAATAAAATGCATAATAAACAATGATACTCCAACTCATAGCTATTTCTGAACAATAGAGGATAAACACTAAACAAGCTATTTAGTTGGAATCTAATCCCAACTTAGCCAATATATATACCTCTTCGTTAAGAAAAAGTTCCATCTACTTAGAAAGGCTAGTGGTTATTCTAATTTGTTCAAAAATCTCTAAAAGTTAGAGTTTTGATATGCAAATATCCAAAATAAGAAAATAAAGATAAAATACTTGAGAAATAAAAAGATAGAGATAGATACACAAAACCAATGGGTTTCCTCCTATTTAGCGCTTGGTTTAAAGTCGTCACCCAGACTTGTAAGACGAATTCTCCATACACCAATAATCAGAAAAGTTGGGGATCCACCCATAGCACCTGTTTTGCAAACACTAGCTTCACACACATATTAGTAATATAAAATAAAAACGAAGATATTAACCGATTAAAGTTTCCCCCACACTTGGAAGTGCATAAAGAATATAGGAGTCGGGAACTTCCACAGTTTCTTGTTCACAAACCTGCATAGTATGAGAATCAAGCATCTCTAATGGAGGATATCGAGAAATAAAGTCATTCAACAATATTCTCGAAGCACATACATTCAAACCAATGAGAGGTAAAGGAGAAGAAACAATATGTAAAGGGTTAGACAAACCTTCCACAGTCTCTTGTATCACATAATCCTCTTCATCCTTCAAAAACTCAAGTGAATTATTCACCTCTTGTATATCATGGTCCTCCATCAAACCTTGCAACCATTCTTCATCCATTTCTACCTTAACTAAAGTGGTGATATCAACATCTTCATTACAATCCTTTGCAAGATCAATTGGGTCTTCCACAATATTGGTCATAACGGTTTCACTCTCAACATACTCTTCTTCATTAGACTCAAACCTTGTTGTAAGGAAGTTCTGTAAAACACTAGTTTCATCATACTCATGTACCTTTTGAATAGGTGCTTGATTATTATAAAGATCAAGAGTTGAGTCAACTACACTAACGTCATCAAATATCTCCAAAGGTTGGTCCTTTTAAACACAATCATCTTCATTTTCAGACTCACCATAATAAGAATCTTTATCGTTTTCATAACCTTTATCCCGACGTTGTTGAAGTTCCATATGAATGGTCTTACTAATTTCTACGACAAGATTTTCCGAGTCTCCATCATCTTCCAACTTGTATATTTTCTGTGCAAGTTAATGAAGTTCACACGCTTACCACCATTGACTACAATAGGTTCTTTTTCCCAATGGCACGACCACTTTGGCCAAGTTGCGGGCGCTACGTTTTGGCATGTTCCAATAGCATAGCGGCTTAGAAATTGGCTAGTGGTGCGTGTTGGCATGTGCCAATGGCACGCACGACCAAGTTGATCTAGTTTCACGGTTTGCAAGCCTAGGGCACTATTTTCGGCATGTGCCAAACGGTATAGCGGCTTAGTTTGGCATGGTTTCCTGTGGGTGCAATATGTGGTTTGGTTTTGGCATCGTTTCCATGGTGCGCAATATGCGGCTTGGTTTTGGCGTCGTTGCCATGTTGTGCAGTATGCGGCTTGGTTTTGGCGTCGTTGCCATGGTGCGCAGTATGCGTCTTGGTTTTGGCGTCGTTTCCATGGTGCGCAGTATGCGTCTTGGTTTTGGCGTCGTTGCCATGGTGCGCAGTATGCGGCTTGGTTTTGGCGTCGTTGCCATGGTGCGCAGTATGCGGCTTGGTTTTGGAATTAGGGTTCTGTGTTGAAAACCCTAATATGGTATTTTGAAAAAATACCCTCATTAATTATTAACACCTGAATTAAATGCTCGTAGTTAATGTGTTGCTGGTAACACTAGGTCATGGGGTTTTACGATTTTACCCCTTATCTGAAATCCATTATCGACAGTCTTGTAATCCATTCAAAATCTGTATACAACTCGAATGAAACCAATTAGCAGTAGAATTGTCCCACCTAGGTGCTTGACTTACATACCCACTACAAGGTTGTTGTTGGTATGTATGAAAATCACCATAGGTTCTCTAGGATATGCATCATAGCCAATAAATTGGTTTTGATTGTATCCCATAGATGGTGGGTAATTGTCATAACGTTATGGAGGTTGAAAACCGTATCCATTATTCCAATATGCTCCGTCCATAGAATGGTACCTAAAACAAGAGTTCTCAAAACTATGTTAAGGACCAGAAAATAAGAAAAACTAGCAAAAAACTAACAAAAATAAAAATAAAATAAGAAACTAAAAACAAGTGACAACCGCTGCCTCCTCGACACCAAAAATTTGATCGTGGTCGTAGATTTCAAAAATAAATTATACTTTCTTCTACTCAAAATATATAATGAAGCAAGGGCAAGAAAGGATCGTTCCCACAGAGAGGTCTTGGTTGTCAATATATTTTCAGTTTCTTATATAATCAAAGGGGGGATTTTTCTAATTTTTGTAACTAAAACAAATATAAAAGAAAATAAAGAAAAGTAAACAAATAGATTCAAAGATGTGAAAGCATTGGTTAAGTATTTCATTTTCATTCACAAACATATTCTTGTCATAATAACTAGAATTGATATTTCATCTCTAATTATCAAAATTCCTAGAATACCCTGATCGCAAGAATATCCCGCTAATTTCCTCTTGTCATCAACAAACACATTAGAAGATGCGAATATGAATTCTATCTAAGAGAACAACCTAACGTGTAAAAGCACTAATCAAGTTTATTTCCCTAGATGCATTAAGTTCTATGAAATCAGACCAATCAAAGCAATCGAACGTGTAAAAGCACTAATCCTTTTTAACAAAGGTTATGGTTCACATATGATCATACGAATATATCACTACAAACTTGTTGATGGTGGTCTTTAGTTTAGGGTTAAAATCGTAAAACGCTAAATCCTAGCAGACATTTAAAACAAGCATTTACTAGGCGCATCAATAAAAGCTATTAATATGTCCCTAATAATTACCAGGGTATATTTTTTTTTCAAATTAGGGTTACGACAAACCAAACCCTAATTCCCCCCATGTGCCAATGACAAATCATGCCAGCCACGTCTAGCCCAAGCTAGCCGCGCCATGACAATCGCACCGTGCCATGGCCCTAGCTATGCTAGCCGCATCTCGTGTGCCAATGGCAAATCATGCCAGCCACACCCTACCGCGCCAAAGTATGCCAACCATGCTAGCCACACCCCGCGTGCCAATGGAAAATCATGCCAGCCACGCCTAACCAAAGATAGTCGCGCCATGCCAATTGCACCGTGCCATGGCCCTTACTATGCTAGCCACATCTCATGTGCCAATGGAAAATCATGCTAGACACACCCTACCGCGCAAAAGCATGCCAACCATGCTAGCCGCACCCCACGTGCCAAATCATGCAGTCCACGCCTAGCCCACGCTAGCCGCGTCATGCAAATCGCACCGTGCCATGGCCCTAGCTATGCTAGCCGCATCTCGTGTGCCAATGGAAAATCATGCCAGACACGCCCTACTACACCAAAGCATGCCAAAAATTCTAGCAGCACCCCGCGTGCCAATGGAAAATCATGCCAGCCACGCCTACCGTGCAAAAGCATGCCAACCATGCTAGCCGCACCCCGCGTGCCAATGGAAAATAATGCCAGCCACGCCTAGCCCAAGATAGCCGCGCCATACCAATCGCACCATGTCATGGCCCTAGCCATGCTAGCTATTACGGTGCTGCAAGTGTCGCATAATGATGGCGCATCATAGAATTGCAGGCCAAGTCAGAGTTCCTCCGTAATGGCGCATTGCGAAGCCATAATAGCGGTATACTGTATAGACCGTTAAGTGTCGAGAATGACATAACCCTACAGGGCCAGTGAAGAAAAAAGGTAGCGCTACACTGTAAATACATTTGGCTAAGGAATGAAGTTTACTGACCGACACAAAAAGGCTTCATTGAGGTGAAGGAAAGACAAGGCCAAAGTGACAAATGCAACATGCGATGTTGGCATTAAGGCATATCCGTGAAGTTGAGTTGGCCCAAACTCAAAGATGATACAAGTAGAGTGAAATACACTAAGAGTTGATCTATGGAATTGGTTCTAGGCTGGCCAAAGCTTGAATAATTCAAACAAGTTGGTAATGCAAGAGTTGCATTGATGTTGTCAAGCTAATTGGCTTAGTGAAGCATATATGACACACGAGTAACTAGAGTGGGCTTAAGGAGTTGTCCTCGACAAGTAAAGCTCAAAGAGTGTCCGTTCATGAGTTTGGAATGATAAACATGTACGGACAAGATGGTTGAACGTTGGAGAGTGGCGGAATCCAGTATGCCAGAACAAGTGGCGCAATACGGCCCAAGTGACGGTTACAAGTTGGTTACGAGCTTCACAAGCATGCCAACGACGCGTGATGAAGATGAGCAGTTATAAAGGAGTTTATAATCGTGGGAGAAGAGTTTTAACTGCCAAGAGAATAGGTGTTGGACGATTGGCGCAAGTTAAAGGAGAACTATCCAGTTGGCATAGTAATTGGCAGTTATGAAACTGCTCCCCGAGACATATGGATGTCTCTAGCGTGTGTAAAGGTTATGCACGGTTTGGCCCAGCAAATATGCTGTATAAATAGTCCTAAGGCATGGGAAATTCGGCAGCCTAGCCTATGTGAGAGTAAGCTAACATATGTGGGAGTGTAGATTGCATATGTGAGCGAATAAGAGAGTTTTTGTAAGACTTAGACTTGGTTCAAGGAGTGAACAAGTATGTTTAAGTCCCCAACTGGGAAAGTTTTGTATTTCTTCCCTTTGATGCAATAAAAGAGTTAATTGTGTCATATTCTAAGTGTTCTTGGTTGGATGATTGTTGTTAGCAAAGTATGGCAAGGATTGAATGCATTATGGGGTGCATTTGATGAGTTTAAGTTGAAGAGAAATAAGATTAAAGACTTCCGTTGTTGAATTGTTGAGTTGTCTGTTTGCATTGGTGCAAACTTATAAGGCTGAAGTACAAGTGGGTGAAGCATTATTCATAGAACCATTGTGCTGCCGGGTTACACTTTCGCAGAAAATATCTGGGGTGTTTGAAGGTGTGACAATTCGGGTATCAGAGCTGTGTTTGGTACACAGTTCAGGTGTATTTGTTGGATAATATGCTAATAATTCTTTATCTCTTAAGCTATTTTCCTATGAGCAAGTAAGTGGTGCATTATTTTCAGAATATTGCATTAGAAATGGGTTCTAATGGCATGATGATCGACGAAGAACTACCGGGTACGCTTGATCAGCTTGAGGAGTATGGCAGTAATCTTGATGATTTTGTCATAGATATGGGCTATGATAGCCTTGTCAATCCTCTTGTTTCTGAAGATAAGGGAAGGCTAGACCTACTTGAAGGAAGGACATCAGATTGGTTTAAATAATTTGATGAAAGGGTAGGTGCAGTCGAGGACAAGGTGTCCGATGCAACCTTGTTGAATTGCGAAACCAATGCTGAAGTTACTGAATTGAAGGTGCAATTCAGTGACATAAAGACCATACTAACAATCCATGCGAAACAAATGTCTGAGGAAGTGGCTAGCATTCGCGGGTTAATGTGTAACGGCATGTTTGTAGGGGCAAACATGCACGGAGAAAGCTCAAGTCGAGTCTCCGAGCCAAGAGTTTACGTTGGTTCCAGAAATGCTAGGGAAATTGAGAATTTCTTGTATGACGTCGAGGCATACTTTGAGGAAAATGGAACTAGGTAAGGACAAAAAGTAACTCTCGCAGGCATTTACCTTGGTGGTGATGCAAAGGTTTGGTGGAGAACTATGCTGCAAGAAGATGAAGCTGCTGGTTATACCAATCCAATGTCATGGGATGACATGAATGAGGGACTGAGATGTCAGTTCTGGCCGATCAATGGTGCTTGGTATGCAAGAGAAAGTTTACGTAGGCTGAAAATGACGAGTACACCACAGGCCTATGCTGAAAACTTCCTTGCATTGGTGCAAGAAGTGCGTGGCATGAGTGAAGAAGATCAGATGTTCCAATTTCTGGCTGGCGCAAGTTCAAGTGTGATTGCTGAACTTAAGAAGCGTAAAATCCAGATTATCCAGATGGCTATTCAAGTGGTAAGAGGACTTAATAGGTGCACAACAACTGAAGATGTCCAAAGCTGTGAAGGTGAATCCAAAAGGAAGGAGAAATCTGTAGGCAGTAAGCGCAAGCATGATCCGAAGGAGGATGAATTATTCCCTTCAGCCCAGAAGTATAGGGAATGTTTCATCTGCAAAGGTTTGAATTTCGCAAGAAGCTGTCCACTCAAAGAACAACTTAATGTATCAGTTGAGAATGACTATGGGAGTCATTCTAGCAAGACTCGTGAAGGCCAAAGTGAAGGTTAAAGGAAGAGACCCCGCAGCGAAGTCGTTTCTCACTTCGACAAAGTGAGAAACTAAGCTAAGAACTAGAGTAAGTCTTGTTGTCTCCATGGCGACACTTTAATGCCAAAACAAGAGTGTTTGTGGCCTTGTTTTATGTAGCTTTAGTTGTTGGTTGTTGCAAACTCTGTGTGTAGAGTTTGGTTGTACAGACTTTTATTTGAGTCTTCAAGTTTGTATATACTCTGCTTTGGTGTAAGCAAGTTTCTTTGTTAATGAAGTTTTAGCTCTCCAAAAGTGATCAAGTGGATGATCAATCATGTAATGGTACATGGTCTTGTTATGTAAGAGCAGTAATGAACAAGGGTGTTTTCGTTTATAAAGTCTTGCCTATTTATTTACGATGTAAAGCTAGTTCATGGGAAGATGCTGCAAGTAGCATACTTAGCCTAACGTATGCAATAGCGAGACAAGTTGAAAGCTAAATAAGCAAAGCATAGGACAAGGGTCCTAGTTGGTGGAAAAGTGATGTTGCTATTTGGGAATTGCAGAATAGCACGACGGCAGATGGGCAGCGACGGTGCAAGCAATACATCAAGTAAGAAATCATTTTATCAACAAGCATGAGTCGGGTAGAACTCATGGCCTTAGATAAAGACACACACTTTCCAGGAAAAGTAGCAATGTAGTTCAAAGAAATATTTGGAGACATATTGGCTTTGAAGGCGTAGCATATGGACTGCTAAAGGGTTAGTTAATGAAATATCCAAAGAGATAGTTAGTCACAGTTTTAAATGGGCTTTGCACCTCAATGGTTTTGTTACATGGAAGTTAAGAAAAGAAAACTTATGATTCCAGTTCGTGTATGCAAAATGGCATAAGTATAGAGTATATACTTGGTGGCCACATTCATAGAAATGAGATCTTGAATGTTTTTTGCATAATCAGAGTTTGGTAAGGCATGAAGTGTTGAATTTGGGTGTATAATGCAAAGAGAAACCATATTCACTTTATGACGTGCTTAATGAAGAGCGCGGAGAACAACAGTTCAACGGAAAGTTCCTAACAAAATTGATTAAAAATGAAGCCAAGTCGTTTATAAGTCCTTATCACGTTGATTGAGATGCAAGCGGCAAAGTCGGGAAACGATGGCAATGATCATGATGATCGAATTGAGAAGAATCACTCAGTGCGTACACTTAGGCGCCAATGATTTATGCGAAATTCAAGCTAAAAGAAAATTGGCTGAGAAGAATTTCAGATTGGCATTTGGGTATTGAAGCATGATTTGAGTGGCAACGTAAGTGTAGTGCACGACGCCGAGAAGTGACTCAAGTATATGAGATCAATGGCAAAGCAGTAAAGCTAAGTTTTGGTTTTTGGTACTAGGCATAAAGTTTTGGCAGGAAGGGTGGCCAAACAAGTCTGCTGAATTCTGAGAGTGGCTCAGAAGTGTACAAACGGCGAAAAATAAGTATATTGGGTATACTTGGTTGCATTCAACGAGGGCGTTGAACGGATTAGGTGGGGGAGGTCTATTACGGTGCTGCAAGTGTCTCATAATGATGGCGCGTCATAGAATTGCAGGCCAAGTCAGAGTTCCGCCGTAATGGCGCATTGCGAAGCCATAATAGCGGTATACTATATAGACCGTTAAGTGTCGAGAATTACATAACACTACAGGGCCAGTGAAGAAAAAAGGTAGTGCTACACTGTAAAGACATTTGGCTAAGGAATGAAGCTTACTGACCGACACAGTAAGGCTTCATTGAGGTAAAGGCAAGACAAGGCCAAAGTGACAAATGCAACATGCGATGTTGGCATTAAGGCATATCCGTGAAGTTGAGTTGGCCCAAACTCAAGGATGATACAAGTAGAGTGAAATAGACTAAGAGTTGGTCTATGGCATTGGTTCAAGGCTGGCCAAAGCTTGAATAATGCAAACAAGTTGGTAATTCAAGAGTTGCATTGATGTTGTCAAGCTAATTGGCGTAGTGAAGCATATATGACACACGAGTAACTAGAGTGGGCTTAAGGAGTTGGCCTCGACAAGTAAAGCTCAAAGAGTGTCCGTTCATGAGTTTGGAATGATAAACATGTACGGACAAGATGGTTGAACGTTGGAGAGTGGCGGAATCCAGTATGCCAAAACAAGTGGCGCAATACGGCCCAAGTGACGGTTACAAGTTGGTTACGAGCTTCACAAGCATGCCAACGACGCGTGATGAAGATGAGCGGTTATAAAGGAGTTTATAATCGTGGGAGAAGAGTTTTAACTGCCAAGAGAACAGGTGTTGGACGATTGGCGAAAGTTAAAGGAGAACTATCCAGTTGGCATAGTAATTGGCAGTTATGAAACTTCTCCCCGAGACATATGTTTTGTCTCTAGCGTGTGTAACGTTATGCACGGTTTGGCCCAAAGAAAGTCTGTATAAATAGTCCTAAGTCATGGGAAATTCGGCAGCCTAGCCTATGTGAGAGTAAGCTAACATATGTGGGAGTGTAGATTGCATATGTGAGCGAATAAGAGAGTTTTTGTAAGACTTAAACTTGGTTCAAGGAGTGAACAAGTATGTTTAAGTCCCCAACTGGGCAAGTTTTGTATTTCTTCCCTTTGATGCAATAAAAGAGTTAATTGTGTCATATTCTAAGTGTTCTTGGTTGGATGATTGTTGTTAGCAAAGTATGGCAAGGATTGAATGCATTATGGGGTGCATTTGATGAGTTTAAGTTGAAGAGAAAGAAGATTAAAGACTTCCGCTGTTGAATTGTTGAGTTGGCTGTTTGCATAGGTGCAAACTTATAAGGCTGAAGTACAAGTGGGTAAAGCATTATTCATAGAACCATTGTGTCTGCGGGTTACACTTTCGCAGAAAATATCTGGGGTGTTTGAAGGTGTGACAATTCGCGTATCAGAGCTGTGTTTGGTGCACAGTTTAGGTGTATTTGTTGGATAATAAGCTAAGAATTCTTTATCTCTTAAGTTATTTTCCTGTGAGCAAGTAAGTGGTGCATTATTTTCAGAATATTGCATTAGAAATGGGTTCTAATGGCATGATGATCGACGAAGAACTACCGGGTACGTTTGATCAACTTGAGGAGTATGGCAGTAATCTTGATGATTTTGTCATAGACATGGGCTATGATAGCCTTGTCAATCCTCTTGTTTCTGAAGATAAGGGCAGGCTAGACCTACTTGAAGGAAGGACATCAGATTGGTTTAAAGAATTTGATGAAAGGGTAGGTGCAGTCGAGGACAAGGTGTCCGATGCAACCTTGTTGAATTGCGAAACCAATGCTGAAGTGACTGAATTGAAGGTGAAATTCAGTGACATAAAAACCATACTAACAATCCATGCGAAGAAAATGTCTGAGGAAGTGGCTGGCATTCGCGGGTTAATCAGTAACGGCATGTTTGTAGGGGCAAACACGCATGGAGAAAGCTCAAGTCGAGTCTCCGAGCCAAGAGTTTACGTTGGTTCTAGAAATGCTAGGGAAATTGAGAATTTCTTGTATGACGTTGAGGCATACTTTGAGGCGAATGGAACTAGGGAAGGACAAAAATTAACTCTCGAAGGCATTTACCTTGGTGGTGATGCAAAGGTTTGGTGGAGAACTATGCTGCAAGAAGATGAAGCTGCTGGTTATACCAATCCAATGTCATGGGATGACATGAATGAGGGACTGAGATGTCAGTTCTGGACGAGAAATGGTGCTTGGTATGCAAGAGAAAGTTTACGTAGGCTGAAAATGACGAGTACACCACAGGCCTATGCTGAAAACTTCCTTGCATTGGTGCAAGAAGTGCGTGTCATGAGTGAAGAAGATCAGATGTTCCTAATTTCTGGCTGGCGCAAGTTCAAGTGTGATTGCTGAACTTAAGAAGCGCAAAATCCAGATTATCCAGATGGATATTCAAGTGGTAAGAGGACTTACTAGGTGCACAACAACTGAAGATGTGCAAATCTGTGAAGGTGAAGCCAAAAGGAAGGAGAAATCAGAGGCGAAGCGCAAGCATGATCCGAAGGAGGATGAGTTATTCCCTTCAGCCCAGAAGTATAGGGAATGTTTCATCTACAAAGGTTTGAATTTCGCAAGAAGCTGTCCACTCAAAGAACAACTTAATGTATCAGTTGAAAATGACTATGGGAGTCATTCTAGCAAGACTCGTGAAGGCCGAAGTGAAGGTTAAAGGAAGAGACCCTGCAGCGAAGTCGTTGCTCACTTCAACAAAGTGAGAAACTAAGCTAAGAACAAGAGTAAGTCTTGTTGTCTCCATGGCGACACTTTAATGCCAAAACAAGAGTGTTTGTGGCCTTGTTTTATGTAGCTTTAGTTGTTGGTAGTTGCAAACTCTGTGTGTAGAGTTTGGTTGTACAGACTTTTATTTGAGTCTTCAAGTTTGTATATACTCTGCTTTGGTGTAAGCAAGTTTCTTTGTTAATGAAGTTTTAGCTCTCCAAAAGTGATCAAGTGGATGATAAATCATGTAATGGTACATGGTCTTGTTATGTAAGAGCAGTAATGAACAAGGGTGTTTTCGTTTATAAAGTCTTGCCTATTTATTTACGATGTAAAGCTAGTTCATGGGAAGATGCTGCAAGTAGCATACTTAGCCTAACGTATGCAATAGCGAGACAATTTGAAAGCTAAATAAGCAAAGCATAGGACAAGGGTCCTAGTTGGTGGAAAAGTGATGTTGCTATTTGGGAATTGCAGAATAGCACGACGGCAGATGGGCAGCGACGGTGCAAGCAATACAGCAAGTAAGAAATCATTTTATCAACAAGCATGAGTCGGGTAGAACTCATGGCCTTAGAGAAAGACACACACTTTCCAGGAAAAGTAGCAATGTAGTTCAAAGAAATATTTGGAGACATATTGGCTTTGAAGGCGTAGCATATGGACTGCTAAAGGGTTAGCTAATGAAATGTCCAAAGAGATAGTTAGTCACAGTTTTAAATGGGCTTTGCACCTCAATAGTTTTGTTACATGGAAGTTAAGAAAAGAAAACTTACGATTCCAGTTCGTGTATGCAAAATGGCATAAGTATAGAGTATATACTTGGTGGCCACATTCATAGAAATGAGATCTTGAATGTTTTTTGCATAATCAGAGTTTGGTAAGGCATGAAGTGTTGAATTTGGGTGTATAATGCAAAGAGAAACCATATTCACTTTATGACGTGCTTAATGAAGAGCGCGGAGAACAACAGTTCAACGGAAAGTTCCTAACAAAATTGATTAAAAATGAAGCCAAGTCGTTTATAAGTCCTTATCACGTTGATTGAGATGCAAGCGGCAAAGTCGGGAAACGATGGCAATGATCATGATGATCGAATTGAGAAGAATCACTCAGTGCGTACACTTAGCGCCAATGATTTATGCGAAATTCAAGCTAAAAGAAAATTGGCTGAGAAGAATTTCAGATTGGCATTTGGGTATTGAATCATGATTTGAGTGGCAACGTAAGTGTAGTGCACGACGCCGAGAAGTGACTCAAGTATATGAGATCAATGGCAAAGCAGTAAAGCTAAGTTTTGGCTTTTGGTACTAGGCATAAAGTTTTGGCAGGAAGGGTGGCCAAACAAGTCTGCTGAATTCTGAGAGTGGCTCAGAAGTGTACAAACGCCGAAAAATAAGTATATTGGGTATACTTGGTTGCATTCAACGAGGGCGTTGAACGGATTAGGTGGGGGAGGTCTATTACGGTGCTGCAAGTGTCGCATAATGATGGCGCATCATAGAATTGCAGGCCAAGTCAGAGTTCCTCCGTAATGGTGCATTGCGAAGCCATAATAGCGGTATACTATATAGACCGTTAAGTGTCGAGAATTACATAACACTACAGGGCCAGTGAAGCAAAAAGGTAGTGCTACACTGTAAAGACATTTGGCTAAGGAATGAAGCTTACTGACCGACACAAGAAGGCTTCATTGAGGTAAAGGCAAGACAAGGCCAAAGTGACAAATGCAACATGCGATGTTGGCATTAAGGCATATCCGTGAAGTTGAGTTGGCCCAAACTCAAGGATGATACAAGTAGAGTGAAATAGATTAAGAGTTGGTCTATGGCATTGGTTCAAGGCTGGACAAAGCTTGAATAATGCAAACAAGTTGGTAATTCAAGAGTTGCATTGATGTTGTCAAGCTAATTGGCGTAGTGAAGCATATATGACACACGAGTAACTAGAGTGGGCTTAAGGAGTTGGCCTCGACAAGTAAAGCTCAAAGAGTGTCCGTTCATGAGTTTGGAATGATAAACATGTACGGACAAGATGGTTGAACGTTGGAGAGTGGCGGAATCCAGTATGCCAAAACAAGTGGCGCAATACGGCCCAAGTGACTGTTACAAGTTGGTTACGAGTTTCACAAGCATGCCAACGACGCGTGATGAAGATGAGCGGTTATAAAGGAGTTTATAATCGTGGGAGAAGAGTTTTAACTGCCAAGAGAACAGGTGTTGGACGATTGGAGAAAGTTAAAGGAGAACTATCCAGTTGGCATAGTAATTGGCAGTTATGAAACTTCTCCCCGAGACATATGGCTGTCTCTAGCGTGTGTAACGGTTATGCACGGTTTGGCCCAGTAAAGCTGCTGTATAAATTTTCCTAAGTCATGGGAAATTCGGCAGCCTAGCCTATGTGAGAGTAAGCTAACATATGTGGGAGTGTAGATTGCATATGTGAGCGAATAAGAGAGTTTTTGTAAGACTTAGACTTGGTTCAAGGAGTGAACAAGTATGTTTAAGTCCCCAACTGGGCAAGTTTTGTATTTCTTCCCTTTGATGCAATAAAATAGTTAATTGTGTCATATTCTAAGTGTTCTTGGTTGGATGATTGTTGTTAGCAAAGTATGGCAAGGATTGAATGCATTATGGGGTGCATTTGATGAGTTTAAGTTGAAGAGAAAGAAGATTAAAGACTTCCGCTGTTGAATTGTTGAGTTGGCTGTTTGCATAGGTGCAAACTTATAAGGCTGAAGTACAAGTGGGTAAAGCATTATTCATAGAACCATTGTGCTGCCGGGTTACACTTTCGCAGAAAATATCTGGGGTGTTTAAAGGTGTGACAATTCGCGTATCAGAGCTGTGTTTGGTGCACAGTTTAGGTGTATTTGTTGGATAATACGCTAAGAATTCTTTATCTCTTAAGCTATTTTCCTGTGAGCAAGTAAGTGGTGCATTATTTTCAGAATATTGCATTAGAAATGGGTTCTAATGGCATGATGATCGATGAAGAACTACCGGGTACGTTTGATCAGCTTGAGGAGTATGGCAGTAATCTTGATGATTTTGTCATAGACATGGGCTATGATAGCCTTGTCAATCCTCTTGTTTCTGAAGATAAGGGCAGGCTAGACCTACTTGAAGGAAGGACATCAGATTGGTTTAAAGAATTTGATGAAAGGGTAGGTGCAGTCGAGGACAAGGTGTCCGATGCAACCTTGTTGAATTGCGAAACCAATGCTGAAGTGACTGAATTGAAGGTGAAATTCAGTGACATAAAAACCATACTAACAATCCATGCGAAGAAAATGTCTGAGGAAGTGGCTAGCATTCGCGGGTTAATCAGTAACGGCATGTTTGTAGGGGCAAACACGCATGGAGAAAGCTCAAGTCAAGTCAACGAGCCAAGAGTTTACGTTGGTTCTAGAAATGCTAGGGAAATTGAGAATTTCTTGTATGACGTTGAGGCATACTTTGAGGCGAATGGAACTAGGGAAGGACAAAAATTAACTCTCGAAGGCATTTACCTTGGTGGTGATGCAAAGGTTTGGTGGAGAACTATGCTGCAAGAAGATGAAGCTGCTGGTTATACCAATCCAATGTCATGGGATGACATGAATGAGGGACTGAGATGTCAGTTCTGGCCGAGAAATGGTGCTTGGTATGCAAGAGAAAGTTTACGTAGGCTGAAAATGACGAGGACACCACAGGCCTATGCTGAAAACTTCCTTGCATTGGTGCAAGAAGTGCGTGTCATGAGTGAAGAAGATCAGATGTTCCAATTTCTGGCTGGCGCAAGTTCAAGTGTGATTGCTGAACTTAAGAAGCGCAAAATCCAGATTATCCAGATGGATATTCAAGTGGTAAGAGGACTTACTAGGTGCACAACAACTGAAGATGTGCAAAGCTGTGAAGGTGAAGCCAAAAGGAAGGAGAAATCTGTAGGCAATAAGCGCAAGCATGATCCGAAGGAGGATGAATTATTCCCTTCAACCCAGAAGTATAGGGGATGTTTCATCTGCAAAGGTTTGCATTTCGCAAGAAGCTGTCCACTCAAAGTACAACTTAATGTATCAGTTGGGAATGACTATGGGAGTCATTCTAGCAAGTCTCGTGAAGGTCGAAGTGAAGGTTCAAGGAAGAGACCCCGCAGCGAAGTCGTTGCTCACTTCGACAAAGTGAGAAACTAAGCTAAGAACAATAGTACGTCTTGTTGTCTCCATGGCGACACTTTAATGCCAAAACAAGAGTGTTTGTGGCCTTGTTTTATGTAGCTTTAGTTGTTGGTTGTTGCAAACTCTGTGTGTAGAGTTTGGTTGTACAGACTTTTATTTGAGTCTTCAAGTTTGTATATACTCTTCTTTGGTGTAAGCAAGTTGCTTTGTTAATGAAGTTTTAGCTCTCCAAAAGTGATCAAGTGGATGATCAATCATGTAATGGTACATGGTCTTGTTATGTAAGAGCAGTAATGAACAAGGGTGTTTTCGTTTATAAAGTCTTGCCTATTTATTTACGATGTAAAGCTAGTTCATGGGAAGATGCTTCAAGTAGCATACTTAGCCTAACGTATGCAATAGCGAGACAAGTTGAAATTTAAATAAGCAAAGCATAGGACAAGGGTCCTAGTTGGTGGAAAAGTGATGTTGCTGTTTGGGAATTGCAGAATAGCACGACGGCAGATGGGTAGCGACGGTGCAAGCAATACAGCAAGTAAGAAATCATTTTATCAACAAGCATGAGTCGGGTAGGACTCATGGCCTTAGAGAAAGACACACACTTTCCAGGAAAAGTAGCAATGTAGTTCAAAGAAATATTTGGAGACATATTGGCTTTGAAGGCATAGCATATGGACTGCTAAAGGGTTAGCTAATGAAATTTCCAAAGAGATAGTTAGTCACAGTTTTAAATGGGCTGTGCAATTCAATAGTTTTGTTGCATGGAAGTTAAGAAAAGAAAACTTACGATTCCAGTTCGTGTATGCAAAATGGCATAAGTATAGAGTTTATACTTGGTGGCCACATTCATAGAAATGAGTTCTTGAATGTTGTTTGCATAATCAGAGTTTGGTAAGGCATGAAGTGTTGAATTTGGGTGTCTAATGCAAAGAGAACCCATATTCACTTTATGACGTGCTTAATGAAGAGCGCGGAGAACAACAGTTCAACGGAAAGTTCCTAACAAAATTGATTAAAAATGAAGCCAAGTCGTTTATAAGTCCTTATCACGTTGAGTGAGATGCAAGCGGCAAAGTCGGGAAACGATGGCAATGATCATGATGATCGAATTGAGAAGAATCACTCAGTGCATACACTTAGGCGCCAATGATTTATGCGAAATTCAAGCTAAAAGAAAATTGGCTGAGAAGAATTTCAGATTGGCATTTGGGTATTGAAGCATGATTTGAGTGGCAACGTAAGTGTAGTGCACGACGCCGAGAAGTGACTCAAGTATATGAGATCAATGGCAAAGCAGTAAAGCTAAGTTTTGGCTTGTGGTACTAGGCATAAAGTTTTGGCAGGAAGGGTGGCCAAAAAGGTCTGCTGAATTCTGAGAGTGGCTCAGTGTACAACGGAAAAATAAGTATATTGGGTATACTTGGTTGCATTCAACGAGGGCGTTGAACGGATTAGGTGGGGGAGGTCTATTACGGTGCTGCAAGTGTCGCATAATGATGGCGCGTCATAGAATTTCAGGCCAAGTCATAGTTCCGCCGTAATGGCGCATTGCGAAGCCATAATAGCGGTATACTGTATAGACCGTTAAGTGTCGAGAATTACATAAACTACAGGGCCAGTGAAGCAAAAAGGTAGCGATACACTGTAAAGACATTTGGCTAAGGAATGAAGCTTACTGACCGACACAGTAAGGCTTCATTCAAGTGAAGGCAAGACAAGGCCAAAGTGACAAATGCAACATGCAATGTTGGCATTAAGGCATATCCGTGAAGTTGAGTTGGCCCAAACTCAAGGATGATGCAAGTAGAGTGAAATATACTAAGAGTTGGTCTATGGCATTGGTTCAAGGCTGTCCAAAGCTTGAACAATGCAAACAAGTTGGTAATGCAAGAGTTGCATTGCTGTTGTCAAGATAATTGGCGTAGTGAAGCATATATGACACACGAGTAACTAGAGTGGGCTTAAGGAGTTGTCCTCGATAAGTAAAGCTCAAAGAGTGTCCGTGCATGAGTTTGGAATGATAAACATGTAGGGCCAAGATGGCTGAACGTTGGAGAAGAGGAGCGGTTATAAAGGAGTTTATAATCGTGGGAGAAGAGTTTTAACTGCCAAGAGAACAAGTGTTGGATGATTGGCGCAAGTTAAAGGAGAACTGGCCAGTTGGCATAGTAGTTGGCGGTTATGAAATCTGTTATCCCTTTATGAGATGATGGCTGTCTCTAGCGTGTGTAACGGTTATGCACGGTTTTGCCCAGCAAAGCTGCTATATAAATAGTCCTAACGCATGGGAAATTTGGCAGCCTAGCCTGTGTGAGAGTAATCTAACATATGTTGGAGTGTAGATTGCATATGTGATCGAGTATGAGAATTTTTGTAAGACTTAGACTTGGTTCAAGGAGTGAACAAGTCTGTTTAAGTCCCCAAGTGGGCAAGTTTTGTATTTCTTCCCTTTGATGCAATAAAAGAGTTGATTGTGTCATATTCTAAGTGTTCTGTATTGTGCATTTGATGAGTTTAAAGAAGTGAAAGAAGGCTATAAAGACTTTCGTTGTTAACCTGAAGTGTTGGATGTTTCCAAAGGTGCAAACTTATAAGGCTGAAGTGCAAGTGGGTGAAGCTTTGTTCACAGAACCATTGCACTGCCGGGTTAGACTTTCGCATAAAATTCCTAGGGCGTTTGAAGGTGTGACAATTCGGGTATCAGAGCTGTGTTTGGTTCACAATTCGAGTGTATTTGTTGGATAATACACTAGTGATTCTTTCCCTCTAAAGCTATTTTCCTGTGAGAAAGTAAGTGGCGCATTATTTTCAGAATATTGCATTAGAAATAAGTTCTAATGGCATGATGATCGACGAAGAACTACCGGGTACGTTTGATCAACTTGAGGAGTTTGGCAATCTTGGTGAGTTGGCCATAAACATGGGCTGTGATAGCCTTGAAAATCCTCTTATTTCTGAAGGTAAGGTCAGGCTAGACCTACTTAAAGGAAGGACATCAGATTGGTTTAAGGAATTTTAAGAAAGGGTAGGTGCAGTCGAGGACAAGGTGTCTGATGCAACCTTGTTGAATTGTGAAACCAATGCTGAAGTGACTGAATTGAAGGTGCAATTCAGTGACATAAAGACCATACTAACAAACCATGAGGAAGTGGATAGCATTCGCGGGTTAATCAGTAACAGAATGGTTTTAGGAGGAAACGTGCATGGAGAAAGCTCAAATCGAGTCTCCGAGCCAAGAATTTACGTAGGTTCCAGAAATGCTAGAGAAATTGAGAATTTCTTGTATGAGGTTAAGACATACTTTGAAGCAAATAGAACTAGGGAAGAACAAAAATTAACTCTCGCAGGCAATTACCTTGGTGGTGATGCAAAGGTTTGGTGGAGAACTATGATGCAAGAAGATGAAGAGGATGGTTATTCCAATCCTATGTCATGGAATGACATGAAAGAGGGACTGAGATGTCAGTTCTGTCCGAGCAATGGTGCTTGGTACGCAAGATAAAGTTTACGTAGGTTGAAAATGATGAGTACACCATAGGCCTATGCAGAAAACTTCCTTGCATTGGTGCAAGAAGTACGTGGCATGAGTGAAGAAGATCATATGTTCCAATTTATGGCTGGCGCAAGTTCTAGTGTAATTGCTGAACTTAAGAGGCAATGGCTATTCCAGCTGTAAGAGGGCTTACTAGTTGCACGACGACTGAATATGTGTAAAGCTGTGAAGGTGAAGCCAAAAGGAAGGAAAAATCTGTAGGAAGTAAGCGCAAGCATGAACGGAAGGAAGATGAATTATTCCCTTCAGCCCGGAAGTATAGGGGATATTTTATTTGCAAAGGTTTATACTTCGCTAGAAGCTGTCCACTCAAGGCACAACTTAATGCATCAGTTGGGAATGACTATGGGGGTCATTCTAGCAAGACTCATGGAGGTAGAAGTGATGGTTCAAGGAAGAGACCACGCAGCGAAGTTGTCGCTCACTTCGACAAAGAAAGAAACTAAGCTAAGAACAAGAGTAAGTGTTGCTGTCTCCATTGGCGACACTTTGATGCCAGAACAAAGAGTGTTCCTGAGCTTGTTCTATGTAGCTTTAGTTGTTGGTTGATGCAAACTCTGTGTGTAGAGTTTGGTTGTAGAGACTTTTATTTGAGTCTTCAAGTTTGTATATACTTTGCTTTGGTGTAAGCAAGTTGCTTTTTTAATGAAGTTTTAGCTTTCCAAAAGAGATCAGTTGATGATCAATCATGTAATGGTACATGGTATTGTTGTGTAAGAGCAGTAATGAACGAGGGTGTTTTCATTTATAAAGCCTTGCCTCTTTATTTACGATGTAAAGCTAATTCATGGGAAGATGGTGCAAGTAGCATACTTAGCCTAACGTATGCAATGGCAAGACAAGTTGAAAGCTAATAAGCAAAGCATAGGACATGGGTCCTAGTTGACATAGAAATGATCTTGCTATTTGGGGATTGCAAAATGGCACGACGGTAGATGGGCAGCGACAGTACAAGCAACGCAGCAAGTAAGAAATCATTTTATCAACAAGCATGAGTTGGGTAGAACTCATGGCCTTAGAGAAAGACACACACACTTTCCAGGAAATTAGCAATGCAGTTCAAAGAAGTATTTGGAGACATATTGGCTTTGAAGGCATAGAATATGGACAGCTAAAGGGTTAGCTAATGATATGTCCAAAGACATAGTTAGTCATAGTTTTAAATGGGCTGTGCAACTCAATAGTTTTGTTTCATGGAAGTTAAGCAAAGAAAACTCACCATTCCAGTTCGAGTATGCAAAATGGCATAAGTATAGAGTTTATACTTGGTGGCCATATTCATAAAAATGAGTTCTTGAATGTTGTTTGGATAATATGAGTTTGGCGAGGCATGCAGTGTTGAATTTGGGTGTCTAATGTAAAGAGAACCCCTATTCACTTTGTGACGTACTTAATGAGGAGCATGAAGAACAACAGTTCAACGGCGGGTCGTCGACAAAATTAATTGAAAACAAAGCCAAGTCATTCATAAGTCCTTGTCACATTGAGTGGAGGTAAAGTCGGAAAGCGATGGAAATGATCATGATGATCAAATTGAGAAGAATCACTCAGTGCGTACACTTAGGCGCAAATGTTTCATGCGAAATTCAAGTACAATTCAGGGAATTGGCAAGAAGAATTTCAAAGTTGCATTTGGGTGTTGATATACGGTTGTAGTGGGAGTTGGAACATACGCGCAACGTGAAAACAACAGTACAAGTCAGTAGGATCAATAGAAAAGTAGTAAAACTACGTGGTGGCATGTGGTACTAGGCATAAAGTTTTGGCAAGAAGGAATGCTAAATAAGTTTGTTGAATTTTGAGTGGCTCTGAAGTGTACAAGGCCGAAGAACAAGTATGTTGAGTATACTTGGTTGCGTTCAACGAGGGCGTTGAATGGATTAGGTGGGGGAGGTCTATTACGGTGCTGCAAGTGACGAATAATGATGACGCGATACAGAGTTGCAGGCCAAGTCAGAGTTCCGTCGTAATGGCGCATTGCGAAGCCATAATAGCGTTATACTGTATAGACCGTTAAGTGTCGAGAATGACATGACCTTGCAGGTCCAGTGAAACAAAAAGGTAGCGCTACACTGTAAAGACATTTGGGTTAGGAACGAAGCTTATTGACTGACACAATAAGGCTTCATTGAGGAGAAGGAAAGACGAAGCCAAATTGACAAATGCAACATGCGATGTTGGCATTAAGGCATATCCGTGGAATTGAGTTGGCCCAAATTCAAGGATGATGCAAGAGTATAGAATAGATCAAGAGTAGGTCTATGGCATTAGTTCAAGGTTGGCCAAAGCTTGAAAAATGCAAACAAGTTAGTAATGCAATAGTTGCACTGCTGTTTTCAAGCTAATTGGCGAAGTGAAGTATACTTGATGCATGAGTAACTAGAGTGAGCTTAAGGAGTTAGCCTCGACAAGTACATCCTAAAAATTTTCCGTGCATTATCTTAGAGTAACAAAAATGCAGGGCCAAGAGGGCTGAACGTTGGAGTGTGGGAGAATTCAGCATGGCGCAACAAGTGGCGCAATACATCTCAATTGACGGTTACAAGTTGGTTACGAGCTTCACAAGCATTCCAATGATGCATGATGAATAGGAGCGGTTATAAAGGAGTTTATAATCGTGGGAGAAGTGTTCTAACCGCAATAGAACAGCTGTTGGACGATTGGAGCAAGTTAGGAGAGAACTGGTCAATTGGCATAGTTATTGGCGGTTAACAGAACTGCTTTATAGGACAGATGGCTGTCCCATGCGTGTGTAACGGTTATGCACGGTTTGGCCAAGCAAAGATATACTATATAAATAGTCCTAAGGCATGGGAAATTCAGTAGCTAGACTGTGTGAGAGTTAGCCTAACATATGTGAGAGTGAAGTTTGCATATGTGAGTGAATATGAGAGTTTTTGTAAGACTTAGACTTGGTTAAAGGGGTGAACAAGTCTGTGTAAGTCCCCAAGTGGGAAAATTTTGTATTCTTTCCCTTTGATCTAATAAAAAGAGTTGATTATGTCATGTTCTAAGTGTTCTTGGTTGGATGATTGTTGTTGGTAAAGTATGGCATGAATTGAGTGCATTATGGGGTGCATTTGATGAGTTTAAAGAAGTGAAAGAAGGCTATAAAGACTTCCGTTGTTAACCTGAAGTGTTGGTTGTTTCCAAAGGTGCAAACTTATAAGGCTGAAGTGCAAGTGGGTGAAGCTTTGTTCACAGAACCATTGCGCTGCCGGGTTACACTTTCGCAGAAAATTCCTAGGGCGTTTGAAGGTGTGACAATTCGGGTATCAGAGACGTGTTTGGTGCATAGTTCGAGTGTATTTGTTGGATAATACACTAGTGATTCTTTCCCTCTAAAGCTATTTTCCTGTGAGAAAGTAAGTGGCGCATTATTTTCAGAATATTGCATTATAAATGAGTTCTAATGGCATGATGATCGACGAAGAACTACCGGGTACGTTTGATCAACTTGAGGAGTTTAGAAATCTTGGTGATTTGGCCATAAACATGGGATGTGATAGCCTTGAAAATCCTCTTGTTTCTGAAGGTAAGGTCAGGCTAGACCTACTTAAAGGAAGGAAATCATATTGGTTTAAAGAATTTGAAGAAAGGGTAGGTGCAGTCGAGGACAAGGTGTCTGATACAACCTTGTTGAATTGTGAAACCAATGCTGAAGTGACTGAATTGAAGGTGCAATTCAGTGACATAAAGACCATACTAACAAGACATGCGAAGTAAATGTCTGAGGAAGTGGCTAGCATTCGCGGGTTAATCAGTAATGGCATGTTTTTAGGAGGAAACCTGCATGGATAAAGCTCAAATCGAGTCTCCGAGCCAAGAATTTACGCAGGTTCCATAAATGCTAGAGAAATTGAGAATTTCTTGTATGAGGTTGAGACATACTTTGAAGCGAATAGAACTAGGGAATAACAAAAAGTAATTCTCGCAGGAAATTACCTTGGTGGTGATGCAAAGGTTTGGTGGAGAACTATGCTACAAAAAGATGAAGCCGATGGTTATGCCAATCCTATGTCATGGAATGACATGAAAGAGGGACTGAGATGTCAGTTATGTCCGAGCAATGGTGCTTGGTATGCAAGAGAAGGTTTACGTAGGTTGAAAATGATGAGTACACCATAGGCCTATGCTGAAAACTTCCTTGCATTGGTGCAAGAAGTACGTGGCATGAGTGAAGAAGATCATATGTTCCAATTTCTGGCTGGCGCAAGTTCGAGTGTAATTGCTAAACTTAAGAGGCGCAAAATCTAGATTATCCAGATGGCTATTTCAGCTGTAAGAGGACTTACTAGTTTCACAACGACTGAAGATGTGCAAAGCTGTGAAGGTGAAGCCAAAAGGAAGGAAAAATATGTAGGCAGTAAGCGCAAGCATGAACCGAATGAAGATGAATTATTCCCTTCAGCCAGGAAGTATAGGGGATATTTCATTTGCAAAGGTTTACACTTCGCTAGAAGCTTTCCACTCAAGGCACAACTTAATGCATCAGTTGGGAATGACTATGGGGGTCATTCTAGCAAGACTCATGGAGGCCGAAGTGATGGTTCAAGGAAGAGACCACGCAGCAAAGTTGTCGCTCACTTCGACAAAGAAAGAAACTAATCTAAGAAAAAGAGTAAGTGTTGTTGTCTCCATTGGCGACACTTTGATGCCAGAACAAAGAGTGTTCCTGACCTTGTTCTATGTAGCTTTATTTGTTGGTTTATGCAAACTCTGTGTGTAGAGTTTGGTTGTACAGACTTTTATTTGAGTCTTCAAGTTTGTATATACTTTGCTTTGGTGTAAGCAAGTTTCTTTGTTAATGAAGTTTTAGCTTTCCAAAAGAGATCAGTTGATGATCAATCATATAATGGTACAAAGTCTTGTTGTGTAAGAGCAGTAATGAACGAGGGTGTTTTCGTTTATAAATCCTTGCCTCTTTATTTACGATGTAAAGCTAGTTCATGGGAAGATGGTGCAAGTAGCATACTTAGCCTAACGTACACTATGCCCCTCATAATGAAGTGTCATAAGGATGAGGCGCCTAGTAAATATGGGAGTTATGTGGGAAACGTTCATGGGACATAAAGTCGTGAGTTAACAAACTTTATGGACATCAATTCCATGACATTAACAGTTTCATGAAAATCAATTTCATGCGTTAGCCACTTTATGAGACATCAAATCCATGCATACGGTTACCACCTCCTCCCATTTACTCCTCACTCCTTAATGAGACCAGAGTACGTTTCTACTACAACTTGTATAAATAGGTCTCACCTATTTCCATTCGATAACAAGTTTATTCGGACAAGAGAACAATCAGAATACTTACCTGCTAGCTCCCCTCATGATCTCTGGTACTTTTCTGAAAATAAGTTGTAGAAACCCAATTACTCTTCCAGAATAAACTATTCTGGTCTCACACACTCCTTGATTCCCTCCCCAAAACCAACCCATTCTCCTCCTCTTTGTGACCGAAGAAAGTCTGGAACGACCATTTCTTGGTTTAGGATGGACTTGTAAAGATTGATCTCTCGAACCTAAAAGTGCTCGACGTGCAACACATTTTTTTAGGGTTTAAACCAGTTTCTCACTCACCTACCAAATTTACCGAAATCGGCAGAAGCTATTTTTACCCATAAACAAAACTATAATCATATTTATGCTACTTGCAATCAGTTTTATCACTTTTGCGTATAATAACCCTAATCATATTTATTGTTTATGCTTGAGAATCTTCTCTTCTAATATAAGATTCACTTAAACTAGTTCAAGGTTTCGACAAGGATCTTTAGACTGTTCTTCTGAAGTGTTACAATATAAGTCACTGTTGTTGTTCCTTAGACTGTTCTCTTCTAATATAAGTCATTGTTGCTGTGTTACAATTTGAGACACTGTTCTTCTGAAGTGTTACAAATCTGCAACGTTATTCTTCCTTGCAACGCTTGTTCTTCTTTGACACATAGAAAAACGCGTCCCTGTAACTCCTTATGTTGATCTCTGTAGTATTCTAGAATGCTCTCAAACTCCTCCAAACTATCCCCCCTCCTGTTCCTTACTCCCATAAGCCTTTATATACTCATTCCACCGAAAATAAGCCCTCATAACTCCATATAATCTCATCATAACTCGGAATATTCTTCACTCTCGTTTAAGGAAATATTTCCTTATTCTTCTCTTGCACGCGTCTGTAGTTGTCCAAATGAGTCTAATATGTTGAATAGATGTCCCAGATTATGTTAAACACGCTCTTCCTCACTCAAAATCCCATCGGCACGTACAATCCCGTGAACATCTCCTCCCATGCACATGTTTCCCTGATTTCTTCACGCGAGTTATCTAGCCAATTCTAACCGAAATAATTAACCATACCACTCCTGTTACGAACAATCAAGTCATCCCAAGAAGTTTGAGCTATTGAATCACACTATAACCCCTCCAAATCACGAACCAAAAATCTTCCTGTGAATGGAAATATTTTCCCGCCAAAATATTTTTTTGAATTTGTGAAAAAGGTGCGCCCTGATCCAGAACACGGGCGCCTTTAACAGCTGGGGTGCCTGGGGTGCCCTTATCCAAAGTAAGGGTGCCTTTATCACTTTTCCCCGGGGGCCCAAGAAGCACTTTTCGAGCAACTTTTTCCGCATAAATGTATTTCTCCAAAAACACCTAAACAAACACAAAAACACCATAATAAGTACAAAATCAAGAACTAACTATAGAGACACTGAGGACAATTCAGACACAAAAATGTGTCTATCAAATACCCCCAAACTTATTATTTGCTAGTACCGAGCAAATCTAATCTAGAAAATAAAAAGACTACACTTAGCACGTGCAGTAGGCCGTTAAACCGCTAGGTGGCCCTAGTGGCGGAGTGTCGTCTCCGGAGGGTTTACCAGGGGTGTACCCACAAAGCCTTCTACTCCAGACCCTACCTATCTACGCATAACCTTGGAAGGAATTAAAGAATCTCCTTGGTTGGCATACTTATTGACTACAGGAGGAAGTACCCTGATGCAAAATTCCAATTGTTGTACACGAAAGCATACTAAAATTCATATAAAGTGACATAGCTCTACTCAGATAGTTTCTAGACATCATAAACTGGAGTCAACCAATCACATGTAAAGATTAAGAAGAGAAAAATGTGGATGATGTTGGCTAGGGTGAACCTATCCTAATGGACTGAGATACTAGTATGGACTAATATCAACACACTGGCATATACAAGGGAACCAGTGGTCGATAATCCTAACTCTAGGTAAACTCAGCTGGCATATACAAGGGTACCAGTGGTCGAATTTATTGTATTTATTCTAGTTGGTCTAGTGGTCTGGTCTCAATTTTTTTTTTTTTTTTTTTGGTATCTCAGTCACTGTATTTCACCCTAACAATGGTAAAAATAAAAATAAAAGAAGTGATCAGGATTCTTTCGATTTTTCCATCACGAGGATATGGCGAAATTACCATGTTTTCTTTTCTAACACCTGAGCTATGTGCTTTTATGAATAGACTCTTCTAGATGTTTCCATCTAATCAGAATGGTTCCTCAACTCCTACAACCAAAATGTTTCCATCCACTTAGATTGGTTAGTGCCGACCTTAATAAGCATAAATTTCTAGGCTTTGGAGTTTATTTATTAAAACTGCAACTAAAAAGTTTCTCCCATACCCCCAAACTTAAATCTAACATTGTCCTCAATGTTCTAAAGATGAAATTAAAAACATGAACAAGGAGAAACTGTTACCACTTGAAGAAAATGAGTTAAGGAAAGATATTACCGTGTTGCATGAGCAAGGGGTACCTCCCAAGGAGTGCTAATTTTAAAGTCTTCAGCCAGACATCAAATACCTCAAAAAGGATCTTCACCTTCCGAAGTCATATACCAATATCCAAAATAGTTGTGGGTCCATAAGACCAAATAGAGCTAACACCAATATGAGACAACTGCACTGGTTCAGAAAAATGAATAGAAGGAGCACATCCGCATCTAAGGTTTCTGTCAAGACAACTAGGTTTATCTGGAGAAAATAACGAAGCTTCATATGTGTGTCTTGATAAAAAGATTCATCTGAAATACTGGCCTCTAAAATATGGGTTACTTCCTGGACAGTATCAGGAGAATCGGGTTCCGGAGTCTGAACAGACTCAAGTAATATCTCAGACGCACAAGGCTCGAGTCCCAAGTTAGGGACTTCAACTAGGGATATGTGACGATCACTAGAATCATCATTACCCTCAAACTTAGGGTAAACAATTTCCTCAAATGGAGCAAAATTTATGGGATAGATTCTAGGGTCCATAAAGTCAGCACAATAACTAGTTTCCTTAGGAGATTTGTCATATAAATGAACAACATCATCATATAAGGGATTATTAAAGAAAATCTCTAAAGTAGGCTCATAAACTAAGGTGTTCGTCATGGTTACCTCCTCCGAATCACTGACAGGTTCATCAAATAATGGATTATCAAATATAGTGCTGGTTAAAGGATCAGGAACTAGAGTGCTAATCATGTTCACCACTTCTAAATCATCCACCTCCGAAGACTTAATAACGTTAAATACATTTAGCTCAGTAGTCATGTTACCAAAAGATATTTTCATAAGTTCGGTTATACAATTGATGACAGCATTAGATGTGGCTAATAATGGGCGACCTAAAATCACCGAGATTTGAGCACTTGGGTCCTGAACAGGCTATGTATCGAGAACAACAAAATCCACTGGATAAATAAACTTACCAACCTCAATCAGAACATCCTCTATGACACCACGAGGAACTTTGACAGACCTATCAGCTAATTGCAGTATCATTTTAGTCTGTTTCAACTTACCAAGACCTAGCTGGGTGTATACATGATACGGGAGTAAGTTAACACTAGCTCCTAAAGTCAAGTAAGGTTTTATCGACCATGTGATTACCAATCGCACAAGATATGGTGGGGCATCCAGGGTCCTTATACTTAAGGGGTGTTTGGTTCATAAGAATGGAACTTACTTGGCCAGCTAAAAAGGCATTCTTTTGGACATTAAGCTTACGCTTTCGTGTACAAAGATCTTTAAGGAACTTGGCATAAGCAGGCATATGCCTAATTGCTTCTAATAATGGAATATTAATGTTCACCTGCTTAAATGTCTCCATTATCTCGTTGAAAGTCGACTCCTTCTTCTTTGGGGCTAACAACTTTGGATATGGGCTCTAGGCACAAAGTCGGGCTCAACATGACCCTCATTGGTCTCTTTGGAGACTCTATCAGTCTCCTCATTTTCTGTCTCAGAAGGGTAAACTACAACATGTTCACTTTCAGGCATGGCGACCTTATTGTGAACTTTCTTTCCACTCCTAAGGGTTGTAACATAATTCACATGATTGTACGACTTCTCTCCTTTGGGATTAGGATCAGTATGACTAGGGAACCTTCCTTATTCTTTCTCACTAATAAAATTATATATTTGGCCAACTTGAAGTTCTAATTTAGCAAGAGACTGGGAATTATTATTAAAATTCTTCTTGGTTTCCTCTTGAAAATTAACCTGGCTCTTTATTAATATTTCCTGGCTTTGTGATAGCATATCTTGGCTCTTTTTCAATATACTAAGAGATTCCTCTAAGCTAGTCATTCTATTCTCAGAAGGATTCTGGAACTGGACTTGACCTGAAGAATTCTTATTATAGCCAAAATCTGGGGGAGGCTGAGAATTACTAAACTAACCTTGATTCTGTCCCTTAGACCAAGAAAAATTAGGATGGTTTCTCCAACTAGGGTTGTAGGTCTCTGAGTATGGGTCGAACTTCTGATGGTTCTCTAACCTAGCATTGTTATAGACAGCATGGGATTGATCTTCACTAACATGACCTTCCCAAAATGAGTTATCGGGCTCTATTCCACAACTAGAGACTTGAGAGGCTCTAATTCTATCATTAGGTTCAACAAGGGACCTATTTTTAGACTGACCCATTTCCAAAGCTTCTAACCTTATAGACAAAGCAACGAACTTAGCATATGACCCAAAGCTTGTATCGATTGTATTGGTGTTATTTCTATTGACCAAGAGTCTTTTAGGGGGTTCAACACAAGACTCCCACTGTTGGGATTTTTCAGCTACATCTTCTAAGAAGGAAAGTGCATCATTAGCGCTTTTACTCGTGAATAAACTAGCACACATACACTCGACCATGGATTTGGTCGAATAGTCTAAACATTCATACAAAATTTCAACTAGTTTTATTTTTTCGAACCCATGGTGAGGACATTGCGACAAAAGATCATTAAATCTCTCTAAAAATCTATAAAGGGATTCTCCTTCTTGTTGCATACTGGAACTAATTTTCTTCCTAAAAGATGCGGTTTTATGCTTAGGAAACCACTTTAAGTAGAAAGCAGCAGTAAGTTGGTCCCATGTTTCTATAGACCCAGATGGTAGGTTATTCATCCAGGACTTGGCTTTATCCCTTAAGGAGAAGGGGAACATCCTAAGTTTCAAGACTTCATCAGTAAGATCCTTAATCTTTGAAAGTAAGGGTTTTCATCATCTTTTCCTAAGAATATAGGGATCATCTGAAGAATACCAGGATTCAACTCATAAGTAGCCATAGAGACTGGAAATTTAATGCACGATGCTCGGTTGGTCCTAGTTGGGTACATGTAGTCTTTCAAAGTAGCCATTGTTGGCACAACTGAAGTACAAGGGGTACTTTCTTCACGAAGAGACAAATTCTCAAAACTGAAGTTTCCAAAAACAGGGCTCTCAAAAGAAAAGTCTCCGAGCTCCCCGCCTTCACAAGAAGTACTACTAGGTTTGTCACTAATCAAACGACCTAGAGTGTTTCTTTTCCAATCCCGTTCTCTAATTACCTCGGGCATACACTAGAAAAAACAAAAGAAAAAGAAAAGAAAAATCCTAAAAGGAAGGGAAGTTCTATGCAAACACAAACAAGGCTGACTCCACCAAAACAAACCTATATATTTCTAGCAAACAAAAAGCATGATGGATCCACTTAGATTGTTTTCTAGACCAGCTTCTAATCCTTCGAAAGGGAATTCGTTACAATCTGAGAAAACCCCTTTGGAATCAATCCGAGTTTAAGTAAGTTGAATAGAGGTGAGGGAAGCTGCGTGGATCTTTGATACCCAAGGCCTCACCGCATTACAAGGCGGCGCAGTCACGCATTCAACTCACATAAATCATCATGAACTTCGAAGTATGCTTAAAGAGTAACCAATATTTTTCGAATGACTTTCCTAGTAAGCTCGTTACCCTATCGGTCTCGTTCTATTCCAAATTTTAAGCTTAGGTTCGCGTTTGGTATCGTTTTCCTAAGGCGGGCAAGAAGGGAATGGTGATGAAATCCGAACCCTTATCTTGTATGGCCAGTCCTTGCCCTTTACTAGGAATTTAAAACAGCCGTATTCAAGTCCTCGACATATATGCACACGAAGGAATACAATAACTCGCTGACAGGGGATTCGTGAGTGTTTCGACAAAATTACCTCCCGTTCCAGACGGGGGACGAATCGATGAAGTCGACTCGTGCCACGACTCCTATGTCATGTACGAACCCGAGGGGCCGAGGTGATATCGTAATCACCGTCCTTCTCTGCAAACAGTTTAATATTTAATTTTACCCTTCCTTAGGGTTTTAAAATAAAAGAATGTCCAAATGTCCAAGTACAAAGTCCAAAGAGTAAAGTGCAAAAGAAAAAGAAAATTACAAGAATAGAAAAACCCTAATACAATCTAAAAAAAATAAACTCTAGTTTTTTTTTTCTCTTTTTATAAAAACAAAACTTCTTCTTTCGCTCCTTTCGCTTTGCATTTTACTCCAAGTCTTTAAGTATTCACCAAAGCTTTGGCACAATTTTCTTTCGCTCCAAATTCTGTAAGGAAAAGACAAAACCCAAAAATGTAAAGAAGAACAAATAAAATAAAAACAAATAAAAACCTAAAAAAAAAAAAATCTAAAAACTCTAGCCTAAAGACAAGTCCGTGTCGACGGCGCCAAAAATTGATGGTATTTATCAATGCTGTTGTAGTAGTAGTAGTGAAAGGTTCTTTAAGACTTTTGAAAGCAGATTTTTTAGATTTAATTTTAAAACTAAAATAGAAAACACACTAAAAATTATAGCAAACTCAAACAAAGTTAATATCAATATTAAAAGAACACTGAGGCTAAGATTCCACTATTTTCCAAGTTCAAAGTGATTTAATCCGATTTATATTCATGCAATTTTCTCGTTCAATTTGATTCTAAACTATTGCAACAAGTAGATTCTCAAAATAACAAGTGTAAATCCAAAGCATAGAACATCAAAAACCTATGGCCAAGCATGCTCTATCAAAAGAAATCACAATTGCTTAACAAAAATCATTAAAACAATTTTCAATCAAGGCAAATAATCATATAATAATTGCAAATAAATAGATAAAATAGAATAGACCACTTTTTGTTGGAAAAATAGCTTCCTCTTACGCCTCATCAATGGGGTTTAGCTCCTCATATTAATCATGGTCTCAAAATATGTGTTTGTTTCTCAAAAGATGATTAAAAGAGTGAAAAGTAATAAAACAGAATGTTTGCAACAGTTTATTGTCGTTACAAAGCAACTGTTACGAACTGTTACAGAAAAGTCACTGTTGCTATGTTACAATTTGAGACGTTGTTCTTCTGAAGTGTTACAAATATGCAATGTTGTTCTTCCTTGCAACGCTTGTTCTTCAGCAGCAGTAGCAGAAAAACGCATCTCCCTGTAACTGCTTATGTTGATCTCTGTCAGTGACGAAGCCAAGGCACTCTGCTGGCGGGGTCAAAACAAACTAAGGGATATAATTAATATCATATTATCTTTTTTGCCCCCACAAAAGCCTATATTTAACTAGAAACCCTCTCATATTTACACTAAGACCTGAAAACAAGTGGGGTCCGGCGACCCCATTTGTCTCTGCATAGCTCCGTCCCTGATCTCTGTAGTGTTCTAGAATGCTCTCAAACTCCTCCAAACTATCCCCCCTCCTCTTCCTTACTCCCATAAGCCTTTATATACTCAATTCCACCGAGAATAAGCCCTCATAACTCCATATAATCTCATCATAACTCGGAATATTCTTCACTCTCGTTTAAGGAAATATTTCCTTATTCTTCTCTTGCACGCGTCTGTAGTTGTCCAAATGAGTCTAATATGTTGAATAGATGTCCCAAATTATGTTAAACACGCTCTGCCTCACTCAAAATCCCATCGGCACGTACAATCCCGTGAACATCTCCTCTCATGCACATGTTGCCCTGATTTCTTCACGCGAGTTATCTAGCCAATTCTAACCGAAACAATTAACCATACCACTCCTGTTACGAACAATCAAGTCATCCCAAGAAGTTTGAGCTATTGAATCACACTATAACCCCTCCAAATCACGAACCAGAAATCTTCCTGTGAATGGAAATATTTTCCCGCCAAAATATTTTTTTGAATTTGTGAAGAAGGTGTGCCCTGATCCAGAACACGGGCGCCTTTAACAGCTGGGTGCCTGGGGTGCCCTTATCCAAAGTAAGGGTGCCTTTATCACTTTTCTTTGGGGGTCTAAGAAGCACTTTTCGAGCAACTTTTTCCGCATAAATGTATTTCTCCAAAAACACCTAAACAAACACAAAAACACCATAATAAGTACAAAATAAAGAACTAACTATAGAGACACTGAGGACAATTCAGACACAAAAATGTGTCTATCACCTGGTAAAGGAGTTTATGTTAAGATAAACAAGGGAACCTTTGCGCAACTCATATCACTTGGTTGAAGAGAGTTGATACAAAACAAATTTGTTTCTCCTTTACTATTTGGAATACGAACCAAAGGAATTGGTCCAAGCACGTGACTTGTTTACAGGTTGGAGGCGTGGGAATACAGACGAAACTAGGTGAACTATAGGTTTAGTTGCTTAGTCTCGACTATACGAAGTTGGTATTATTTTGTATAGAAACTTAATCCTGAGAGTATTCAATTCTGGACTAGGTCCCGGGGTTTTTCTGCATTTGCGGTTTCCTCGTTAACAAAATCTTGTTGTGTCATTTACTTTATATTTTCGCATTATAATTGTTTTATTATAATTAAAGTAAATTGCACAAATGTCAATTCTTATTTACTTGATACGTGAATCCTATTGAGTTTGGTTAAGTCTGAACCTTTGTATCAAGTAAACATACTTTATTGTTCAATTGTCTCGATCTCGTATCCATAGACGATCACACAAAGTGTGAACGGATTTGTTGTATTGTCTCGACTCAGTCCATAGACAATCACTTTCGGGGAAAGGTCTTATAGGAAGGAAAAGTAATGACTTGAGGTATATTTGGGTACTCCTCCTTTTTACCTGCATAGATAAGAATCAAGCATCTCCAATGGAGGATATCGAAAAACAAAGTCATTAAACAATATTCTCGAAGCACATACATTCAAACCAATAAGAGGTAAAGGAGAAGAAACAATATGCAAAGGGTTAGACAAACCTTCCACTGTCTCTTGTATCACATAATCCACTTCATCCTTAAAAAACTCAAGTGAATTATTCACCTCTTGTATATCATGGTCCTCTATCAAACCTTGCAACCATTGTTCGTCCGTTTATGTCTTAACTAAAGTGGTGACATCAACATTGTAGTTGCCGGAATTCCTACACTACACCCTTGATAAGAATCTATAGAAATTGAATTACATTTGACGATGAATAACAACACTTTTTATTATTCTCATTTTAGAATTCTTTTCAAAAGGTATAAGAACTCAGATGTACAAATTTCTTTCTAGAGTTTTTCTCTCCTCAAAACTTTATCAACTCTCAAAAAGACATCATCATTTTCTGAACCTAACAAACCCTTCATATAGGGGTTTACATAGTGGATGACATCTAAGTTTTCCTCCTATTTCGGACCTATTCTGCGATCTCATCGCGATCGCTACAATGTTCTCTTTCGCAAGAATTATGACCATCGCAGGATAAACATAATCTTCTTGTACCTCTTCCATTGTCAGCTTTTATGGCTTTCTTCTGGATATTCTGTGACGCTCGCAAAACGATGTTAAAGAGTCTTTTGTGACGCTCGCAAAAGTGTTGTTAATATCGCAGGAATTGTGTTGTAGCGATATTCTGGTCCTACATCTTGCCTATTTTCATGTCTTTTCTGCGAAGAAGAGAAGATCATGAGAACCAATATTCTTTATTATACTCGCAACTTCTTTCCCTCTTATATTTTCTTCTCGACAAGATTCTATTAATCTAGCCTTACCGCCTACACGTGTTGTGTAGCCCTATTTTTACTGACAAGTCTTTTCTTAATAGGTCAACTCCTTTTTTCCTATAAAAGGTAGAGTTAAATTTCAGAACTAATTTTCCTCTTCCGTTTCTTTATCTTCTTCATCTATTTACTTCGTCTTCCGTCTGCAACTTTTCTTCTTCTTCATATTCTCCTGCTACTGTTTTAATGGAGTCATCGAGGTATGTTTCTTGACTTATGATATTTATTTAAACCAATTTTTACTTATATTCTCCAACCTTTCTTATTTGATTCTTCATAACTTCCATGTTATGTCTTCTTTTCAGCGGAACTATCTCTAACACACAATCCACAACTCAAAACCCTAATATTCGCAAAAGGCCAACTGAGAAGAAAAAGAGGAGTTCTGCGAATGATAAGGTAGTAAGAAACACCCTCTATTTTTTAATAACAATATTGTTGCCTCTGTTTCTTATCTGAATTATTATTCGCAGAATGACGAGAACCCTGTTAAACCTCCCAAGAGATCTCGCCACTTTAAGACTCTTGGGGGAAATCTCATTATTCCCACGCTAACATCCGCGAGGACTACTCCCACATTGTCGCAACTGAATCTTTCTTATTTTGTCTGCGAGAATATCGCTACCCATACTTCTACTTCTTCTGACCCTTTGACGAATCAAGCTTCTAAGATTGTTGTGACTGAGACTCCTTATAGTCCTTTATTTCCTTCAACTGTTGTTTTTCCAAATACCCCTCCTCCTGACAACTCAACCATCGCAAATGATTCAAATCGTCAACTTGATCTGGTTACTACTTCACCTTCTACACCCCTTCCTTCATCAAATGAAACTTTTGCAGGTGTTGATTTTTCTTTTAAAATCTTGTCCAACATTTTAGATAGTTTTCTACTGATCCCCTCCAATATAAAGGTTGCGAGACTCTACTCAAGTATTTTGGCTCTGATCGTAATGCTTCACGAGCATCTATGGAAAATGAGGTTGAAGGTCTGAGGAGAATCCTTCAAGTCAAAACTGCTGAATGCGATACTTTGAATCTTATGCTCCGCAACTCTTCTTTAGACTGCGAGAATCTTCGCAGAAAAAATGACGAGCTGAAAGGTACATTTTTCCTACCTCTGCTCTTTTATTTTTCTGTTTTGCTTTTATATCTTCTGTACTCAAGTCTTTTTCTTAAATTCTTGATTCATATATTAGTTTCAAATCGGACTCGTTTCATGGAGAGACTTAAATTTGGATCTATTGCTGACGAAGCTCGTTTCGAAAGAGATTCTTGGATGGACAAGTATAATAGATTAGATAATATCCATACATATTTGATTGATCAAATATATAATATTACTAATGAGAATAACCAATTATCGCGAAGTTAAAGTTTATTAAGTAACGAGATTTCACGTCTCTCATATTCGTTAACCAAGTCTTACCTGGCGGTAGAATCTTTATCAGATGAAAATAGAACTTTATCCCAAGAGAAACATAGATTTCCAAGCTTGAAGGCGATTTCTTCACAGCAATTGAGTAATCTACAAAGGATATGCGATAATCAAGAGAAATCTCTTCGTTCCCTTAAAAATGAGCTCAAGTAGATAACTGAATCATCCGATGCTGAGAAGGATAAACTTATCAAAGGTAGGTTAACTCTTAGTTTGAAGGCCAGCGAGCTTCAATACTAGTGCTCTCAATTGAAGGAATCTCATTCTTTACTAGCAAAGGAAAACTTGTATTTACGCACTAGAGAAGAAAATATGAAATCTCGTCTGAAGGGTGTGGTTAGCGATAAATTCGATGACGCTATGAGTCAATGGGAAAACTGTTTCTTTACATTAATTCAAAACTTGACCTCGCTGAAAGAAGGCAGTCAATTGACTGCCTCTCTTGTTGACCTTTCTGTTAAATTTTGTGTTATATTTCTTGCAAAATCTTTGACTAAATGATCTTTTATCACTTTTGTCACTCGCAGAATCTGAAAGAAGTCTTCATTCTACCATTCCTGATCTTACCAATAAATTGGATAAAGTTCGCAAAGAGAACAAGTCTCTTCTTTCTAATTATCTTGAAGCCCGCGACAAAGCATAAAGAAGACTTGATTATCTCGAGTACTTTAAAAATATAGAAATTAAGAATCGTGATAGAGGTTTCCTTCGCAAGGTCCACCTCAGTGCTGAAGTTCTTGTGAACGAGATTCTGCTTTCCCATTCTCTCCCACCTATATCTGTTCCTCCTCTAAAGGTTGATGATGATGAAATTCCTCTTCCCATGGATGAAGATTTAGAGTTTACTAATGATGAATAAAATACCACCCAAGAAGATGGTGAAGAAGAAGAAAGAAGTCCTCCCAAAGAAGTAACTGCAAGTGGCGAAGTAATTGCTGATGAAGAATCAAAAGAAGAGGATACTCGTGGTGAAAAGGATACTGATGAAGTTGATAACTCTGGAAAAAATAATAAATCTGACGAGAAAGAATAATGAATCTAGCGAGGCCATCCCTGAAACTTGAATTTTATATTTGCTTTCTTTTCCTTATTCTTTCTTGCGAGCGATGTAACTTTTGAAACTTATTAGAATTTAACTTTTAACTTAGTTTACTTTGAATGTTTTCAAGGAAGATAATGAAATGTTACTTCTCCATTCCCCTATTTTCCCTTCATTATCTTTCTTGAAATGGTGAATTATTTTTTGTATCTTCTTTAGGGAATTGTGTTGTTGCATTATTCGCGAAAGTATGAATATATCTACGATACAATGAATACTGCTGCGATGTTCTGAAAAATTCTGAAGGAATTTACGATGTTAAGAATTTGCCTTCTTATATATTGTTCTGCGATGAATGAATATTTCCTGCAATCTTAAAATAGAATATTTAATTGGTAAGATTATTCTTTTGGTCTTATTTTGCCTTCCTAATTAAAGGTCTTATTTTGCCAAACTTTTTCCGTCTGCGACAAAATCGCAGGATTTCTTAACATTTGCATGTAAATACCCTTTGATCTTGTCTTATCCATGTTCTTTCAAAATCTCTGCGACAATATGATAAGTATAAACTCTCTTGAAAGAATTTAACCTTATGACATTGCCGTCTTGCGAAGAAATCGCAGGACGTTTTTACACTTTCATGTAAAAACCCATTGATCTCATATTAACATTTATCTTGTGGCTTGTTGCCTCTGTATAATTTACGTCACCCGACAATATGACAGGCCTAAATGTTCTTGCGACCATAAAGCCCCATGACATTACCGTATTAAGACACTTATCATCTCCCTAATGGAGGGTGCCTCCCTTATCTTCCCCCTGGTTGCCCCTTCAAGGAGGGCACATCGGCCATACAAGACTAGCTCCTCCCATCCAGATTTACCAACAACCAGCTGTTTTCGCAGCCTCTTATCCTTTATGCCTATATGGCTTATAGTTACGAGACTGCACCCTAAGTGGGGTTTTCTTCAGGCCAAGTGCATCATAGCCAAGGCTTACCAAGAATGGCAAGGGAGTTTCGTATGCCCCGGGCACTCTTGGATCAACCTTGTACCTTGGAGCCTTGGTCATACTTCGCACTTCTTGGAAGAGATTCTCGGTCTTCCAACCAGGGTATAACCTTATATAGTTGGAAATCCAAGATCTCTCTCCCGGATAGGTTTTCTTTAACCCCAACATCTGCATGGCTCAGGATCCAGTAGCGGTATAACCTTACCCCTGAATCATGTCAAGAGATACCCCCTCCTATGATGTGCTATTAGGTCTTACATTTGCCTCTTGCGAAATTTTATTTGCGAACTAGGGTGCACGTCATAAAGATTCGTCACATTCTATTAATCTCTGCAAAATTTGTATTCGCTTTTCTTGCGATGTTGTTCGCTACTCTTGTTGTGCTTTGTTATCAGAATAATTTTTTAGTTGTAAATAGAGATAGAAGAATTTATTACCTGTTTCATCATATAACATACCAGTATTTCTTATCTCAAAGAAGGTGTCATTGATAATACCTCTTCATAAATAATCTATTCCATGGTCTATTGAGTCTTTGACCAACATATCTTCCTTCAGGATCCATTAGTTTGTATGCCCCAGTTCCAACTATCTCTTTAATGATGTATGGTCCATCCCATTTTCTCGCCAACTTTCCACCATTTTCTCGCTGATAACTTGGTGTTTCTCGCATCACTAAATCTCCAAGTTGAAATTCACGTTTCTTAACACGTTTGTTGTACTCACGAGCTAATCTTCGATGGTAATTTTCCATATGTTGCAAAGTTTTTTCTATTTTTTCTTCTAATTCATCCAATTTATTTAAAATTATTCCATCACTTAGATTTCTTTCCCAAGCCTCCCTTTTTGTTGTAGGAATAGCTACTTCTGTTGGTAACACAGCTTCAACTCCATATGTCAAACAAAAAGGTGACATTCCAGTAGCTTCTCGTCTAGTTGTATTGTAGGCCCATATTGCATTATGCACCTGTTCACACATGCTCCGTGGTATCCTTTTAGCTTCTTTTTTAAGATGTCTGTGATTGTCTTATTGGTTGCTTCAGCTTGACCATTTGCTTGTGGATATAGAGGGGTAGATTTTTCACACTTTATCTTAAATGCATTGAGTAGCAATTCTATATTCTGTCCTTCAAATTGCTTTCCATTATCAGATACCAACTGTCTTTGGAATCCCGAATCTGCAAATTATATTCTCAAATATGAATGTAAAAATATCTTTATCGCGAATATTTTGTACTGCCTTTACTTCTCCCCATTTTGCGAAATAATCTATTGCGACAATCAAATATCTTCTTTTTCCAGAACCAGGTACAAATGGTCCCACAATATCTAACCCCCATTTCCCAAAAGTCCATACACTTGTTGAAGATGATAATGGTGCTCCTGGTGCATGTATCTTCTTTCCATATCGCTGGAAATCTTCGCAACGCCTTGAGAGTTGTTTTGCATCTTTATGCATATATGGCCAGTAGTAGCCTTGCATTTTTGTTCTATATGCAAAAGATATTCCTCCACTATGATTACCAGCGTCACCACTGTGCAACATCTTCAATATCTTTTATCCTTCTTCCCTCGTCAAACATCTTAGCGATGGTCCATTAAAAGATCTGCGATATAATACTCCATCTCTTAATTCATAATTGGTCGCCCTACTTTTTAATTTATGTGCTTCCAATCGATTTCTTGGGATTTCTCTTCTTTCCAAGTATGCATGAAGATCTTCTCGCCAATCTGTGATATTGCTCGCTGGCTCTCCTCTTGACTTCTACCATCATTACATCTGTCTCTTCTTCTTCTTTGTTTACCGATGGAAATGAAAGTGTTTGAATTTTTATGCACCTTGCCAATGGATTTGTCATCATACTAGATATGAAAGCAAAAGCATCTGCAAGTCTATTATCTTTCCTTGATATATGTCTCCATTTTATTTTTGGAATTTCGAGATAATTCTTCAACAAGTCTTTTGTATTTTCTCAAGGATGGTTCATTTGTTGTGTATTCTCCTTTTATCTGGCGAATAACCAATTGTGAATCGCTGGTGATTCTCGCATTTTCCAAATTCATTTCTATCACAAATTTTAAAGCATGGATCACGGCCTCATACTCTGTCTCATTATTAGTGGATGCAAATTCTAATCTAAATGAAAAAGCTATTTTTTCTCCTTCTGGCGATTTGAAAACAACTCCAATTCCATTTCCTTCTCTATTGGATGATCCATCCACTAATATTTCCCATCTGTTGGGTTCTGTTAATAGATCTTTTGGATCTCCATATTCCTCTTCTACATCCATCATCTCTTCCACAACTTCATCATCTTCTAAAGGAAATTCAGCTAAGAACTCTGCGATGACTTGTGATTTTGGCGAGGATAAAATTTCATATTGAATATCAAAGTGTCCTACTTGTTCATTCCATCTCTCAACTCTGCCTGATCTCTTTGAATTTTTCATTACTGACTCAATTGGCACTATCGTTAAAACTTTGACCTTATGTGCTTTAAAATAGATGCGAAGTTTGAAAGTTGCATACACCAATGCTAGAATTAATTTCTCAATCTTTGAATAATTTATCTCTGCAGAATTGAATGTTTTACTGATGTAATAAATTGGTTTTTCTACCCCTGCATCTACTCGCAGAAACACATCACTTAGCGCATATGTGGTTGTTGCAAGATAAATCAAAAATTATTCTCCCGGTTCAGCTTTCTGTAAAATAGTTATGTTCGTTAAATGTTCTTTTATTCCCTGAAAATCTTTTTCACATTCATCTATCCATTTGAATTTTGTTTCCTTCTTGAGTATATCGAAAAAATGTTTGTACTGGTCTGAAGATCGCGAAATGAATCTTCCTAGTGAGGATAAGAGTCCATTTAATTTTTGCACATCTTTTACCGTCGCAGGTGTTGTCATATCGCGAATTGCTTGTACCTTTTCTGGATCAACTTGTATTCCTTCTTTCGATACAATATACCCCAAAAATTTCCCTGAAGTTACACCAAAAGTACACTTATCAGGATTCACTTTAATATTGAATTTCCGCATTTGATCGAAAATCTCTTTCAAATCTTGCACATGATTCTCAGCTTCTTTGCTTTTGGTCAGCATATCATCTACATACACTTCTAATGTTTTGTGGATCCACTTTGCAAACACCTTCTCCACCATTCTTTGATACGTTGCACCAGCATTTCGTAAACCAAATGGAATCTTTGTATAACATTATAATCCTCTTGGAGCAAAAAATGCGGTATGTTCTTGATCTTTTTCAACGAAAGGGATTTTATTATATCCTTTATATCCATCCAACAATGATATTCTAGCATTTCCTGCTGCTGATTCAACCATATGTGGGATATCTGGTAATGGAAAACTATCTTTAGGACAAGCCTTGTTTAAATAAGTGAAATCTATACAAATTCTTATCCCCTTATTCTTCTTTGGGACCACTACCATATTTGCAATCCACTCTGGATATTTTGCTAGTCTTATAAATCCTGCATCGAGCATCTTCTGTAATTCTTCTTCTATTTGAGAATGATATGTTGTTGCGTTCTTCCTTATTCTTCGCTTAAATGGTCTTATGTTTTTGTTGATTTCTAATTTATGACATGCTATTGACATATCTATCCCTGGAATCTCATCCATACTCCACCCGAAGATATCTGCATACTCTCGCAAGATATTTATAGTTCTTTCTTCATCATCCGCCTCCATTCTAGTCCCAATTTTCAGCATTTTAGGCTCTTCTTTACTCCCAATATTTATTTCCTTTGTTGGTTCTGCTGTAATTTAATGGATTCAGGTTCTCCCATTGGTGTTGGTGTTTTCATAATTCTCGCGAGTTCATCTCCTTCTCGTGGGATTTCACTGGGTATTCCTTTTCCTTCTTTTGCTCTTATCATGTAAACTTCAAATTCTTCTTCCTTCTTTGTTTCTCTCGCCAATTTTCTGCGAGCCTTTCGCAGTTTTTGACGTTCTTCACAATTTTGTACTTCAATTTGGCAACACAATTTTGTAAAATATGCGTCTCCTCTAATTTCTCCAATTCCAATAGGTGTTGGAAACTTGATGCATTGATGCAACGTTGATGCTACAACCTTGATTGCGTGTATCCATGGTCTTCCTAATATCATGTTATACTGTGATTCCACGTCTACCACACATAACGTTACTTGTGTTTCAATCTCCCCTAGTGGAATTCGTACCATTATCTCGCCTTTAGGTTTTGTTAAAGACTTTCCAAAGCCATGAACATGATATGTTGAATAAGACATTTCTTCATCCTTATATCCCATTTTCTTGAAAGTATGATAAAATATCATGTCTTCAGAACTTCATGTATCCACCAAAGTTCTATTCATATCCCATTCTTCTACAGATTTTATTGATTTCTCCTTTCTCATTGGTATAGTGGATACTGTGACTACCAATGGAGATGTATGACTTAGATTTTCTTCTGGTATTTTTGCTGCTGTAAATGTGATTTCTTGCTTTTCCCAATCTTTCAATGGTGATATTTTTTCCACCGTCCTAATTTTTATTCTTTCAAAATCCTGTTTGTGTATCTTCCCCTTAATATTTTCATGAAACCTATCAATCATTGTTCTCGTTACCATATCACACTCAAATTTTCTACAATCCTCTTTGATTCTGTTCATTCTCCCATCAATTATCTCACCGATGTACTTAATTATTTCCTTAATCTTGAACAATTGTTATCTTCTTCTTCACTTTCTCTTCAATTTTTGTTAATTCAATCCCTGTTTCGGGCGCCAAAATGTAGTTGCAAGAATTCCTACACTACACCCTTGATAAGAATCTATACAAATTGAATTACATTTGAAGATGAATAACAACACTTTTTATTATTCTCATTTTAGAATTCTTTACAAAAGGTATAAGAACTCATAAGTACAAATTTCTTTCTAGAGTTTCTCTCTCCTCAAAACTTTATCAACTCTCAAAAAGACATCATTATTTTCTGAACCTAACGAACCCTTTATATAGGGGTTTACATAGTGGATGATAGATAAGTTTTCCTCCTATTTCGGACTTATTCTGCGATCTCATCGCAATCGTTACAATGTTCTCTTTCGCAAGAATGATGACCATCGTAGGATAAACATAATCTTCTTATACCTCTTCCATTGTCAGCTTTTATGTCTTTCTTCTGGATATTCTGTGACGCTCGCGAAACGCTGTTAAAGAGTCTTTTGTGACGCTCGCAAAAGTGTTGTTAATATCGCAGGGATTGTGTTGTAGCGATATTCTGGTCCTACAAACATCTTCATTACAATCCTTTGCAAGGTCAATTGGGTCTTCCACAATATTGGTCAACGATTACACTCTCAACATACTCTTCTTCATTAGACTCAAACTTTGTTGCAAGGAAGTTCTGTAAAACACTAGTTTGATCATACTCATGTACCTTTTGAATAGGTTCTTGATCATTATAAAGATCAAGAGTTGAGTCAACTACACTAACGTCATCAAATATCTCAAAAGGTTGGTCCTTTTCAATACAATCATCTTCATTTTAGACTCACTATAATAAGAATCTTCATCGGTTTCATAACCTTTATCCCGACGTCGCTTAAGTTCTATATGAATGGTCCTACTAAATTCTACGACAAGCTCTTCCGAGTCTCCATCATCTTCTAACTTGTATAATTTCTGTGCAAGTTAATGACTTTCATACGCTTACCACCATTGACTACAATAGGTTATATTTCCCATGACTCTTCCCTTTGAATGGGTGAATGATCATAACTACGATCTGGAGTTGGGTAAGAAAAAGTGCGGTGTTCTCTCTATTATGATCAAGTTGTTCTAATCTTTTTTGCATGTCTTGTAATCCCTTCAAAATCTGCATACAACTCGAATGAAGCCAATTAGCAGTAGAATTGTCCCTCCTAGGTGCTTGACTTACATACCCACTACAAGGTTGTTGTTGGTATATTTGAAAATCACCATAAGGTCCTCTAGGATATGCATCATAGCATATAAATTGGTTTTGATTGTATCCCATAGATGGTGAGTAATTGTCATAATGTTGTGGAGGTTGAAAACCCGTATCCATTGTTCCAACATGCTCCGTCCGTAGAATGGTACCTGAAACAAGAGTTCTCAAAACTATGTTAAAGACCAGAAAATAAGAAAATAAGAAAAATAAGAAACCAAAAATAAGTGACAATCACTGCCTCCCCGGCAACGGAACCAAAAATTTGATCGATGTCGTAGGCATCAAAAATAAATTACACTTTCTTACTACTCAAAATATATAATGAAGCAAGGGCAAGAAAGGATCGTTCCCATAGAGAGGTCTTGGTTGTCAATATATTTTCAGTTTCTTATATAAACAAAGGGGGGATTTTTCTGATTTTTGTAACTGAAATAAATATAAAAGCAAATAAAGAAAAGTAAACAAATAGATTGAAAGATGTGAAAGCATTGGTTAAGGATTTCGTTTTCATTCACAAATATATTCTTGTCATAATAACTAGAATTGATATTTAATCTCTAATTATCAAAAGCACTAGAATACCTTAATCGCAAGAATATCCAACTAATTTCCTCTTATCATCAACAAACACATTAAAAGATGCGAATATGAATTCTATCAAACAGAATAACCTAACGTGTAAAAGCACTAATCAAGTTTAATTCCATAGATGCCTTAAGTTCTATGAAATCAGGATAATCAAAGCAATCGAACGTGTAAAAGCACTAATCCGATTTAACAAAGGTTATGGTTCACATATGATCATAATAATATATCACGACAAACTATAATCATATTTATGCTACTTACAATCAGAAATTATCACTTTTGCTTATAATAACCCTAATCTAGCAATAGATATGCCTGTGAGTTCTACCAATTTGCAACTTGACAAAACAAACATTCAATCATACATGGCTAGTGAATCATAATCGATTATTCTGAGACAAAACTAATTTATTGACCAAGAAACATGCTTTGTAAAATCCAACTAATCCATAACCAATAATAAAATTAAGTAATCATGTCATATGAGTTCATAACAAGAAGGAAGAGAAAGCCTATCATGTTTCTAAACCCTAGAACAAAAGTAGAAGCAAAGATTAGATACATCCCAAAAGAGAGAAGTCTCCTCTTTTATATGTTTCTCAATCTCCATAAAGGATACTCTTTCTCAACTAGGTCACGCCTCATTCTTCTCAAAAGTCCATCTCCAAGTGGTCCACCAAGCCCATGTGTGAAAATATCTCTTCTGGAAATTCTGGTTCCAGAACTGGGACGTCATATTGCTGAAGTCATCACCGAAATCCGGTCACCGGTATCGGAATTTGGTCTCCGGTGACTCCAACCACTTGAGCATGTATCCGACTATCGCAACTCACTATCCTTCTCTGCAGTTCATGCACTCATAATTCAAAGCCATACGTCACAAATGAACCATCTAAACCAATTCTTGGATTCTTGCGGAAACGTGCCCAAAAGTGTGACCCGTAGCTCATATATCCTGGCCGTCGACTCTTGAGTCTGACTCATACCCCCTTCACGATTCAGTGAAACTTTATGATTCTCACTTTCCGTTCCAAAATCTGGCAACTGGCATCACGTTCTGATTGTTTTACTTGTGCAGCGAAATTAATATCATATACAGTAAACCTAAAGAATAGTTTGACACATCAATAAACCACATATACACCAATTGAACTGCACAAGGGAAACGAAAACTAAATACTATTGATTAATATTTCCTTTTCGGGGGAGACTATCTTTATGCTATCCTGCTGTTGCAATAATGAAGAGTCTAAGTCTGAATCACAGTGCTCGTCTATCCCTATTCCCATTTCAAAATCCAACTTGGACACAAGTGACAAACTCAACTCATCATGCAGTTTCCACCGTCCATGATAAATAAATTAGCAAAGTAAAAATTGGTTACTTCCATGAGTATATCAAAATTAGTCACTTCCACAAGATCTGAGTAATGCCGACTCAGATAATTAAAACAAATTTAAATGCAATCAATTAACAAGTTTTGAAACTTTGAAACTTAAATGTAATAAATTGTAGTGATATAACCAATATTACAAAGTCAATTCAGCACTAAGTGATTCTAATTTCGTAGACAATGGTCTTTCGAACTGCCACAATTAGCTTCATTGGATCCCCCTGCTCATAAACCATTGAAACACCATCACAACACACCTACAAATCAGGGAACATCACTTACACATTCATCATTTCAGCCACCGATACTCCTGATAATTCAAACATCTTTAGCTTCCTGCAGTACTGTTAAAGATCCAGGGATGTAGAAATCCCTATTAACTTCAACACAAGGTTTACAATATTCAAGCCATACCAAAAATTAGAGAGGAGAAATGATTGTGTGAAATATAATGATGATTGACCCTCCATCCATGGTATATGTAAGGGTTCCCACACAAACCAAAAATTAAACAATTCATAACTCTTTCTTTTCATGATGATTGACCCTCCATACGAGCTGCATAGCAAAGGAAAGGTGGACTGGAGATTAAATGTTTCATTCTTGAAGCTCATTCCTAAGAAAGAAGACTCGGCCACGGTCAAGGATTTTAGGCCGCTAAGCTTAATTAGCGGATTCTACAAGATAGTAAGCAAGCTGCTGGCAGGAAGATTAAAAGAAGTCATGCCAGGGCTGATCTCCAATGCGCAAGGAGCCTTCGTTAGAGACAGACAAATCCTAGAAGGCATTTTGATTGCTAATGAGTTGATCGACAGCAGATTAAGGCAAAATAAACCGGGAATTATTTGTAAGATCGATATGCAAAAGGCATTCGACAATGTAAGCTGGCCTGCCCTTTTCTCTGTGTTGGCAAAGAACGGTTTTGGAACTAAATGGATCCAATGGATGCGGTGGTGTATCTCGGATGCTAAGTTCTCAATCATTGTCAACGGGGAAGCAACCAAGCTAATTAAGCTGTCCAAAGGTATTCGCCAAGGCGACCCATTGTCACCATTCCTCTTCCTGTTGGTGGTGGAAGTCTTGTCTTTGCTTATCAACAAGGCAGTTGCACAAGGAGAATTTTCGGGTTTTTACGTGAAGGAAGGTGGAACAACGGTGTCACATTTACAATTCGCAGATGACACGATAATTTTCTTAGACGCCACGCCAACGGAGGTGAGAATACTTCTCGTTATTCTTGTGGTTTTTGAAATTTTAACAGGTCTTCCTCTAAACCTAGAAAAGAGTACAATGATAAGTATAGGCGCGGATCATTTGGTGCATGAATTGGCGGCGGAGCTGGGTTGTAAAGTGGAATCAATTCCGGTGACTTATCTTGGAATGCCAATTGGCTCGAACAAAAGAAGCGAGATAATATGGGAAATCATAATTCAGAGAATGAAGAAGAAATTAGCTCCATGGAAGAGAATTTACTTGAATAAAGCGGGAAGGGTGGTATTGATTAGAAGCTCGCTGGAAGGATTGGCGGTTTACTTTATGTCGCTTCTTCACATGCCGGTTGCGGTAGAAAAACGTTTAAACACGATAATGAGAAGGTTCTTGTGGGTTGAAGATGAAGAGAGGAAGAAGATGAGCTGGGTTTCTTTCAAGAGAGTTTGCAAGCCAAAGATCAAAGGAGGCTTGGGAATTCGCAAGTTGAGGCTAGTGAACAAATCTTTGTTAGCTAGGTGGCACGTTCGGTATGGTAAGGAGAAGACGGCTTTATGGAGACGGATTGTTTGTGAAAAATCAAAAGCGGAGGAGGATCGCTTGCTTCCTATGCAGGTCATCGAGCCAGTGAAAAGGAGTATGTGGTTCGATATATTAAAAGAAAACAAAACGTTTCATGACTGTGTGGTATGCGAGGTTAAAACGGTTCTTCCCTAAGATTTTGTCATGACTGGTGGTATGAGAAGAAAGCTTTAAAGGACAAATACCCGAGGTTGAACAAGATAAGCTCTCAGAAGATGGCAACGGTGAAAACGATTATTCAACAGAGAAGGAACTTCAGGTTCATTAGAGATTTGAATCCGGCGGAAAGTATAGACCTGTTGGAACTTAAACACGACATAGGGCTGGTGGCATTAAATCAGGGGGAGGAAGATGGGTGGGAAGGCGACACAACCGCAAAAGAAATCTACTCAAAACTAACGGAAACGGAGCAAGATTGGGAAGGCCACAATGTTTTGTGCAGCAAATACATACCACCAAAGGTAACGTTCTTATTTTGGGCTTCGTTGTTGAACGCAATCCCAACTAGACACTTGCTGCAGACAAGGGGCATGATTATCCAATCAAACTTATGCATATTTTGCAACACGGAGGTAGAAACTATGGATCACTTATACATCCATTGTACCGTGATATCACGTCTTTTGGGATACTTCATGAAAGCTATGCATGTCAATTGGGTGATGTCGCTCCGGTTCAAAAATCTAATGCTTGGTTGGAAGTTGGATACAACAACGCCGAAAGCCAAGATGGTGTGGCATCTGCTACCTTTTTCCATTGTTTGGGAGGTATGGAATGAGAGAAATAGGAGAATTCATGGGGGAAGAGCAAAATCGTTGTACGAAATGGAGATTGCGGTAAAGCAGTGAATTTTTTTATGGAGCTCCACAACCGAAGTTTTCAAACTTTTCTCTGCAACACAGATTATAAACCAATGGGAGTTTGTGTTAAATATGTTGTTTCAGTTTCTTTTTCTTCTTAGTTTTGATGGAGTTTACACCATGTATTCTTGTACAGCTTTTCCTTTTTCAATATATCCTTCCTTCTTCAAAAAAAAAAAAAAAAACTCTTTCTTTTTACAGTTTGTTTAGACTAAGAAGTTCGTGGATGATGATGAGATCAGATACATAGGTGTGGCGGAATTGAGTTCACTAGTAGTATTTTCCCTAAAATGAAAGAATGAAAGGTCATCTCAATGTTTATATAGTAAACCCTAAGCCTGCCCATTTGGTTTGGGTAATTTCTTGATTGGTCCTAGGCCCATATAGTGACTTATACTTGGTCCATCCATATTTTAAGAAAAAAAGGAAATACTTAATAAGCTCTTGTTCCGAACGGGTGTATTCTACACGAGCCAAAGTCCACCTGTTACACTTGAATTAACCGTGTCTTCTCAAAGCTGATAGAAACTGAAACCCTTCTTTAGAGAAACAAAAATAACTCAGAGAACAAACGAAATAAGTTCTCGTCGTCTTTGATAGATAAAGAGAAATCAATTCAAAAGTTATCATCGTCTCTGATTGTAGAAGATCAAACAAAATAAAAAATCTTAAAAAATCATACAAACGTTTTCAGATCTTCGAAAAAAATCATTCGAGTAAAACCAAGAAATGTAGAGTGATAGAGAGTAAAGTACGAAACCTAGGGAAAAGTGAGTATCTTCGTGCCCAATAGAAGGATATATAATAGCTTAGCCACAATATTTGGGTTACAATGTCGCGTTTTAGGACGCGTTATTTATGTTTAGTTATTAGAACACGATTTGAGAATACCAAATAATGAGGTCGATTTTGTTTCACATGGAACATTCAAAATCAAAGGGGAATAGCTTATTATTCGTGGAACATATTAATATTTAATATGATTAGTAAATTTCTGCTTTATAATTACATTTTTAGTGTAGTAAGCCAAAAAAATTAGTTCGACAGCCAAATAAGAATAAGGTTGCAAAGGAAAATAGAAAAAAAAAAGGATTCCTAATAATCCATGTGGCTTCTTAGGAATCCTTTTTTTTTTCTATTTTCCTTTGCAACCTTATTCTTATTTGGCTGGCGAACTAATTTTTTGTAAACTCCATAAATAAGAATACATGGTGTAAACTCCATAAAAAAAAGGATTCCTAATAATCCATGTGGCTTCCGGGGAAGCAACCAAGCTAATTAAGCCGTCCAAAGGTATTCGCCAAGGCGACCCATTGTCACCATTCCTCTTCCTGTTGGTGGTGGAAGTCTTGTCTTTGCTTATCAACAAGGTAGTTGCACAAGGAGAATTTTCGGGTTTTTACGTGAAGGAAGGTGGAACAACGGTGTCACATTTACAATTCGCAGATGACACGATAATTTTCTTAGATGCCACGCCAACGGAGGTGAGAAGACTTCTCGTTATTCTTGTGGTTTTTGAAATTTTAACAGGTCTTCCTCTAAACCTAGAAAAGAGTACAATGATAAGTATAGGCGCGGATCATTTGGTGCATGAATTGGCGGTGGAGCTGGGTTGTAAAGTGGAATCAATTCCGGTGACTTATCTTGGAATGCCAATTGGCTCGAACAAAAGAAGTGAGATAATATGGGAAATCATAATTCAGAGAATGAAGAAGATATTATCTCCATGGAAGAGAATTTACTTGAATAAAGCGGGAAGGGTGGTATTGATTAGAAGCTCGCTGGAAGGATTGGCGGTTTACTTTATGTCGCTTCTTCACATGCCGGTTGCGGTAGAAAAACGTTTAAACACGATAATGAGAAGGTTCTTGTGGGGTGAAGATGAAGAGAGGAAGAAGATGAGATGGGTTTCTTTCAAGAGAGTTTGCAAGCCAAAGATCAAAGGAGGCTTGGGAATTCGCAAGTTGAGGCTGGTGAACAAATCTTTGTTAGCTAGGTGGCACGTTCGGTATGGTAAGGAGAAGACGGCTTTATGGAGACGGATTGTTTGTGAAAAATCAAAAGCGGAGGAGGATCGCTTGCTTCCTATGCAGGTCATCGAGCCAGTGAAAAGGAGTATGTGGTTCGATATATTAAAAGAAAACAAAACGTTTCATGACTGTGTGTGACTGCGGAGTTAAAAACGGTTCTTCCCTAAGATTTTGGCATGACTGGTGGTATGAGAAGAAAGCTTTAAAGGACAAATACCCGAGGTTGTACAAGATAAGCTCTCAGAAGATGGCAACGGTGAAAACGATTATTCAACAGAGAAGGAACTTCAGGTTCATTAGAGATTTGAATCCGGCGGAAAGTATAGACCTGTTGGAACTTAAACACGACATAGGGCTGGTGGCATTAAATCAGGGGGAGGAAGATGGGTGGGAAGGAGACACAACCGCAAAAGAAATCTACTCAAAACTAACGGAAACGGAGCAAGATTGGGAAGGCCACAATGTTTTGTGCTGCAAATACATACCACCAAAGGTAACGTTCTTATTTTGGGCTTCGTTGTTGAACGCAATCCCAACTAGACACTTGCTGCAGACAAGGGGCATGATTATCCAATCAAACTTATGCATATTTTGCAACACGGAGGTAGAAACTATGGATCACTTATACATCCATTGTACCGTGATATCACGTCTTTGGGGATACTTCATGAAATCTATGCATGTCAATTGGGTGATGTCGCTCCGGTTCAAAAATCTAATGCTTGGTTGGAAGTTGGATACAACAACGCCGAAAGCCAAGATGGTGTGGCATCTGCTACCTTTTGCCATTGTTTGGGAGGTATGGAATGAGAGAAATAGGAGAATTCACGGGGGAAGAGCAAAATCGTTTTACGAAATGGAGATTGCGGTAAAGCAGTGGATTTTTTTATGGAGCTCCACAACCGAAGTTTTCAAACTTTTCTCTGCAACACAGATTATAAACCAATGGGAGTTTGTGTTAAATATGTAGTTTCAGTTTCTTTTTCTTCTTAGTTTTGATGGTGTTTACACCATGCATTCTTGTACAACTTTTCCTTTTTCAATATATCCTTCCTTCTTCAAAAAAAATAAAAATAAAAAAAATAATCCATGTGGCTTCAAAGTAAAAGTTGGACAACTAGCTTGTCGTTATCACCAAGTGGGTTGTATACCTAAATAAACCCATTATTACCAGCTGCGGGCTGATCTCGTGCCTAGTCTCATGTGCACATTTTAGTGTTCATATACTCCCCCTCACAAAGACAATCAAGTTTGACTTTGTCAAGATATTAAAAAGACCATAGTAGTTTACATGCATATCCTTAATTACCGCCTAATTTATTTTGATAGAAATGTTAGTAATAAAAAGTACCAAAAATTGATATGGAATTGTAAATAGGAAATAAAATAAATAAAATAAAACATATCCGATTTATGGAAACAATATAACCAAAGTAAAATAGAAAATGTTATGAATATTGTGTGGCAAAGTAGATTTTCTTCCCGCTGCTTCAGAAAAAAAAAAATCCCTTCCGCTTGGGACTATAGGTGCGAAATTGAGCGGGAACATTGAAATTTAAAAATCAAAGTTCGCTTCAAAACTTTGATTGTGTAAGAAAAAAAAACAAGTGAAAAGATTATAGAAACAAAAAATGGTTTCTGGAAAAAATAAAGGTGAAAAGATTATAGAGATAAAAAAGATTGTATACTTATGGAGGATAAACTTTATAAGGAATTTAATTTGGAACCATATATATTGTCTTTTAAAAGAAATGTAGGATAAATCTTTTTCCTTAATTATATAGATTTTCTTAATATTTTAGATTGGGTTCCATTAATATTTTTTTATAAATATAAAAGATTTAAGGGTATATTAGAGAGTTCATTGAATAAATACGACTATAAACAGAAGCTGGACACAATTTTGAAACAAACCAAAATGGAATAGAGGATGGTGTTTTCGAAACAGAGGGAGTATATATAAGGCGTTCGGGTTCTGTAAGATCGTTTCGTTTCATTTATAAAAACCACAGAGAACACCAGTGGCGGCTACACATAGCTATCCTCTTATTCATTATCAACACCACCAGGTCCACCACCACCATAATGAATGATTGTCGTAAATATACTATAGGTTTTATATCTCATAAACCTAGAGAGAGAGGGATGAGGTTTGATTTGGAACCTTGGAGAGAGAGGAACGAGGTTTGATTTGGATAATTGGTATGAAATAGGGTTTTCATTGGCAACGAACAACAAAGGGTTTACGTATCGCTCAATCAAAAGAGTAAGAGGTGTCAAAAGTATAGATATTCTAGAAATTATTTTTTTAATTTAATTCAGTGAAAATAAAATTTATAGATATTAAATCTTTTTATATTCTAGAAATTAAAGTTCAAGAGATTTTTAGTTTTTGCTTTATTATTATGAATGAACGATTAAGAGAATGAATGTTAGTATTGATTTGTAGTTTAACCAGATATATTGTGCTCACTGTATTCTATTGTGCTTTGCAGCTTGATTAAAGCTCTGTGGATGAAGTATCACAAATTGGAAATCCAATAATTGAACTAGCACCAGCGAATAGTGATAGGAACCTGCACCTAACACAAGAACCTAATACTACTAATAGATAACGATATTTTGATTGAGAATCAACCACCTCAGTTAGCAAAGCTATTTTTGTATTGATAATTGAATGCCCAAAACTCTAGAAAAACTAACGTATATATAGAGACAATAACTTGAGTTCCAGGCTAATCATAATAAAGGAAAGATGTACTAAATTCCTAAAATTGCTAGACTTCCATAAAAAATACTGAACTAAAATTAAAACTAGTGTCGGTTTTCCGACATTCCTCCCATCTTCAGATAAGGCTTGTCCTCAAGCCTCAAAGGTAGGAAAACGAGCAATAAATTCTCCCGCACCTTCCCAAGTAGCTTCTTCAATAGGATGATCCTTCCACTTGATCAACCAGCGAGTATCCGCAACATTGTGTTGCTTAAACATTCCACAGTCCAAGATCTTTTCTTGTTCCTATTCAAAATGCTCCCCTGCTGTAGGTAAGTTAGCTACAGTTCTGACTTGATCTCCCAAATTCAACTTCAATGCCGAAACATGGAAAACAGGATGTATGCGACACTCTAGAGGCATGTCCAGTTTATAGGAAACAGGTCCAATCCTCTCAATAACGCGAAAGGGTCCCTAAAATCGCGGGGAGAGCTTTGAGTAAGATTAATATTTAGATGCGGACTAGCGGTATGGTTGTAAACGAAGGAAAACTAAATTGCATACCTCAAAACGTTTTTCTGTCTGGTGAGTATCGGCATAAGATTTCATCCTTGCTTGAGAATCTTGGAGATGCAACTTAAGTATGTGTAAGGTACAATCCCGCGACCGTAAAGATGTATCTACAACATGGACAGAAGTAATGCCTGGAAGGTACGTCGAGACAGTTGGTGGAAGACGACTATACACAATTTCAAATGGTGTCATTTTAATGGCTGAATGGTAAGAGGTATTATACCACCATTCATCCCATGGTAATCATTTAACCCAGGTATGTTGTTTATCACCTGCAAAATAACGGAGGTAACATTCCATAGTGGGATTGTTTACCTCAGTTTGGTCGTCCGTTTGTGGATGATAGGAAGAACACCGACAAATTTAGTGTCACTAGTCCAAAAAGGGTCAATAATCACGCTTTTTAAATTACACATTAGTTGCGTGATTACGATATTACAAATAATTTCCGTCGTATAACATGAAAATAATTGGGCCCACCATTTAACGTAAAAAAACCGTTATTTTTGCACGTCATAATTTAATAGGTGTGTGATTTTTGAGAAACTATTAAACGACGGAATAAATCTGACACATATATGAGGCTTTTATAAGCCCACCACTAGTTTTATATTGGGATCCCAGTAGTGGCTAACCATGTTTATATCATTTCTGAAAATGGTTAGCTACCGGCTAACTTGTGGCAGTGCTATAATGGTCTTATTATCACAACCTTTATCTTCCTGCTCGTCTGGAGATGAATCCCATCTCGCCTCGTCCTTATCACCCGATCCGATATCTCTTTCATTTGGATTTCACTTTTCCAATTTCTTTTATCAGAAAAATTGAAAACCCTAGACGTTTCTCTCAGGGAACCAAGCTATAAACTGTAGAAAAATCCTTCCACCAACCATGATCTGACCAAAGCCTCGTAAAAATCTTGAATTCGAATGGAGAATCAGGGATTCTTCTCATCCTCCTCAGGTACTTACTACGTTCTCTCAGAAAAACCTCAATTTTCCCAATTTCAAAACTACTTTATCTTTTTATCCTTCTCTTCGCCAGAAATTTCTTGACATCATTCGATTTGAGAAGAGCATAGAAAAACCCTAATCATCTACTAAATCCCCGTAAACCCCATCCCTGCATCTCTCTCAATCTATCTCCCAATCTCTGCTCAAACAACAAAAAAAAACGCTGAAGAAGTAGAAGAATAGATTATGTTGATGACGAGGGGGGAAATGGTGAAGGACTCATTTTTCATTCTTCTTCTTAGGTTTACTTTCTTCTTTCAAATTTTCTTACAATCCTTGAAGGGTTCTGAAACATCTCTTTTTTCCTTCGTTTCTTAGGGTTTTCACCAAAAAAAGATGATGACTACAAGTATGGAGATGGATATGGAGATCTTGTGAAATAATGAGATGGTAAGAACGACTGTTAGGTCTCTATTTAGGTTTGAACTCTGAACATTGAATTTTAATTTTAAGGTTCTAGACTTGTTATCTGAATTTTATTTGATTTTGACAATCTGGGTCAAATTAATTTCAACAAAATTAGAGGTATTTGGTTTGTTTGTTATATATGTGTACAGAAGTTATGGTGACAATTTCCTAATAAGTCATGCGGTAACCTGTTACCTGTTTTGCATTCGATGAGAATCAATTGTGTCACAATAACGAATTATCTTTTCTGGCAAGGTAATTGCTGATAAATTCTGTTGTAAATAACAATGTGGGTGCATTGGCTGTAGTAGAGCTGACTGCCTATGAGTAAGTGCAATTCAGGAAGATAAAGAGAAATGCTAACATATTTAGCACTACTAGTTCTGCTAGATGTGAGTTGTTCTTTAAAATTGTGATGTTCTGGTACATGACCAATAAGAGCCTCATGCTTGAGCTGGACTTTGAGCCATTCTTTGTTTTCTTCCATGTAACTTTCCAAATCTATTGGTAATGGTTTGGACCATGTCTATTAGTTTCTATGTGGCGACTAATTTCAGGATAGTTTTTGTTCTAGTTTCAACTTTAAATTCCGCGGTAAGTCAATTTTAGTCGTGCAAAATTTTAAATTTTGTTCACATGTTTACTTGTAGGCGATGCGATGGTGATGGAGCTTAAATGGAGGCTAAGTTTGATAAACACTTGCATGTGCATTGATGGAGCTTAAATGGAGGCTAAGTTTGTTAGGCACTTTCCTGTGCATTGATGGAAACTAATTTATAAACTACCTATAGAAGAGGTTTGCTACCTCCTCCGAACAATTGGATCTTGGAGGCATTTTCAAGAATCTTAAAAGGATTTTAGAGTTATTCAAAGACCCATGTTTTGCTGCCATATGCCCTTCACATCCTGTACTTGGATAAGGAAATGCGAGTTGTATTACGAGAACATATCCTCAATTTAATTAGTTTGAATATTGTGTAAGGTAAATTTTATTAAGTTGATGACCGTGTCTATGCTTTATTCTTGAGCAGGAATCGATGATGTTTTTGTAAAGACTGTGATTTGGGTACTTGGAGAGCTCCAAATTAGATGAAAGGCCCAGTGGCGGTATCCTTAGGTTCTGGAAGAGAACTTGTTTCATATAAACTTAGTCCGTCAGCTACCAACCCACCTACGGGAAGTTCCAAGGTATGATACGAATTATTTGTTTCTTTGTTCTTCTTCTTTTGGAATATATTGTTTACTTTTTTCCTTCTCCTGGTTTACATACATAAATTAGTTACCGAATTTAGTTGGCTTATCCATTCCACTGAATTTGAAGCTGCAATTCAAGATGGAAAATTGATTTTATTTTTTTCTTCTTTGGTATTATTCGGAGGTTTGACTTTTTAGCAAAGGCATTGCAATTGACTATGCTTGCCGTGATTTAATTCTGATTATAGTTGGTTTGAAACTTTGAATCATTATATTAACTAGATAGTGGTTATGTAACGTAGCGGCTCTAGTTATAATTCTACTAGGCAAACTACACAAAAGTTGTAAATATTTTTCTTACTAGGACAATTGAATTTTTCTTAAAAAATGTTTCTTCCTGTTTTGGTTATATGCCGTTTCTTGCTGCTGTAACATTTTATAGCTTTGATGTTTGTTGAAAGTGTTCAGGGTTTTTTTGAACTAACTTGGCATCTTCTTAAACATGATACAGGGATTATTCGACCTTCCCATAATGTATTGATTTTTGAGGAACTGAAGGGAGTTGTTGCAAGTGCTTTTGTGGATTTTACTAAGCCATCCAGCAATGCCGAATATAACTGCCTCACTAATGCTATAATGGATCCAAGTGGATGTCATACGATGTATATGCAATTCTTTGGAGATGAGCCACTAGGTCATATGATTAGGATGCATAAATTTTTTGTAATCCTATAGGAGAGACTAAATAAAATGCAGATTAAGTGGCAGTCTTAGTAGATTCAATGTTGGTTCATGTTTTCCAGTGTGATTTTAGGTGGAAACGCAGGATGAATTTATCCTTTTTTGGTTGTAATGTAAAACTGAATTCATCTTTTAAATGCAATGTATACCCGATTTTAGATTCTATTTCCGATTCAGCTGATTCAATTCCAAATTTAGCATTATCTGATTCACTTTAAAATACAGCAAAAATAAAAATAAAAAATAAAAATAATAATCAGGAATATCCATTAATTGTAATTTATTTATATTTATATTAAATGGCAAGAAGACACCGTTACTCTAAATAACAAACTATTTTTGTTATTCTTAATTACAAACTTTAATTGTCATTCTTAATGACAAACTATATCCGTGATTTTGTATAATGGTTTTCATTTGTCATTTATAAAAAGTCACACCAAATAAATAACGGTTCGAATGACAGATGAAAACCGTGATAAACCATGTTTTATAACAGATTTCATTTGTCATTTATAGCCCCTTCTGGACTAGTGTGTCTTGGAGAGAAAAAAAAGCCTCCCAGAAATTTCTAATGAATATAGGATCTTGATCACTTAAAATTGATTTAGGAATACCGTGAAGTCTCTCGATATCACGAATAAAGACCTCTGCTATAATAGTGGCAGTATAAGGATGAGAAATCGCACAAAAATGAGCATATTTTGAGAGACGATAAACTACCACCATTATAGAGCTCTTATGGCCATAAGTAGGTAAACCATCAATAAACTCCATTGATAAGTCCATCCATACGTCATCCAAAATAGGCAATGGCTGGAGAAGACCTGGAGGAGCAATAGATTCATACTTGTTCCGTTGGCATACTTCGCACTCGGCAATATAGGATTTAACTGACTTCTTCATTCCCTTCCAATAAAATTTTTCCTTAAGACGCTTATAAGTGCGTAGGAATCCCGCATGCCCTGCAATGGAGTGTCATGAAACTCGTACAAAAGATTAGTATGCCACGTAGAAGTAGAAGCAACAACAATATGTCCCTTATAATGTAATATGTTATCTTCATAAGAGTAGTGTACTTTATAGTTCGGATCTTGGGAAAAACCTTGAATAATTGAACTCATCTTAATATCATTATGACATTCTTGAATTATATCATGTAATCCAGTAAAAATTGGAGATGAAATAGCCATACAACGATAACCTTTTACCCGAGACAATACATCAACAACATTGTTATCAGAGCCGCTCTTATAAACAATCTCATTGTTAAAACCTAGTAACTTTGTTACCCATTTTTGTTGTTCTAGGGAAGACAATCTCTGCTCCAAAAAATATTTAAGACTGCGGTGGTCCGTGTATATCTTAAAATGTCAACTGAGCAAATATGACCGCCATTTTTGGACAGAAGAAACAATAGCCAGCATTTTTTTTGTCATACAGAGAGAGATTTAGATTTTTACCAAATAAGGATTTCCTATGATAAGCGATGGGTTTTCGTGATTGCACGAGGATAACCCTGTGAAGGTAAAATACCCGATGGCCACGTGTCAACATCTCAAGGGATGATTCCATGATGATATGATAAGGTAGGAGCACCGAATCATTCTCCATAAAGATGATCTCATCTGAATCGAGACGCCTGCCACGAACGTTACATGAACGACGCGTGTGAAGAGTGGTCTAATCGATTCATGCAGTCAAGTCTAAAAAGCAGCACCACATTTAATGAAGGATCAGAAGAGGAGAGGGTGAGTCCATGTCATGGAAGAGGGCTCAGACGACCTATATTATAACTCGTAGATGAAGCAGCACGGGGATCTCCAAAGAATAGCTTCACGATGACGAGCAGGGATAGACAACTCGGGAGGACAACCCAGCATACCATCATGAGGGATAGTATAAAACCTGTCCGAAGCAATGAAGACGACGTATGATGTTTCCACGAGCTCGGTGAGGCCTGACCTTCACGAGTTTATTTTGTCTATAAATACCAGTCCATGTATCAGGAGATGGACAAGTTAGCTAATGTATTATTAGATGGTCTTTCTATAGAGAATTCCTGAGAGATATCTATATAGATAAAGAGTGAGTGATCTTAGTGAGATTTGTATCTCTTTCAAAGGTAAGACCTTATGATTAATAAAGAAAACATCTTCTTTCCCGTGGACATAGGTCTTCATGGCCGAGCCACATTATATGTTTGTGTCAATATTTACTTTCATATTATTTACATCTTGTTTACCTTTTAATCTTGAATGTTTAGATAGATTATAGTATTTATATTCTCTTGGATGTAGTCATCAGAAAAGATGTAACTACATTTTGGCTCTAAAAACAGGGAGGTATGAAGATATAATCTACCTCCTTAATAACAACTCTATATTGTTTTCATAATCTCTCCAGGAGAAGTGGATTTTATACCACTGAGTAGTATTCTATTAGAATTCATGAGTAGAGCTTGGACTCAACACAGTATTTACGATCTGTGAAGTCTAGAAGACCATCAAAATCAACAGATCTACTGGTTTTTCAATTGTTTTCTTAAAGTCTTTTGTTTTCATTTTGAGATTTCCTCTATCTTCCTCAAGATTCTCAGGATAGTTGAAGATCGGAGTGAAAATAGATTTTTCAAAAGTTCGGCACTTAAACGACCTCCTCCATGAAAGGGATGGGAAGAGAATATCATCTTATGTAAGTTGAAAAGACGAAATGTTCATGATGTTCTTCATCCTTCAAGGAACCTAAGATAACTCATAATACTCTTCTTAGAAATACAACTCTAAGCCAAGGGGAAGGGTTAATGAGAACATAATCATTCATTAAACTCAAAGTTTGTTCAAAATCAAAATTTCAAAGGGAGGAGAAATATTTTCTAAAATGGAAAGATATGTTTCATCATAATGATCTGATTTTTCCCAGCAAAGATATGACGTATGGAGAGAGGTACATTTCTTGAAAATAGAAACCAACAAAACACCTTTTTTCCATCACTAAAACTTTGTGTAAGAAGGGAATGTTTTGACATTTTCACATGTCTCCAAATTTTACTTTAAAGTCTTCATATACTTATTTTGACTTAGTAATTTCACATGACCTGCAAAATTAGGGTCCCACTTTTCTGTAAGATTTTTTTTATTGAGTATTATTGCATATATCGCAGGTAAGGAGATGGTGACCAGACGATCCGCTCGCACGAGCCAAGACGAAAATGGTGGAGCCCAGCCAAAGGGGTTAGAGGAGATAGAGCTCGGTGAAATTAAATGTGCACAACAGTGTACTCCTAGGAGTGGGACAACCTGATAACCAATATCGGGAGGGTTAACTGATAACTTTATCTCCGATAGAGACAAAAAACACTTTGAGGTCCAAGATGATATTCATCTAACTCAACCAGGACGGTTGGATTGTTTGCCAAGGAAAATAGTAAACAATGATCCCAAGAAGAATAGTAATTCTGGCTCGGAAGGTACCGCTGCCACAATCGCGACCATCCTAAAAGTTCAAGAAGCACAGATGAGATATCGAAAAAGTTGGATAGACATAACATGAGGCTAGAACGGAGAAACCGGGGATTGAAATGAAAATCCACGAAGAAGGCATCAAATATCGCAGTGGAATAAACCCTCGGGAAGGAGAAACCTTTTGAAAATTTGTTAGATGACGAACACATTGATATCCCTGACACCTCAAATGTGGAAATAATGGATCGTTTTCCCAAGGTAAGCATAGGAGCCATAGACCAGGAGGAAAGCCCGTCCGAGGGATCGTCCGATGTTGATCCAAAGCAAAGGCGAGAGCTGAATAATTAGAAAATGGAGTAAAATCTAACTGTGAGGCCGAGAACCTCATAGTCACTAACCTTAAGCAAGGGGAGGCTTCAAAGCCAATTCGCTCTAAGATAGTTTCTTGTGTCAAATAATTGGACGAGGATTCGGGGAGATCAAGATATCACCGAACGGAAACCTCTTCCTCACCCGAGAGGGAAAAAGGAAGAAAGAAGAAGGCCGAAAGAAGGCTCATAGATGATAAGATACAGGCCCGACTCTGCCAACTCGAAGCGGTGTGCATGGAATTCACCGAAAGTCAAGATAGTAAAAAGATGGCAGAGGTAATGCAAGAGGCGAGGAAAACCCCCTTGGAAATACACCTATTAACCCAGCCATTTCCGAGGAAGTGTTCGCTCCCAACGTTCGCTACTCCCTTCAATAGGATGGGCGATGCCATAGAGCATCTTAGATTATATCGTATGACGCTAACTCAGTGGTGCCACTTGTTAGAGTTTTGCTCGGTTGAACCCACCAAGCGTTAGTATGTCAAGTTTGGTTGTCATATTTTAGTGAACCAAAACTCATTTAATAGTCGCTTGATTTAAATGTATTAGAGTCAACTTCGTCTAGGTTAGCTTGAAAGTATTAGGGTGAGACATTACAAGTATTGTGAAGACTTGAAGATGTGAAGAAGTGCGGAGCTACAACGACAACATCATCCTTCCACTTGAGGTTAGTGATATTTGACTTGAACTGTTTCATTCCCTAACATATCTTTCAAGTCGTGCATATTGAAAACATAAAACTGCGAAGCATGAACACTCTAGATAGACATAGTATTAAGGAATAAAATATGAAGTTTCTTTCTTAACCATTAAAATTTGTATATAAGACATCGACATAATCGTGTGAATGCTATTGTGATTATGTATGGGTATGAGGTGAGGATTTCATACTAGTGAACAATGTTTACATGTGTTCTAAGGAAGTAAGTTCATAATATGTGTTGTGAACTGAAAAGGAAATCGCCAGGCGTTATTGGGGCTGTTCTTCATTGCATATCTTATGAACGACCAATATGTGTGATTAGTATAACCGCTCACGACTTGTTTGTGATCTTGGTAAAACTATTTACACGAGGCCTGACTTATGTATTGGTATGACTTTTATTAGTGAAACCGATCTTAAGTAATCACTTGGGGTATGATCGGGTTGTGTATGTCTGAGCTTATTACTGGGAAGAGGGGAACCGATCCTAGTAAGAGGTGCAGTGCATCACAAGGGGAACCGATCCTTGTATGAAGTGCATTAAGGTTTATGGAAGAAAGGGGAACCGATCCTATGAACATGTGCAACGCATTTTTGGGAAGGGGGAACCGATTATATGGACATGTGCAGTGCATACAAGTTAGATACAAAATATATGTAGGGAACCGATCCTAGTACCTAGTCAGCCGTATCTTTGGTAAGCTAGTGTAACTATGGATAGTACTCACATGGAGGTAGAACTGAAACTTGTTTTGGTAGAACCGTAAACCCATGAATTGTGAACGTAGTTCTTGAAAGTCAGATGAACCAATTCTGAACTTGTTTGGAAGTGTGGTAAATCGGTTTCAAGTGATCAAGCATGGAAAACACTTGCAAGAGTAAGATGTCATCACTCTTTCAACACGGTGCATTAATGCTTATTCTATTTTGTTCAAAGATATTCCTTAATGGCTAAGAAGGAAGTAAATCCCAAGATCGAATTTACATGAGTTAAGAATCTTTTTAATTAAGGGTTTTTAATTATATATGGAAAATAAGAAGTAGTAATGTGCATTTGCTAATTAGAGATTTTCGAAGGAGATTTCGATCATATTTTTGGACAGTGCATTCACAGGAATTATGAAAACCGAATTTGGGTTATTATGGAAAAAAATATCTTGAGTATATTTTTGGTTTTGGAAATACCTTGGTGTCCAAACTTCCTTTTCTATAAATAGTTTGAGTTTGCATTTCTAGCAAACTAATCCTGCGTAACAACAGACTTACTCATTTTGTCTTTGTTACTGGTGAAGCCTCCTATCAGAGAGGAAAGTAATCTAATTAAGTGAAATCTCTTACGGCTGCTCAATTTAAAAGTCTTCTTTGGGATTGAGAAGCTCTAGCACGACCCGTTGGTGGGAAACTAGATATTGCAGTTTATCTTTAGTTTTCATATTAATTTGATTGACTAACGATGTATGAACTTTGATTGCACCTAGTTTGTTTATGCTTGAGAATCTTCTCTTCTGATATAAGATTTACTAAAACTAGTTCAAGGTTTCGACAAGGATGTTTAGACTGTTGTTAGATCTAAAGACGATCTTGTGATAATCTATTGTTAACAGACTCCATTCTATGCATGATTGATCACAAGAGATTCAAGTGATTGTGTGCAGGTGTTTATTGAAGATCTAAGAAGATTTGAAGACAAACAAGATATTGAAGATTTCTTACTTGGATTTTACAATCTTTGGTGTGCACAATACTTATTTGTGAAAAAGAGGATCCGACTATAATCAATTTATCCTTTTGGGTATTTTGATAGGATAGTTGAGGAAGATCAGCATCAACACATATCACTTGGTTGAAGAGTGTTGTTGGCTTAATCTTAGCGATTAACTTTGGGGTGATTGAACATAAGATAGATCTTGGAACCTGGCAAAGGAGTTTATGTTAAGATAAACAAGGGAACCTTTACGCAAGTCATATCACTTGGTTGAAGAGAGTTGATACCAAAGATATTTGTTGTTCCTTTACTGTTTGGAATACGATCCCAAGAAATTGGTCTAAGTACGTGACTTTTTTACAGGTTGGAGGCATGGGAATACATACGGAACTAGGTGAACTATAGGTTTAGTTGCTTGGTCTCAATTATACAAAGTTGCCTTATTTTGTATAACGGCTTAATCCTGAGAGTATTCAATTCTGGACTATGTCCCGGGGTTTTTCTGCATTTGCGGTTTCTTCTTTAACAAAATCTTGCTGTGTCATTTACTTTATATTTCCGCATTATAATTATTTTATTATAATTAAAGTAAACTGCACAAATGTTAATTCCTATTTACTTGATACGTGAATCCTATTGAGCTTGGTTAAGACCGAACCTTTGTATCAAGTAAACACACTTTGTTGTTGTATTGTCTCGATCTCGTATCCATAGATAATCACACAAAGTGTGAACCGAATTGTTGTATTGTCTTGACTCAATCCATAGACAATCACTTTCGGGGAAATGACTTATACGAAGGCAAAGTTATAGCTTGAGGTATAATTGGGGTACCCTCGCCTTTTAAAATGGTTTCAAAGCAGGCAAACATGAAAACATCTAACAATTTATGTTTTTTGCGATCCATCCTATACAAAATGAATCTACTACATGATTTAGTTAACGTACCGCCAAGATTTGATGGGACTAACTATCCTTTATGGAAACCTGCTATGAAAGCATTAATTCAATCCTGAGATTTTAATATTTGGTTATTAATCGAAGATGGATATCAACAACCGATGGATTATTCGGAAGTATAGTTTAAACGCTTAGCGGATTACACTCATTAAGAGAGAGTTTGAGCAATGCAGAATTCGGATGGTTTGAACGCCATCATACATGCAGTTAGCCATGAACTTCTGCATCATGTGCTAGCATGCATGACTTCTAAAGAAGCATGGGATACTCTTGAGACTGTATTCGAATGAGATGATTCTGAAAAGGAAGCTAAACTTCTTTCCCTTTCAACTGAATGGGAGCATCTCAAGATGGATGATAACGACACCTTTGAGGAGTTTAACTCTAACCTTTCTGAGATTCTTAATTTATCTTTTTTCCTTGGAAAGGTTGTACCTGAAAAAGAAATAATATGTGAAATTCTAAGATCGTTAACATCCAGATACGAGTCTAAGAAATATGCTATAATAGAAGGAGACGATCTTTCTACACTTTCTCGAAGCTCTCTTGTAAGAAAGATAAATATCTTTGGTAAAGAAATTCTACTGAAGAATCAAACTGAGAAACGTTGCCAGAAGGACAAGATCCATGTTGAAAAAGTGCTTCACTCAACTATTGTGCTTTTAGCGCAATGAATTAAGGACATCTTATTTATTGATAAACATGTTCCAGATACAGTTTAGGTTTTCCATCTAAAGGATAACAATGAAGTACAATGCTTCAAGTGCCAAGGATTCGGACATATGGAAAAATATTATCCTAGCAGAAGAACTCAGAAGTGCAACAAGGCATATGTCTCCACCTTTGATGGTATTCCGGAGGAAAAATCCAATGAAGAAATATCCAATTGTAATGCACTTCTTGCCAACTCTAATAAGGATGAATTCTGTGAGTCTAAACAACTCTTGAAAAAACGTGAGTTGGATGTTAAGGAGAATAAAAGGTTTAGCCTGGTTCTTGAAAACCTTTTGAAATATCTTTCAGATAAAACCAGTATGGTGAAATCTGAACAAGAGAAATCGGATGAAAAACCGAAAGATTCAAAAATCAAGTTTTCTGATAGTGGAATAAGCTCTTCCTGTAGAAGAACTGGTCATTCTAAAAACTTCCTTGGAAATAAATTTACCAAGACTCTTCATAGAGGGATAAAGATTTTTAAAGACTGGTAAGTTTATAAAATCACAAAAGGAAGCTACAAACTCTTGTAATTACAAGAGAAAGATTGAAACACAATCTATTGTGTTTATAAGTCATCCGAAGGATGACATCATTCTTTGTGGTGGGAACGATTCTCACCTCAACACATGCTGATTGTGTTGAAATATGCGTCCTCACTTGTTTCCCAATATTCTGTGTGTGAAGAAGCATAAATCAGCGAAAGTTGACTGTAAAAATAATAGATATCATTCTATTTTTTGAAAAATAGTTTCGGTTTTCTTAAAACCAAATTATTATTTTATTCTCTGTATTTTTTTCTTGTCCGAAAAAGAAGACTCTGGATTTCAATGGAGGATTCTACTAAAAAAAAGAATCTACTGATGACTTAGCACTCTGTGCATCGGTTATGACTGAAACTCATGATGTTTCTCCTCATGACAATTCTGAAGATTCTCTAAGAAAACATATTTTATCTGTTAAAGGTTACATTAGATATCATGAGTTAATGATAAAGGATTCAAAAGATGTATTGGCTGATCTTCATTCCCAACTATTTGAAGTGAACAAATCATTTGCTGAAAAGGGAGGTGCTCAGAAGAATTTGAATCCAATTTTTGAAAGCAATCTTCACGAGAACTGAGATTAAAAAAAATAGACATCAATTTTTTATTACTTTCATTGATTGTATGAGTCTATTGAATAAAAATTATTATGATTAAAGTTATTTGATTTAAAAAATTTCTTGTGATAGTTTTTGATTTACATAGCCGGTACTTTAATGCTTTATCTTATTTGCTATGTATGTGTATGAGATGTTTGATTTCGGTTTATTACCTTGATATTCGATCTCATAATATGTTGTGTACCCCTATGGTTTGGGTGACTTTTTGATTTAGCAGGATTAAGTTCTAGCCCATGTTGGTAGGCTTTATCAAAGGATCATGAGGGGTTCCTGTAGAAACAATATGTGAAAAAGTCACAATATGTTGAATCGGTTTTGGTTTAGCATAAAAGCATATGTGTTTCCACGGTTTTCAACTTTTGCTTGCAATTGTTAAAACCGATTTTCAACCTTTCTCTGGTAAAGGTTGGTGGTTGTTATTCTTTTTTTTTTGGCATGAGAATGACAATATAATGGTATTTCGATATCAATTCTCCCGGAAGAAGAAAGCGATGGACTCATATTTGGAGAAGTTGGATGCGAAATTGAGGTAACAATCTTGTTAGTTAATTGTTTTCCTGTTTTAAGAAAAGCCTATGTTTATTTGATATATATATATATATATATATATATATATTACTTTTGCTTAAAAGAAATTGTTGGTACAGTTGATGTGTTTATTCCATTATGTATGAGTGGATGTTTGTGTGATTCAATTGTTTCTAGTTAAGTAAAACTCTTGTTATCTTGCTTTGTTGTGTGATATCAATAGTTTAGGCTTACGAAATTTGGTGCAATTGCGGTGCTTTATATCTATGTTAATTCAATTTCTTCCAGTTAAGTAAAACAATTGTTATTTGTGCTTTATTGTGTAGTATCAATTGTTTAAGCTTACAAAATTTCGGTGCAATAGTGAAACCCTGGTTTATATATGTTGTTTCTATTGTATCCGGTTGAGGTGAATAATTATGCAAGTTGATTTATTGGTTTGTATGAATTATTTATGGCTTAACGAATGAATGCGTTGATGGGACGTGTTGTTTAGTCCAATTCGATTCCGGATAAGATAAACTAAATTAATTTTGATTTTAGTTAGACTGATCAAAGTGGAGGTTTCAGTTATTCAAGTCTAGTCGAAAGCCTAAACAAGGAAATGCTAGTTAACTAACCTATTATTTGGCTTGCTTGAAATCTAAAGGTCTAAGTTATATGGATAATTAGAACCTGATGATAAAAATGAAGTTTATCTTTGTTTTGGTCTTATCGAATGAAATGGTTGTATTTATACAATCGGTTTAGCAAAGGGACTATTTTGCTTAGTTGATTTTTTGTTTGCTAAACTAGTTGGGAAAATTGCTTCGGGAAATTATTTCCATGATAACATATCAAAACGTAATTACTTGTAGTTTCGGTTTTGATATTGGTTTTCAAAAATGGTGTGTAAAACCCTTGTGGTTGACTCAACAGGTTGCAAGTCTATTTTTGAGATTTATAAGATCCTTTTCGTGTTGTCCATTATTTTTTCGTTTCTTTGTCTTTTTTGTGACAAAAAGGGGGAGAAATATATGGAGTAAACAAGTGATGCTGGTATCAATTTATGGTTGATTGGTGTCACTAGGGAAGAGGACAATGGTGCTTGAACGTTTATCTAACGAATGAGGAAAAGCATAGACTAAGGGGGAGTAATATATCATATGATTGGGATAACAAAGATGTGAGGATTGAAAATCTACCTAGCTCATCTTTAGGGGGAGTATAAGCTTTGTTATTATAGTGCAGCTGCTTCATTTTAGAGGAATTAATGAATGCAGGTTAGGTGCTGTGTATTCGGGAATCAAGCGTATGTGTAATCAATTCTTGTAATTTGTTTATCCATATGATTGTAAGAGTTTTATCACTAAAATTGACAAAGGGGGAGATTGTGAGAGCATTGCTCGGTTGAACCCACCAAACGTTGGTATGTTAAGTTTGGTTGTCATATTTTAGTGAACCAAAACTCATTTAAGAGTTGCTTGATTTAAATGTACTAGAGTCAACTTCGTATAGGTTAGCTTGAAAGTATTAGGGTAAGACATTACAAGTATTGCGAAGACTTGAAGATGTAAAGAAGTGCGGAGCTACAACGAAAACATCATCCTTCCACTTGAGGTTAGTGATATTTGACTTAAAATGTTTCATTCCCTAACATATCTTTCAAGTCATGCATATTGAAAACATAAAACTGTGAAGCATGAACACTCTAGATAGACATAGTATTAAGGAATAAAATATGAAGTTTCTTGCTTAACCATTAAAATTTGTATGTAAGACATCGACATAATCGTATGAATGTTGTTGTGATTATGTATGGGTATGAGGTGAGGATTTCATCCTAGGGAACAATGTTTACATGTGTTCTAAGGAAGTAAGTTCATAATATGTGTTGTGAACCGAAAAGGAAATTGTTAGGCATTATTGGGGATGTTCTTCATTGCATATCTTATGAACAACCAATATGTGTGATTAGTATAACCGCTCATGACTTGTTTGTATTCTTGGTAAAACTATTTACATGAGGCCTGACTTATGTATTGGTATGAATTTTATGAGTGATACCAATCTTAAGTAATCACTTGGGGTATGATCGGGTTGTTTATGTCTGAACTTATTACTGGGAAGAGGGCAACCGATCCTAGTAAGAGGTGCAGTGCATCACAAGGAGAACCGATCCTTGTATGAAGTGCAGCAAGATTTATGGAAGAAATGAAAACCAATCCTATGAACATGTGAAACACGTTTTTGGGAAGGGGGAACCGATCCTATGGACATGTGCAGTGCATACAATTTAGACACCAAATATATGTGGGGAACTGATCCTAGTACCTAGTCAGCCGTATCTTTGGTAAGATAGTGTTATGCACAGTACTCACATGGAGGTAGAATCGAAACTTGTTTTGGTAGAACCGTAAACGCATGAGTTGTGATTGAGTGGTACTTGATCAATCACGTGGTTCTTGAAAGTCAGTTAAACCAATTCTAAACTTGTTTGGAAGTGTGGTTAATCGGTTTCAAGTGAGCAAGCATGGAAAAGACTTGCAAGAGTAAGATGTCGTCACTCTTTGAACACGATGCATTAATGCTTATTTTATTTTGTTCAAAGATATTCCTTAACGGCTAAAAAGGAAGTAAATCCCAAGATCAAATTTAGATGAGTTAAGAATCTTTTTAATTAAGGGTTTTTAATTATATATGGAAAATTAGAATTAGTAATGTGCATTTGCTAATTAAAGATTTTCCAAGGAGATTTCGATCATATTTTTGGACAGTGTATTCATAGGAATTATGAAAACCGAATCTGGGTTATTATGGAAAAAATATCTTGAGTATATTTTCGGTTTTGGAAATTCCTTGGTGTCCAAACTTCCTTGTATATAAATACTTTGAGATTGCATTTATAGAAAACTAATCCTGCGTAACAACAGACTTACTTTTTTTTTCTTTGTTACTGGTGAAACCGCCTATCGGAGAGGAGAGTAATCTAATTAGGTAAAATCTCTTACGGCCGCTCAATTTAAAAGTTTTCTTTGGGATTGAGAAGCGCTAGCGCGACCCGTTGGTGGGAAACTAGATATTGCGGTATATCTTTAGTTTTCGTATTGATTCGATTGACTAACAATGGTTGAACTTTGATTGCACCTAGTTTGTTTATGCTTGAGAATCTTCTATTCTAATATAAGATTCACTCAAACTAGTTCAAGGTTTCGACAGGGATCTTTATACTGTTGTTAGATCTAAAGACGATCTTGTGATAATCCATTGTTAACAGACTCCATTCTATGCGTGATTGATCACAAGAGATTCAAGTGATTGTGTGCAGGTGTTTATTGAAGATCTAAGAAGATTTGAAGACAAAGAAGATATTGAAGATTTCTTACTTGGATTTTACAATCTTTGGTGTGCAAAATACTTGTTTGGGAAAAAGAGGATCCGACTATAATCGATTTATCCTTTTGGGTATTTTGATAGAATAGTTGAGGAAGATCGGCATCAACACATATCACTTGGTCGAAGAGTGTTGTTGTCTTAATATTAGCGATTACCTTTGGGTGATTGAACATAAGATAGATCTTGGAACCTGGAAAAGGAGTTTATGTTAAGATAAACAAGGGAACCTTTGCGAAAATCATATCACATGGTTGAAGAGAGTTGATACCAAACAGATTTGTTGTTCCTTTACTATTTGGAATACAATCCATAGGAATTGGTCCAAGTACGTGACTTGTTTATAGGTTGGAGGCGTGGGAATACATACGGAACTAGGTGAACTATAGGTTTATTTGCTTGGTCTCAACTATACGTAGTTGTCTTATTTTGTATAGCGGCTTAATCCTGGGAGTATTCAATTCTGGACTAGGTCCCGGGTTTTCTACATTTGCGGTTTCCTCGTTAACAAAATCTTGATGTGTCATTTACTTTATATTTCCACATTATAATTGTTTTATTATAATTAAAGTAAATTGCACAAACGTTAATTCCTATTTACTTGATACGTGAATCCTATTGAGATTGGTTAAGACCGAACCTTTGTATCAAGTAAACACACTTTTTTGTTATATTGTCTCGATCTCGTATCCATAGACGATCACACAAAGTGTGAAACGATTTGTTGTATTGTCTCGACTCAGTCCATAGACAATCACTTTCGGGGAAAGGACTTATAGGAAGGAAAAGTTATAGATTGAGTTATAATTGGGGTACCCTCGCCTTTTCACCACTACGATGTAGTTATGTGTAGATTTTTCCCAACAAGCCTAAAAGGCGAGGATTTAATGTGGTTCAATAACCTACCGAAGGAGTCGGTCAGGTCCTTTCCTCACCTATCTGAATTATTCTTGGAGACGTACATACATAACAGTAGAGTCAAACCAGAAATTGACATGCTGTTTCAACTAGCCCGAGGACCAAACGAGTCACTCCGATCACTGGTAACACGATGGAGGAATCTGTGTGCTGAGATCGGAAGGGTCCCATAGGCCTATGCGATCTTAGGCTTCCCGACGCCTGACGGAATTATAGAAATCATAGGAGACTCGGGCGAAGCCAAGTATTGCAACGATATGCACGAACAACATAATGGAAAAATGGCTAAGAGTAATAGAAGCCAGGCTGACACTAATGCCTATATGGAAGTAACAAACAGAATAGTAGAAGCCGACCCTGCCTCACATTCATCAACGGAGCTCTTGTAGCAATTAAAGAACCTCTCCGACATTGGAGAGCATGAGCCGACTTCTTGGCTCGGATCATTATCCCGAATAGTTGAATATTCAGGCTATGCCCGAATCTGCCATACCAATGTAGTTAACATATGCAAAACCAACTTGAGTCCCTGGCCATTGGAAAAGAATAAAATTAACGAACCCCCACAAATGGATACGGAGCACCTAGAATTCCCGATCATGGATGAAAATTACTTCACAAATTGGACGGAGACATCTGCCTCGAGGCATAAAGGATTTATGCCAAGAAACGACCCAGAAGGTCGTCACTTCCGAAGTCCACCCGACTATCCGAATGAGGCTATCAATGACATGATCAGGATGAATCTAGATGGACATGGGACAAGCCGATGTGACCAATTGCGCAACGAATTATGGGCCTTTTGGACAGAACGAACTAGAAAAGTAAGGAAGGCCCCCATCGCCTTCGTAAACGATCGAACAACACTCATATCAGTCGAGGCTAGAATCAAGAAGATGAAGGCCGAGATCTAAGAAAAGAACTTCGCTATGGGTATACCACTCGCCGAGAAAAGCCAAAAATCAACCCCACGCGAGGTAGACAATCATCCTCAGAGAAAAACCCGAGACTACAACACACATGATTATCGGAAACAAATTAACCGAAGCTATAGAAGCTGGTGCGATACCTTGCCCAATCATAATAAGTCAAGAGAATTTACTCCCATCTAGGAAGGAGAGTTAATAGCTAAGGCAGGTGATGAAGCATACAAATTTCCCAAAACCGATGGGGAAGAACTAGAGCACCCCTAGGATAACAAATACCTCAAGCCTTACAATGCTTAAACAACTTATCGCTTAGGAAGACAAACTATGAAAATGGAACTCAATTACCTACATATAAAAGGTCGTGATACCTTACTAAAATGTACTCAGGTCTTATAACCCTCTCTTTGAGAATAATAAAATTAACCTTTTGTGCGATCATTTTACTTGCTTTAATTTTTTCTAGTTTATTTCCTTAATTTTTTTCTCTGATTCTTCGATGTATTTTATTTTTGCATTTGCATATAGCTTCACTCATCTCACACTTCAATTATAAATCCCATCAAGATTATGGTATAGTGCTAGCCACACCTTCCATTCCATAACAAATGATGCAGGTACAATACCTAAGCTGCCCAAGATGGACCCAGACCTAAGGCAATGCCATCTAGCCAATGATGCAAGATGAATCGGGGTACACCCTAAGCTACCTAGTATGGAAAAAGACCTAGGGTATTGGCATCACGATCTAGAAATCAGATAATGTCCTGCCATAATAGGAGATTCCCAGAATCAAGGTACTTAGCTTTGGCTAAGGAAAGAATCACTTGACCGAGGTATTGCCCTTCGAATGATGGTTAATAAACAGGTTACCCACATAGTTGATCACCTAACCCAGGTAAAGTGCAACCTAAACAGGACACTATTAAACCAAGCCCATAAAGGCATCATAATAAAGGCGAGAAGGGAAAAGTGCCACACCTAAAACCCAACACCGTAAGAGATGACCAATCCAATTAAGGAACTGTACTCCTTGGATTTATCACCCATGGTTGGACTCATAGCAGGCACAGAATCTCCTCGGATCCAACAAATACAAACAAAACATGAGACATAATCTAACTTAAAGACGATATCATAAAAAACTACTCTAAAAAGAGAAAAACTGCGATCGCCTCCCACATATGAGGACTTACCAAGATAATGTTAATAAAGTGATTCCTCCAAAAACAAACGAGGACTCATTTACCAAGTTATATTTTTCCATACTACCTCGATAAAAGCACGAGACCAAAAGTACCAACATAATAAATAAAGAGTTCTGAAAAGAAGGACTATAGAAGTCAGAAAACTCGTGAACTCAAGCTTCTCTCTGATCACAGGAAACTTGATCAGTCTCCATCCGATCACCGGCACCTTGATCGGTCTCCATATGATCCTCACCCTCGGTGACCTCAGAAGCAACTTGCTCAGGATCAGGTTAAGCAGGTGGAGGAGGAGCCACAACGCTAGAAACAATAGCAGCCATTTGTCGGTCAGGAAGAACTGCAGCTTTGCAAGCTTTAGTAATAAATAACTTGTAATCAGCATGAAGGTCAATCAGCTTCTGATTCTTATCGACATGCTCGGCCTCCAGCTCCTCCTCATGATTGCTGACCAACACGTTCAGCTCTTCATCAACGCTTTCCTTGGAAACTTTTGTTTCCTCCAACTGCCTCTATAGCTCTGTAATACGCTTACGATCCGCTACAAGAAGAACTACAAGAGATTCAATACGACATTCTTTACTTACAAAAACTTAAGTTGCATAAAACTTAAAAGCCGCTAATAGGAAACCTTCATGTTCAACCAAAACAGAAGCCAAGTATTGCTACGATATGCACGAACAACATAATGAAAAAATGTCTAAGAGTAATAGAAGCCGCTAATAGGAAACCTTCATGTTCAACTATATTGGCATTGGTTATTGTCATCCTGAACCCTAATATAAAACTTGAGAATACAAAAACAGGACCTAAACCTAGGTGATACCAGATGATAGGAACCTACACCTAACACAGGAACCTAATACTACTAATAGATAACGGTTCTTTGATTGGGAATCAACCACCTCAGATAGCAAAGATATTTTTGTATAGATATTTGAATTCCTAAAACTCTAGACAAACTAACTTGAGTTCCAGGCTAATAATAATAAAGGAAAGATGTACTAAATTCCTAAAATAGCTAGACATCCATAAAAAATACTGAACTAAAATTCAAACTAGTGTCGGTTTCCAAACAAAGAGTTATTAAAGTTGGACTTAAGATTAGGCTCATCAACAGCACAATGTTCTTAAGAAATCCCATTAAAATGGTCAAAGACAAGATACCATCGGCATCCGAAGCTTATTGACAAAAACTTGAAAGAATGAAATAAAAAGGAAACAAAGAAAGAAGGAGACAAATACCGTTGGCAACACTTGCATATTAAAATAAACAAGGAGACAACTGATCAAAAGATTGAACAAACAATCAAGCACACGAGTCAACAAGGAATCAGTGGGCGAGTCATCTGCAAATCAAAATGAGAGTGATTTGAAAACCCAACGGGATGACTCATTGACACTAGTGGAAAATCCAAAAAAAAAAGTCTGCTAGAAATAGCCTGAAAACCGCAAAATAAGTCTGTTTTTGGGAGCCCGAATCTTGTAGTCTTATTTCTTGAAAGGACTGCTTTTGAGATTCTTTAATTTTTTTAAATTACGACTACCATCGGCAGTCTGGAATTAAACACTGACATACACAGTCATTTCATTAGATTTATCTTAATCCCATAAAAGTTGATCTACAGTTTTATCTGGGATGAATAATTTTAAAAAAGATGATTTATGTGAATCCCAGTCTAACTGGTATTTCTAACTGAATCCTTTTCAGAAAATATGATTCATCTGAATCATATGGATTATTATTGACTGAACCTAAGATTAAAAACTCATTAAATTGAAATTACAAGCTTATTTCACAAACTGATCAAAACATTCACCATTCAAGTCAAAAAATGAAATTTGATGTACAATATTAACTAAATTCACATGTTAATTGAGCTGAAACCAAGTTCAAAGCCCCCAAAAACTCTGCACAACTACTAAATTCACATCATTTCAAGTTATTAATTCTTAAAGATGTATTTTCTTACAATACGTGGAAACTAACCTACAAACAATGAAATAAACTAAAACTGGCAAAAAGATGAACCAAGATGCCCAACTGATCGGAATAGTATACCTGCAGCAAAATAAGTTTTTTCATTAGAAATTTAACAACAAAGTTCTGGCAGCACAGTACAAATGGTTTTCACAAACGAGCAATTCTCTAACAACTGACTTATGGTTAATCTTCCTCGAATAAATGAAACTCGATTCATTTCCCTTGAAGCTAGTATTTGTGTGTTAGGGGGTTTGAAAATAATTTCAGATACTAATACATGTACATTCACAGCCAAGATAGCTGAAAATACGTAGGTTAAGCAAATGTATGAAAAATATGCATGGCATACCTGCCTATATAATTTGACATATGTTCAGCAACTAAAACACACACATGTATACACACTTACACTATAAGCATCAAGTAACCTGATATTGAAAGATACTTAAAGTAAATTCTTGTCATCTAATTTATAAAGAAAGTTTGTTCTTGTGAAGAACATGCTCACTGAAATTTATGCACACTAAAAAATCAATCAAAATTTATGCCAACACAACAAAAAATAAAAATGAGAAAGCATACCTCGAGCAATGCACAAATAGTTACATGATCCTCAATTGTGAGTCTATGGCTTTGACACTAAATACTTACCTTGTTCATCAAAATATTGTATCTGCATTTTCCAGGTTAACCCGTCTTCCTTTCTCACCGAACTGCAAAAACACCAAAGGGAAACAATAAATAAATGTCAGATCAATATACGCAAAGACATCACAAATCATAATTACAAACCTTGAAAAGAAAACATAAAATTTTAAATGATTCAGTCTTCATATGGGTATGTGTAAGCCTAACGACAATTTTTTTACAGGAAATATGTAGTCAGCAAACTTTAAGAAGACATAGGCAGAAGCTACAATCAATAACCAAAACAATATTGCAACTAATAAAACTAGACAGTTAAGTTTGATTTAGAATAGTCATATAGGAAAACTAGGAAAAAAAATAGAGTCTGAAAAGAGTAAACGCTGAACGAGAAGCTGGTGATGATGGTACAACAATGGTAGTGCAATAAAAAATTTAAGTAGCTACTACAATCAATTAACTAATGGCGGTGCTCATTAACATGTATATATCATATCAGAATTCTATGTTATAGTCGATTTCGACCATTTGGGATTAACCTAGGGTGAGAATGAGGGATCTAAAGGCTACAATCATAATCCATTGCCAAACATGTAATCCTAAGCAGTTGCTAAGAAGAGTGAGTATAAATAATGAGGAAACAATCAGAGAAATTAAGAGCTTAGCTTTAAGCTTATAATGAAATCTTAATACCAAGATTCTTTTAGTTTAAACTTGCATAGAGGAACAATACCACAGACTCAAATACATGTCGAACAATAAGAAAGAAATGCTAGAACTGAATGAAGCTAAACTGCAATAAAATTTCCAAATCTTTCAGAAATAATTTTATAGCAAGAAAGATATAGGAGAATGTCACGAACCTCTATGAGAGAATGTTTCCATAAAATAATTTTTTGTTAGCAGAGGGTTGAATCTAGATACAAAATGCTGTAAACCTGCTAATACTACAAGCACTAACAGTGGAAATATAACAACTAAGAAGTCATAAATTTCATGTCACGTGGATGACAAATAGACGCACAAGCATACAAATGAGTGGATACATAAACTCAAAAATTAATAAAACATTTTTTTTAGTATCAAAAGAAATGTTATGACCTGAATTGCTTGTTAAGGTATCTTTCTTGTTAGTAACTCCAAAAGGTTTCTTCTTTCCTTATAAGAAAGCATAAAGTTATGGTTGGTCAGAAGTGGAAAATAGAAGTAACGTTGTACTCGTTAAATTAATAATGAAATTTATAAGAATTCACCTTGAGGAACAAATATGTGGAGCATATACAGAACCCTTGAGGCATTTATCTTTTTTGTGGATGATCAGCACTCGCATATTTTATGATTTTCCTCCTAGTAATAAACTTCTTGATAGTCTGGATATAACCATTCAACATTACACAAGCTAATTTCTAACTCACAAACAGGCGAAGGGAAGTTGTCCTACGGTATTGATGATGTGAATGAAGTGCTGATGGTGAGGATCTAAAAATCTCCTTGCTGAACTTTTATCAAGCAGGTAGAGTACGAGGATTATCTTGGTGGATATATGTCATCTTCTGATCCTAATTGTTTCCAATCCATTTTACAACCATCTTCCCCTGCAAACATGTCGCATGGAAACCCAATGAATTTATTGTTGAATTCTGTTTCTTCCTGGTTGTTTAAATGAAGTGCTTGTTTAGAGCCCAATGGTTATAAAAAATTAAAAAATAATAAAATTTACTATAAATCTGGTTTCTATTTTAGGGTTTGAAGACTACCAAGAAATCAGTAGATTTGGGTTTGTAATTAGAACCACCGAAGATGATGTTTCAGCTTTGAGGAAAACCCATACTTTAAAACACCTTCAAATACAGTACACAAATACAAAAAATTGCAGAATCAATTAAACATGAGAAAATCAAAAAAAGAAAGAAAAGTGTAACAACAATGAGGTTTATACCTGATAAGATCTTCTTCATGGGTCTTCATCACCACCAGAAATAGCACCAATAACATTACATGATGTCTTCGATGATGGATATATATCTCCAGATCGAAGTAGACAATACGTCAATACCAATCAAATCAAATCTAATCAAATAATAATAATCTTAAGTAAAAACTAAGTTCAATCTCTAGTTCGATATCTTAAGGTTGTCCACATATATTAAGGCTTCTAAGGAGGCTCGATTTTCTTTTTCGTGAAGAATGACTACCATGGGAAGCCTGATATATAAAGAAAGACTCGGGAAGTCTTATTTATAAATCTGAAACAGACTTAATAATCTCATTTTCCACTAGTGTGACCGACGAAATTAAGACGAGTTTAGAGAAATAAGTTGAAAATGACACTAGCTAGAGGTTCCGACAATGTGGTTTTCGTATGGAATGCAAGTAGATACAACTGGATCGAATCTGCACCCACGATGCACACATTATCATATGGAGAAGTCCTATCTCACTCACCTAGTTAAATGACTCGAATCAATAACTATAATGGGCATGCTTTGCTCTTCCAGGATTTTAAAGCAAGTTCGATACGAGGAATGATGTTTCACTGAAGACTTCAGAAGACGATTGTTGGATGTGGATCGAAGGAGTTGTAGAATAACCTTAGACTCATTGATAATATATCATTTCAATTAATGTTGAGATTTTTAGTCCCACATTGTTTGGGCAATCTAAGATCCTGCGGTTTATAATCCTATGGGACAGTCCACCCATTGCGGTTTTATAGGGAAGCATGGTGACAACATGCTTGGAATGTTTACAAGGGTAGGTTTGGTAATTTCATCTCGAACATAAAAACCTAAAACTTTTCTCATTTCATCTTTCTGTCACCGGTATCTAGTTCTCATACTTCAAAGAAAAAACCTCAACTTCTACTGAGAAATCATCTCGAACTTAAAAACCTAAAACTTTTATTTTTTCATCTTTCTGTCACTGGTATCTAGTTCTCATACTTCAAAGAAAAAACCTCCTACTTCTACTGAGAAATCTTGTGCAAGTATGATTTTGCAAATCAGTGTATAAATAATACAAACTCAAATATGTGAACCTTTTCATTTGACAGAGAAATTCAAGAATCTCTTACCAAGTTTAAGATACACACAACTAATTGAGAAGGCCAGATAACCACAATTTATAGCAAAATCAAAAAATCTCCCCCTAGTCGGACGACGACCGAAGGGAGGAGTCCTTAAGGGATGACCAAATGTTTGTTTGTCCGTTACAACTTTTGTGCAGAAAAACCAAAAAAAACAACTAATTTCTGGAATTTATGAATCAAATGGAGACAATTGAGAAAATTGATCAAGGATTCCAATAAAAAATAATTTAATTGACAAACTAAATGTTCAAATTTCATCTAATAATCCACTAAATCGATCAGAAGATTCAGACCATAAACCAGTAACAGTAGCAGAGAAACGGGTAAAGAAGATGAACAAATGTGGACTTCACTGGACCTGACCCAAAATCATTTACTTCCCAATACCGCTGATTCAGATTAAACTGAGAATAATCATCAAATTCTCTAATCACCTCCTCTTTCATCAAGTACCGGCCATGGATTTGCAGAGACTCCATAAAGTGGTGCTAGCTAGTGGAATGAATCCGCAATCACTTGCATCCCCATCAAAACACCATCCAAGATAAACACACTGCAACATTCAAACGAATTATTGATCAGAAAAAGAAAGAAAAAATATTCAAACGAATTAATTCTACTTTTTTATGAAACATTAGCTAATCTAAAAGAACAACCATCATTGAATACTTTCCATTTATCTTCATTTCCAAACCCATACTCTCATTGCATGTGGAACCATCATAAATCACACATAGGAATTGAACTGATAAAGGGTTTGACTACTCTTTCTAATCAAAGAACAACCGATCAAATGACAAGATCGTACAAAAAAAAACATGAAATGAAAAATTGGATCACGGCCAATCAATCTTTTCCAATTTCTTTAGATTTTGAAAGATGAAAGTCCCAAAAAAAAAAAGTCATTTGTTATACTAAATTGACAAGTTAGAATAAAGATAGGAGATGTAGAATCTATGGGATAATTGTAAAATATCTAAATTTTGTGGAGTTGTGTAGGATCGAGCAAGAGAGAGGAGAGCACATTCGGAAGCAATAAAACGATTACATTGATAATCAGTTTCGTGTACATTCTCTCATGTCTTAACAACCTACTTATAGTCTCCCAAACTTGACAATCACTCAAAGTACATTCCTAATAAAATCAAACTCTAAATAAAGCACACTTCTAGAAACACAAAGAAACACTAAATATAGTAAAACTCTAAAACAATCAACCGACACAACTTGCTCTTCTAGTTAACTCCAACTTCCAAATATCGCACAGTGTGTCAACAACTCCTGTTGATCCAACTTGACTGCGTCAACTGCCACAGTTAATCCATTCGGACTGGATTAACATCATATGTTGATCCACGAACCAACCATATCTTGGTTTAATTTCCAACATCCACCCTTAAACCAAGATATCATTCAACGAAAATTCTATAAACCTCTTCTTCCATTGATAAACGTTTTCACGTCCTTTTCATTTATCATTTTCTATTCCTCTTTTTCTATTGATAAACGTTAACACGTGCTTGTCTTTTTTCATTCCAGAATTCCGTCATCAACAAACTCAATTCACAAACAAAAAAAAAAATTTTTCTTTTGCTTAACAACAATCATCAAACTTCTCTTCACATTCTTCTTCATCGAAGCGGAACACAAACCTTAACAAGATAGAACCACCTCGTTTTGCTCTATATAACTTGCTAACCAAAAATATAAACAAATTCACCAAGCATTGTAGCTCATCTTCAAATTCTTCACTTAGCATTGTATCTCAAACTCATACTTTTGTGTACCCACTTCACTTGCAGGATTTCCACTCAACTTTTCAAATTCCACACTGGAATTTCTTCACTTCTCTAGCCAAATCCCCACTGGGATTGCTTCACACAACTCACGATCACAACCTTGTGATGTCTCTTCTCTTCAATCTCTCATCACTACCTGGAGATTACTTCTCTTTCTTCACAACCTTATTGTTGTTTCTTCTCTTCTTCTTTGCTTCTTTGTTCCAGTCACGCTATTGTTACGAAACATTTAAACTTTTTAAAAAAAAATTCTCTCACAATATTTCTTTTGTTATGCTTCTACCATAAGCAATAACTAACACAAAGTCTTCCACACTTTGTAAGACTTCCAAGTTTCTGCCACAAACTCTTAAATCACCATGTTTGTCAACATGTTTGAGCTTAAACTCCAACATGCTATCTTCCTCCCTTTAGCTCAAAACATCACCATCATTCCTTGTCATTCTAAGTCCTTGAATTCGATCAACTTAACCCTTTGAATCAACCACTTACTCAAAAACTTCCTACCTCAACAAACATCAAATATTCTTTCTGCAACACCTCTTCCAGCAAATTGTCACACTTTTACACCGTCATAACACTTTTTTTACACTTACTGTAAAACTCTTTTGTAATAATTCGTCAGTAACACTTAACTTGGACAACATTTTGTCACACTTCTGTTCATCTGTAACAGTTCTTTTGCAACTGTAACACTAACTTCTAATAACACTTTCTTACATACTTTTTTTTTTAGGTCGTGAAACCCTAAACACCATGAAACTTCCAATAGCTCGAGCTCTTTGTCAGTCACCCTCACGATCATCACAAGCATACCATGATTTCTTACCAATCTCTATCCTTCATTATTTTTCTGACTAAACTTCATCATCGTTAACAGCATCATCTACTTAGTTTGAATGGTATCAGCCATCACCTAGGACTTTACAGATCTCCTTATCCTCCCGTCTACTCTACAGCATCATTAGTTTAGTTCCATCAATCCACCACAGCGTCGAACCCTTCTTCCCGATCTCAATGATATTGTAGCAGCAACAAACCATTTTTAAGACACCCAACAAAAACAGATTCTTGTTGGTTTCTATTCTCAACAAGCAGCAACGAACCACAAGCCTCATCCAACAAACCCTAACTTTAATTAATTTAACCAACAACAGCAACACAGAATTTAGGAAGTTTCATAAACTCTTGTCTCATTTCTTAGCGAAGACCCACACGGACAAGATTTTGGTAAGCAACAAGTCACGTAAACAATAACCTGATCTCACGCCTTCTTCTTAGCAGGAACCAAACGCAGCTTCAATTTGACATTCCTTGCTTTCACAGCAACATGGCTTTGATAAGTCTTCAAAAAATTCTCTTCTTTTTATTGTGTTATTCTCCAAACCCTAACGTCTTCTTCCCAGCGACTTATCATCACAAATTTTGCACAGCTTCTCTTTTAACAATTCTCTACCACCGAAAACAAAAATATCTCTTCGACTTTCTCTTCCTCCCCTCCCTCTTCCTCTCACCTTGCTCTGATCCCAAATGTAGGATCGACCAAGAGAGAGGAGTGCACACGCGGAAGCAATAAAACGATTACATTGATAATCCATTTGGTGTACATTCTCTCATGGCTTAACAGCCTACTTATAGTCTCACAAACTTGACAATCACTCAAAGTACTTTCCTAAAAAAATCAAACTCTAAATAAAGCACACTTCTAGAAACACAAAGAAACTCTAAATATAGTAAAATTCTAAAACAAGCAACCGACACAATTTGCTCTTCTAGTTAACTCCAACTTCCAAGTATCGCACAGTGTGTCAACAGCTCCTGTTGATCCAACTTGACTGCGTCAACTGCAGCAGTTGATCCATTCGGACTGGATCAACATATGATGTTGATCCACGAACCAACCATATCTTGGTTTAACTTCCAACAAGTTGGCTATTGAGGTTCTCAATTATGTCTGTATTTCTTTCAATGGAATTACGGAGGAAGAAGAGAAGGAATGGTGCAAGAGATAAAGCCTGGTGTCCACGTGTTGGTTTTCCTTTTGTTTTCATTGTCCACGCGTAGACCATGCCCTTTAGGCTTTATTTAGCCGTATGTGGTGGATTTTGGAGAAGCGGGAGAACAAAGGAGACGAGACCCTCTCTGTGTATGCCTATTTTTATAACGCCGCAAGCTTGGAAACTTGGCTAACCAGGCTGATAAGCTGACTAAATAATTAAAAAAAAAAAAAAAAAAAAAAAAAAAAAAAAAAAAAAAAAAAAGGACAGATGCGGAGAAGAAAGTATATGTTCAGGCTTGTTTTGGATTTTTACTTTCGTACGAACACTACCGGAATCACTGCATCAGTCTTATATCTTTATGCATGTATTTTTGCCGATGCGTGGAAGTTCAAAGGCAAATGAGACTTGCAAATAGGCAGAAGCATAATGACACGTGGTATACTGTATAACGCGCAAGGAGAGACACCAAGCTTTTCACCTCGACTCGCCTAATATCTAGGGCGTATCTAAAATCCGGGCTCGGATCTTCTGTCCTAAAATCCCCCAAAAAAGGAATTTAAAAATTGCACTTTGGATGCTTCATTAGCTAAATGCCTACTATACGACTCGTGTGCCTAGGACGTCTAAGAGAGTGCCCAGCTGGGCTTCAATATAGGACACGTGCTGTTAAAATATATACAATGCATGGTAGTCGGCCTTTCAGTGCTGCAGCAGTCATCTAGTGATAATATCTATCCAAAACAACATCCCCAATTTAGCTTAGTAACAGTGGGTAAAGAAAATTGAACTAAATCACACTTCATATTTACTCACCAAACTTTACCATCTCACGTTGATACATTACAGTTCAAATTGAAAACCCAAGCAGACAATTTAGGATAAAAACCAAATCTAACAACTAAACGAGCCAGACATAGTTCCAGCCAAAACAATCAGATTAGATTAACAGGTAATCTCTCTGGTAGAAGCTTGATTTGTGTTGTGGAAGGAAAACAAAATGGGAATTTAAGGGGGTTTATATAAAGAAGAGGAGGGGAGATTTGGATTAGGATGAAGAAACACAAATTGAACATCTAACTATTTCACATGTTTGTACAATGATGATGCCAGTCTTAGCTATGTTTACAATGTTGGTTTGATTCAAGACTAAAATTGCCTATCTTGTGGTAGGTCTCCAGAATCAAATGAGCATTTGCCTAAACTGTGGGCCTACACTGGTATGCAGTTTGCTGACGGGTATGATGAATTTCATATGTTTGTAGCTCCTTTATGAATCACTGAACTATGCATGGCTGTTTTGATGGTAGAAGGCTGTTTTGATGGTAAAATTTCATTTTACTGATCAAAAAAAGAAAAGGAGTTTCTATTTCGTGGATTTATTAACCAATATTTCTTGCAAAACGATTCTTCGTAATTCTTTAGATTCTTTACATTTATTAACCATCACTTCTAAGGCCCCGTTATAGAATCTTCAACTTAAGGCTCGACTAATGCATCTTCTCTATTGAGACATTGTTTCATTAACTAATAATTATCATGGATGCCCGTATTCTAACAAGAATGCTAACGGGTATGATGAATTTCATATGTTTGAAATGTTTGTAGATCCTTTATGAATCACAGAACCATGCATTGTTGTTTTGATGGTAGAAGGAGTTTGTATTTCGTAGATTTGTTAGCCAATATTTCTCGCAAAACGAATATTAGCAATTCTCTAGATTATTTCCCTTCCCTCCCATTTAAACGAGTTTATAACCGCGCCAAGAAGTAACGTCCATTTCCTTTCCTATTTGACTTGAGGAAGTCTAGTCTGATCGTGTAAAATTCAAGGATTTGTCCGTTCAAAGTGAACTCACAATCACAATCCAATCCATGATCTCTAACCCTGATACTTGTTGGTGTAGCTATCACAATTCACAATACATTGAATATCTCTAGTGACTGTAGTTGCACTCATAGTGGGAAAGTAATTCTTGTTTCATAGGATTTGCGGGAAAACTGTGGGGGGTTATAAAGAATTTTAGCTTTTAAGGCCATTGACTTTCGAGGGAAATTCTAAGTCTGTTGAGTCCATCACTTCTAAGGCCCCGTAATAGAAACTTCAATATAAGGCTCGACTAGTGCATCTTCTTTAGGGACACAGTGTTTCATTAACTAATAATTATCATCGATGACCTTCCCTCTACTTCCAAAGGAGAAGTTAAGTTATCAAGGATTCCATACTTAGTTAATTTGGTTTACCTACTGATAAATTTACGCTAGCCGCTTATATTACTTTGATTATACATTTTTACTGCAGTGGTTAACAAAACCATCCGCAAATTCTTTCATGTAGGGAGGCATTGGGTACTTAGCAACCCTTGTAATTTAGTTTCATATAACATCCTCTCTGTTGCTTTGAAAATCCTATCCTCCAGGTGTATCAAGAACTTAGCACAGCCATCGGTAACACAATTTTAATGTCTGGCTTAGAATATTTTACAACCGTTAGATCAAACTGTAGATTAAAACCAAGGATGATATATTAACCCTAAATCTTTTAACCCTTATATATAGTATTCTTCCTTGTATCGATCAAATCTGTGCCGCCCTCCCTCTTCCACTCCTCGTATGTGTAGAAAGAAAAGTTAGCAAAGAAAGAAAATCCTCCTAACCCTAAATACAAACACCAAACAATTCTTTTATTACCAACGGCAACAAACAAATTTGAAACTAGTTTAGTATACACATTCTTCTTCAACGACTTGATCTACTAGTTTAGTATGTTAGTTTTTTTCTTGTTTTTCTTGCAGAACTTGAAACTGCCTCCCAAACCTGAGGACTTTCACGTCTTACCACCTAGATCCAAATTTTATGTTTGATTAACAACCTTACGTAGTTATATTACATTTAATTTTATGGATTTTGTGAACCATTTACCAATAAATAAGTTCAATTATCAAGCAGTGGATATGATTGGATATAAAAATGTTTCCTTCTTTCCGTGTTTTTTTTTTTTTTTTTTTTTTTGTACATTCATGAATCGTGTGATTTAATCTGGATACATATACCAGTTATTCACGTACATATGAGAAATTAGAATATCGTCCCCAATCAGATAAATTCGGTTTGATGCGGAAAATATGTAGATGCCCAGCCCTCTAATTCAATAATTCACCTCCTATTGGGTTAAAAATTAAAATGTCGTCACCAATTTTGCCTTACAATTTTCCCATAGGCATACGAGTTGCTTAGAAATGGTTGATCATCAACCTGACTTCCATTGAAATCACGACTGGGGCCTTCAAAAAATAGCTTATCCACCACATACATGACTACATTATATTAGTCCATCTACTGTTTCGGCAGCGAGACGAAGAATTGAGTGGAAACAACTATTTAAGTAATTTCCATTAAGTACGATCAACTCCTGCAGCTCACTGGCAGTCTTGTACGGTTGTACCTATAGTTTATGAAGTATCTTCAAGGTTGATGGATTATTGCCTTGGCTTCACTAATATCAGTACAGAACTTATGTGAGTATGACCAAAATGAGAGCAATGTTCTTCTCTGTTCTCATTAGAGGTGTAAATTGGGCTGTGCCAGCACAAGCACAGCCCAGCACAGCACGCTAAAATTTGAGCACAGCCCAGCCCAGCACGGCACAGCACGTTAGTTAAATGGGACGTGCTGGGTTTGACTAATTGGCACAGTAGCACAGCACAACACGCGGCACGGATAAGCTGTTGGAAAAAAGTTACCGGGCTGCAATGGAGATGAATGACAGAAATCTTTTGTGGTTGTACTCAAAACTTTCAAGGCTCTGGTGATTTCTTTTAGACAAATATTTCTACCCTCCCAACGAATTGGCGATTGCAACAGGTGTATGTGAAATACTGAGCCCTACAACCGAAAATTGGATTCAAGGTTTGCACCCCTTGACCCAATCAAGAACACATGTAAAGAAGGTTCTGATGATGCTTTAGAAGAAGAGAGAAAACAGAGAAAGGGTTTTCCAAGAGATGATGTCGAAATGGGTTTGGGAGATGCTACTTATAGGAGTTTTTGCATCTGTTGGGAAAAGACATGTCTTTTCACCAACAGGTTTCTCTTCACAAAGAGATGCGTCTCTTCATCAACAGACACTGTCTGTTGAATTTAGAATTTTCTGGAAACGTTTTCCAACTGTCGACCACAGCCTGGGGGGCTACGCCCCCCAGGACCCCCCTTCGTAGCGCGGTTGAAAATATTCCAACATAAGCAAGTGGCCCAGCACAGCACAACACGTTAAGAAAGCACGGCATAACATGTACAAATACACCATATAACAAGGCATAATACATCACATTTTTTGTATATTTCACAAAAGAGTCACTATTCTAGCTAGTTTTTAACATTTTATGCTGGCTTATTTGTAAGAGCACATATAATACCTTAATATTTGGAAAATATATTTCAATATCTTTGTTATAATGTCGTCACCTATATTTAACTAGAACATTAACTTACATGACAATAATTCAATTTTATATTTGATGGGCTATTTCTTTTTATTGAATAAACTTGTTAGTTTTAATTGAAATAATTTCAAATGATATGTTGTCTAATTAAATTCTTGTGATAATGTCCGACTTAATGTATACATTAAGTGATTTCAAATTGTTTATAGCACGTGTGCCAGCACGGCACAGCACGGCACGTTTATTCGTGTGCTGTGCCCATGGGTTGTGTTGTGCCTTGCTTTTGACTAGTAAAGCACTGCACGGCACGACACGTTTAAATCGTTGGCACAGCACAGCACGGCACATGGCACGTGAAGCATGCGACTTCGTGTGCCGGGCTGTGCCGGGCCGGCACGTTTTACACCTCTAGTTCTCATGGTTCTTTAATTTCTTTTAGAATATTTGCTTCAGAAAAATTTGTTTCGATGCGTTACTCTCTGCTCATTTAATCCCTTTGATTCTTGACTCTTGACAAGTCACATTTTCTTTGCAATACGTTCTGTCAAACATCTTGCCTATGATATTCATTTGCGAAAAGAGATGCTCTATTTTGTTAGGTTTCTGTCTTTAACATGATGTTTTAGTATCAATTATGTTCTTTTTTAGATCTCTGCAATAAGAATTTCCTGTTGGTTTTGTCTGGGGTTCAAGGTTAGAGTGAATTTGTTGTTAGTGGTGGGTAAGTGCGGTTTTTCTACTGAAGAAGGCTGATTACAATTAGAAGGATTGGTGACTGATTTAACTTCCATAAGTGCTTGTTCCGAGTCGCGACCTGTATAACTAAGTCTAATGCACCTAGTCAAGAATCAAAGAATGCTGCCAAGTCTAAAAACAAGAGCTAATGCGATAGGAAAACAGCTGGAGAAGGAAGCTGATTCTGGACCATATGAGTTGTTGGAGGCAGTGAAAGGTTTTTCCCAGTGGGTTTGGAGTACATTCTTTTGTTTGATTATTTCGCCAACTCTGATTCAGCATTTAAAACGGTAAATAACTATGTCACTGATGACAGTGTTGCTGGTGTTGTTCACTAGGCTGCTGCATTTGGAGACATCTTGTCTGTAATGCGAATCAGATCCTCCAAAAGGAAAAGAAAAACCTGATTGCAGCAGTTGCTTCCTGCTGTCATATGTGACTTTGTAACCTTTGTGATTTCACCTCCTGTCTTGCTCATTCAAGATCAAATTATGCATTTACTGCAGGAGGTACTATATGTTTACGTTATATTCTTATTAATTTAAGGATTTAACTTCTTTTTAGTTTAACATTTCCTCGGAATTTTTACTTGAATTTGGAAAATATCCCAGCTGCTCATTTGAGTGCAATATGGATGGACTGAGCGGCCAAAGATATTTAGAGAACTGAGCTCTGGTTGCTGTAAATACTAGCTAGGGATGCTCATAACCGGTTACTGATCCTAATTCTTATCTAACTCGTATATATACAGCTCGTACATCTCTAAAACCAACATAGTTCACTGAAACGGACTGTATCCATAATCTGATTGAAGTATGAAATCTTTATGAAGTTGCATAAAAAATCTCAACCCCATGATATAACTAACAATCTTTAGCGAAGTGGAAATTGATGGATCCCCATGAATAAAAACCCGAAATTTTTATACTTTTGGAAATAAAATTGCTTTAAAAAAGGCTAAAGACTACTCGCATTCAAAGTTCAAACCCAAAATTTTCAAAATTTTGTATCATTTCGCGGAAGTATAATCTCGGGATATTTTATGTTACGTATTTAGGAAAGTGTTGATTTGTATTACTACATTTTTAAGAGATTAAAATCTGCATGGACTATATTCTCTAAATATTCCCTGTTTTTAAAGCAATATTTTCGATTTTTTATATTTAGGCAAAAAAAAAGTGAATATATTTTCTATTTTAAGTATTTTTGGGAATCAATATTATATTCTTAATTATATGTAATCAATCAATTTTTATCGTTTTACTGCCCAAAATAAGATTTCCATTTTCTTATAAATGTTAACGTACGTATGACATCACACAATCCAGAAAAATGATTCATTTTCCATTTTTAAAGCTCCCAAAAGATATTTTTAATTTATTGCAAGAATACTATAAATTAGTCATCAGAAAAGCAAGCATCTCACAAAAGATTCAAGAGAAACAGGGGCGCCAAGAGACATAACTGAAAATGGAAACGAAGAACATGAAGATGATTTTCATGATGGCAATGCTAATACTTGGAATGTTCGTAGCAAAGAGTGTTGCGGATAATTACAAAGAGTGTTATAACTCATGCTTGGAAGATTGTGAAGAATGGTCATATGCAGCTCTTTGTCCTTTTGGCTGTAAGGAACAATGTACATCACAAGACCACAATAAGGTTACCGTTCCTAACTATTGCAAGCTTGGTTGTGCGACCATGAATTGTATTAACAAAAGCACCCCTGAAGATCTGAATGGACAAAAATTTAAAGATTGTTACAATGTCAACTGCGGTAAAGAATGCACCAAGTAAGAAAACCAATTATATGAATGGCACTGTCTTCTGTTATTAGTAAATTGAATAAGTTGCATAATTATTAATTACCTTTGCAATACAATGGTTATTTCTTTTGTTTTTCACTTCATTGTAATTTTTGTAGGGTGTGATAAGTTTTAAAGTCAATGTTGCAATATCAAATTTGAAATATAACGTTGGTACCAAACTGATTAATATTCTCGACAAAAATTTATCATTGGTAAATTTTAACCCTTAGAAAAACAATTTCATTCATCTCGTAAATTCAAGTAGCGTATGGGGAAAATTTGTCGTTACATTAAAAAATATAACCATCACGAGAGACGTAACATAACTATCATGAACGGCACCAAGCCTGAAAGGGCTCGCAAATCAAGCAACTTATGGAATTCTATTAGGAACACTATCAAATACAATACATGCTCGATCGTTGAGGTTCACCGAACTCATAATATAAACCATAAAATTGCTATACCAAATTGTAAAGGCCTTCATTATGTGTACTACATGCCCCTCATGTAATTCCCCTCTAATAGAACTTACTTGTGCTTCAGCAAAAAAAGAAAAAAATATCTCAAGAAAATAAAGTAAATCCCCTCATCAACATCTCTGATTATATTTCGATTTTCATATAAAAAATAATATGAAGATATATTTAAAGCATCAGAAGTGTTAATTGGTATAAACATTCTCTATATTTTGCACCGACTTTCATGCTTTCATTCTATTTTTTTTTTAAATATCCTTTGAATTTCCTTTAATCATTATCTAAGAACGGGCCCTAGCTCAGCTGGTCATCCCCGTTCCCCGAAGTTTCATGCGTTCCAGGAGGTCCCAGGTTCAAGTCCCCAATGACGTAATATTGCAGGAATTAACATGGAAGGTAGTGTTAGTTTGCCCCCCTTGTGACACAATCTCACCCCCTCCCGCTTCGGCTCCCCTTGGCAAGGTTACCCATGAGGCTCGCTGGTAAGCTAGCACAACAACCTGTTCAATTAATGTAGTAGTATGTCGTTGGAGCCTAGCTTGTTAGGCTTCCAACTAGTTTCATGTAATAATATTAAATAATAAAAATAATATTTATAATATGTAATATGTAATCATTATCTTATATTTACATTTAATCAATCAAGTGAGCCAAGGATCTCTGTATTTCCTTTCAATTTTAAGGAATAAAATATAAACAATGCAAACTCTTTTACTTCAATTCCGTGAAACTGGAAATTGTAGGTGGGAATCTCATATTTTAATCTTTCCAATCATAAAACCATCATCATCCTAAAGCGATATGTTATCAACAGAGAGTAACGATTCATTCAGTTTTGATGGAGCTCAAAACCATTATTACACTAGAATGGATTGCACTAATTTAGTCCACAGAAAAACATTTTATTTTTTCAAGAATGGATTGCACAATATATCCTAACTACTTTGAGCAAAAGTAACTGGAAAATAAACATTAGTGTTTTTTAAAGAAAATGGGTCAAATGCCCCTAAATTTATAAAACTTGTGATATTGGACATGTAAAATACTGAGTTGGGTGAAATGGACGGGGAAAAACTAAAAGAATTAAAATTTCTTCTTACATCAATTTCACAAGACAAGTAGTTGTAAGTCTCCTAACCTTAGATTTCATTTTTCTCTTATTTTCAAAACTCATTCATTTAAGAGATATTTCCATCAAAGTTGAGTTTAGGTCACCAAGAAATTTTAATTAGAGTTTGGGCCACAGGTTCATCATTGACAGTCTTGACAATTATACAATTTGTTAAATGTGTAAAATGACTAACTATAACATGGATTTGAAATTATTTACTAACTTTGCCATTTAAACGTGTCCGGTGAAGATAACACTTGTAAATCCAAATATGAATCCTCTTCCACGACCTCTTTCGTGTTTATGAGGGTTTAGAAATATTTGATGTTTATCAAATTTGTGTTTGCACATAAGGAAAGCTATGGATTCTGGTGCAAAAATACCCATGTTGAATCTCTTCACCACATTTTCTTGCACATCATATGTTTGAAGGAAGTTCCGAGCGAAATATTTCATATGTTTTAGTATTTGTTTATTAACTAATTTAATCTGAGTCCGCAATGGTATTGGGTATTGGTGCATGTGATGCCGGAGGTGATGGTAATGTTGCTTGAATTGGAGAAGGCGGAGGTGGTACTGGTTGTGGAAGAAGTGGTGGTGGTGACAGCTATGTTAACGGTACCTAATAGAGTTGGTAAAATTAAAAAACAAAAAAAAACAAAATGATTAACTAACGGTCAAGACGGTCAACGAAAGTCCCGTGACCCAACTCTAATTAAAATTTTCTGGTGACCTAAACACAACTCTGGTCACTAAGTTGTGACCCAAAGTCAATATATCCTCTTTTATTTAAATCATCATAATTAGTACCATATATATACAAGTATGTATATAAATGGGCTATTTGTTGACCATTGATCTAACAAATATTTCCCACTATCTTCCTAGGAATCATCCCTGTTTGTTTTTATGGTTTGTGATAATCCTTACATGTGACTTGTACGGTTGGTTCTGAATATCATAAATCGTTTACAAGGATCTAAAAGTCTAAGCAGATGTCCAAGTTTTGTTAAGTTAATTTTCCAACACATTATATGAAGCCTTGAATTGAGTTTCTAAACTCGCCTATTAAATTCTTTTAAAACTAACCGAAAGAGGCAATTTTGAAATATCATATGGAACCTAAACTAGTATGAAACTCTTATCATTCTATTTTAAGTTTGATTGAATTTGTTCTCATTCATGTCTACATTAGTATGAAACAGGTACCATCTTGTGTTAGATTCGGTTGAATTTGTTATCATCCTGTTTTATATATGGCTTTACATGTTTTTATCCAAGTTTAAACCAGGATGAAACCAGTTTCATCCTAGTTTAGATTCCATTAAATTTGTTTGATTTATGATGAAATTGGTTTCGCCATGTTATATATTGAGTTTACATGAATGTTTAAGCAATAAAAAATGTGATCAGTACCTAAATCTTGTTCATTTTAGGACTTTCAGTAATCACTTCATTGTTGTTCATGTGTGTATGAGAAACACATTAAACTAGCACTGTCCAAATAGGCATTATCTTCTTTGAACAAATTATAAATACTTGTTATAGATTTTTGTAAATTAAACGTTGTTGGTAGGTGTGTTGATGGTGGTTTTTAGACAAAGGGTAAAATTGTAAAATTCCGAATAACCTAATGTCACCGGTGACACATTTACTAGAACATTTAATACATATAGTCAGTAATTAATGGGAGGTATTTTTTCAAATTAGTTACAACGAGAAAAACCCTAATTCCCCTCTGTGCCAATGGAAAATCATGCCAGCCACACCAACCGCGCCAAAGCATGCCAACCATGCTAGTCGCACCTCCGTGCCAATGGAAAATCATGCCAACCACACCTAGCCCAAGCTAGTCGCGCCGTGCCAAACGCACTCTTCCTTGGCCCTAGCTATGCTAGTCACACCATGCCAAGCCAAACACCCTTACCTTGGCCCTAGCCGCGCCACCATACTGCGGCTACCAAAGTGAAGGAGTGCAACAATCAACGGTTGCCCTTCAATTACAAGAGAAAATCCTGGCCGTCTAAGGTCTCCTCATGACCTTTGTCCCAAAACCCTAGCTTGGTCACGCACCTAGCCAAGCTAGCCGCGCGATGCCAAAAAGTGGTGCTTCCAAACTTGCCAAACCGTGCAACCAAGGGCCAAGCTGGCACATGCCAAAAGTGGCGCTTCCCAACTTTCCAAGACGTGCAACCAAGGGCCAAGATGTCGCATGCAAAGAAACTCTTGCAAACCTGCCATACTACCACCCCTTCCTGAATCCTTCCTGATTTTCACTAACGAGCCGTTTTCAAATCCTAAACGGCCTCGAAACCTAAATATTCCCTCGAAGGAGTATAGGAAATTCTTTTCCGGTCATAAAGACGGGCGGACCGTCAAACTCCGAGTCTGTATGCGGATTCTACGAGGATTCTACTAAAGGACGCTAATTAGGGTTTCAGTGTGTCAAACCCTAAACCGCAAGCGCTTCCCTTCCAAGAACACCTGCTACTAGCGGTGCCACACATGCCATTGGCACATACCAAAAGTGGCGCTGGTAGCCTAGCTTGTAAACCGTGCAACCAAGGTCAAATTGGCCACGCATGCCATTGGCACATGCCAACATGCTCGCTGGTAGCCTATGCTTGCAAACCGTGCAACCTAGGGCCAACTTGGACATGCGTGCCATTGGCACATGCCAACATGATCGCTGGTAGCCTAGCTTGCAAACCTCGTAACCTAGGTCTAACTTAACCATGCGTGACATTGGCACATGCCAACATGATCCCTTGCATCCTAGCTTGCACTCAAGGTGCAATCTGCAACCAAGGCATTCCGCACATGCCACACGCGCCTGAAAATCAGAAAAAAAAAACATCTTGCAACACAAATCAGAAAATCACATCTAGTAAATCATAGTCCCTACAAAACATCATCTTCAAATCTCGAGTTAACCCTTCAATCCTCTGAGACTCTATAGCCAAAGCTTTCTCCTCCTCCAGAATGGATTTGGTGGCAGGAATCACACCAGCAAGAATACCAGCTCTGTCAACTTTCACAGTATCAATACGATGCCGAACCAGCTGATGTTGAACTCCAAGAACTCACAGGTAGCCGCCATGCTCTCCCATATCTGAATTTTCGGCTCTACAACAACACGAATGGATATACTCTCCATTTCAACAATCATTGGTAGAAGGCAATTCACTACGGAAACCAGGAAAGAAGAACAACATTTCACTACGCTCCTAGTAGCGATATGGCCGTATGTCTTCCATATATTTGTGTCAAGATCCACGGACTCTTTTCGCACCAGGATACCACCAACGTTCCGGTAATTGGAAGAGAGTCACCTCATGCAAGTCCCAAACGACAAACCCGCACGGGGGTATTCGTGAAAAGAAATCCCTAAATCAGAATTCTCCAACTCTGCAGCAACCAACAAAGTCGGGTTTGGAGGCAGGGGAACAACTAGATCATCTTCATCGATAACAGTAACTCATGCTCCAACGGGATATTTCTGTAGGGAAGAAGAATTTCTCATTCATCAATGAACAAGCAATGAAGTAAACACTGATCAACAGAAGAAAAGGAACATACTGGATGATTCGTCTCCGGGTGACATAGCAAAGAAGGAAAATAGCTCAATAAGAAGAACCTTTTATCAAAAGGGAGATGGTGTGGTTATGCTGAAAATTAATACGGAATCCTAAAAAAGGGAAAGAAGTAATGAGGAGCATAACGCTTTTGGCATGATTGGTTCCGTAATTAAAAGTCGTGTGTGAAGAAAAGTCAAAACTGCTTCCCAACTTTCCGCTGGTCCTACCAATCATGCCAACCTGTTAATGCCGCCCAAGATGCGCCAGCTATCACGCCCGTCTTCCACTGGCCCCACCAGCCAGCACGCTTAGTTTCTCAACTCGCGCCAGCAGCTCAATGCTTCCCAGCCGTCCATTTCCGCCAGATTGTGCCAATCTCTCACTTCATGCAAAACTGCTAAGGACAAGGATTCCGAATCCAATTCGCATCTCAAAAAAAAGGTCAGATAAATCTCCCGTTTCTCTTTCAGATTTTGTCTTGGCACCATCTTATGCTTACCTCATAATAAAGCTCTTGTTCCGAGCTAAGCAGGGGACTTAATGTCGATGGTGGATTTTAGACAAGGGGTAAAATCATAAAACCCCATGACCTAGTGTTACCCGCAACACATTAACTGAGAACATTTAATTCATATGTAAATAATTAATATGGGTATTTTTTCAAAATACCGAATTAGGGTTTTCGACACAAAACCCTAATTCAAAAACCAAGCCGCATACTGCGCACCATGGCAACTATGCCAAAACCAAGACGCTACCCAGTTGTAGCGCCCACAACTTGGCTTAGGTGTCCATGCGTGCCATTGGCACATGCCAACACATTACCACTAGCCGCATTATATTCTATGCCGCTACCCGGTTGTAGCGCCCGCAACTTGACCTAGGTGGCCATGCGTGCCATTGGCACATGCCAACATGTTACCACTAGCCACTTTCTATTCTAAGCCGCTACCCGGTTGTAGCGCCCGCAACTTGGCCTAGGTAGCCGTGCGAGACATTGGCACATGCCAACACGTTACCACTAGCCACTTTCTATTCTAAGTCGCTACCCAGTTGTAGCGCCCGTAACTTGGCTAAGGTGGCCGTGAGTGCTATTGGCACATGCCAACACATTACCACTAGCCACTTTCTATTCTAAGCCGCTACCCGGTTGTAGCGCCCGCGACTTGGCTAAGGTGGCCATGCATGCCATTGGCACATGCCAACATGTTACAACTAGCCACTTTCTATTCTAAGCCGTTACACGGTTATAGCGCCCGCAACTTGTCCTAGGTGGCCGTGCGTGCCATTAGCACATGCCAACACGTTACCACTAGCTATTTTTTATTCTAAGCCGCTACCCGGTTGTAGCGCCCGCGACTTTGCTAAGGTGGCCATGCGTGCCATTGGCACATGCCAACACGTTACCACTAGCCACTTTCTATTCTAAGCCGCTACCCAGTTGTAGCGCCCGAAACTTGTCTAAGGTGGACGTGCGTGCCATTGGCACATGCCAACACGTTACCACTAGCCACTTTTTATTCCAAGACGCTACCCAATTGTAGTGCCCGCGACTTGGCCAAGGTGTCCGTGCGTGTCGTTGGAACATTCCAACACGTTACCACTAGCCGCTTTCTATTCCAAGCCGCTACCCAATTTTAGCGCCCGCGACTTGGCCAAGGTGGCCATGCGTGACATTGGAACATGCCAACATGTTACCACTTGCCACTTTCATCCCCAACCTGCTAGCCAATTTCCAAGGCATTACGCACATGTCATTGGCACATGCTCCACTAGCGACCATGGCATTTTCATCCACACTCAAATTGTAACTTGCGTCCAAGGCATTCCGCACATGCCATTGGTACATGCCAAATGCTCCACTAAGCGACTTTGGCATTGCCATCCCCGCTCAAAGTACAACTTGAGGCCAAGGCATTTCGCACATGCCAAATGCTCCACCAAGCGACTTTGGTATTGCCATCCGCAATTAAAGTACAAATTGCGGTCGAGATATCCCGCACATGCCATTGGAAAATGCCGCAACGCTTCACTATGCCAAAACCAAGCCGCATACTGCGCACCATGGCAACTATGCCAAAACCAAGACGCTACCCAGTTGTAGCGCCCGCAACTTGGCCTAGGTGGTCATGCATGCAATTGGCACATGCCAACACATTACCACTAGCCGCTTTCTATTCTATGCCGCTACCCGGTTGTAGCGCCCGCAACTTGGCCTAGGTGGCCGTGCGTGCCATTGGCATATGCCAACACGTTACCACTAGCTACTTTCTATTCCAAGCCGCTACCCAATTGTAGCGCCCGCGACTTGGCCAAGGTGGTCGTGCATGCCATTGGCACATGCCAACACGTTACCACTATCCGCATTCATGCCCAACCTACTAGCCAATTTCCAAGGCATTCCACACATGCCACACATGCTCCACTAGCGACTTTGGCATTGCCATCCACACTGAAAGTGTCACTCGCGGCCAAGGCATTCTGCACATTCCATTGGCACATTCCAAATGCTCCACCAAGCGACTTTGGCATTGCCATCTGCACTCAAAGTACAACTTGCGGCCAAGGCATTCCGCACATGCCATTGGCACATGACAAATGCTCTACCAAGCGACTTTGGAATTTCCATCCGCGCTCAAAGTATAAATTGCGGTCGATATATCCCGCACATGCCGCAACGCTTCTCTTGCAACTTTGGCATTGCCACTTGCGCCCACTCTCGAGACATCAACACAAACTGGGGGATGCTTTCTTGGGGTTTTGGTTTGGCGGTCGCAGCGTGCAGCGTACACTACGCTCACAATAAGAACGACGTGCAAAGGAATAAATACGGTCAATTAAATAAGGAAATTTATGGTGAAAAAGTTTTCACCATAAATCCCCAGCGGTTTCCACCTCCTCTATTTAATTTGCGCCATTACTCTACTCCTTAATGAGGCTAAGGTACGTTCAATCTCACTTGTATAAATAGGTCTCACCTATTCTGCCAAAACATAAGTCTTGGTCAAGGAAAATACAACATACTATTAGATAGAAACTTTGCAAGCTCTCTTTATCAAAGCTTCCATTGGTAGCAATATTCTGCAAGCTTCTACACTTCTGATACAAGTCGAGATACTGCCTAGCCAGAACTCTCTGGTCTCATCAGCCTTCTTCGCTATCCTTCCCAAATCAACCCTTCTCCTCCACTTTGTGACTGAAGCAAATCTGGAACGGCCATCTTCTTGGTTTAGGCCAGAGTTGTACAGATTGATATCTCGAATCAAAAGTGCTCACGTGCATTACATTTGTTTAAGGGTTTAAACCAGTCTCTCCACCATCGAATTTACCAAATTCGGTAGAGGCGATTTTCTCCCATAAATACCTGGTTACCAGTCGTGAAACTACATGAAACGGATGGGGACTTCAGAAGAACCGAAAGACATCCTGGTTACCAGTCGTGAAGCTACATGAAACTGCTGGGGACTTCACAGAAATCGAAAGAAAATGTTCAAGTCATCAAGTAACTTAAAATGACCAAGGACTTTCCACAATCACAGTGGTTCTTTCCGCGAAATCCGATCTTAAACATGAGGATCCCTTATCATCAGGAGATCCTGGAAACCTAGTAAGGATTGCCTAGACAGAATATATATGGTTTACCATTTCAAGTTTTCACGAGAATGATAAAACAAATAGCCATGTTATGTCCTGTCCCATGTCATCTACCAACACACAATGTTCACGATTCCATATCTTCCCTAGGATGTTCGTATCATAACCAAAAAACGTCATCATCCCTAAAAAAAAAAGGGGAACCACATATTCATCTTTTCATATCTTCCATATCCAAAAACGGTTCATCCCGAATAATAACCCAAAACCCTCATAGGTAACACTTGCCTATCAACCCAGAAATCCAGAAAATCAAGAAACAATTGCCTATCAACCCAAAAACCCAGAAAAAAAAAAGACTTTTCTATCAACCCATAAATCCATAAAATCAAAACCATAATCTAGGTGTTTCACTTGCCTTTCAAAAAAAAAATTACAGAAGAATTTAAGAATACAAAATTGCAAAGGAGGCCATTCAACAGTGGTTCACTTTTCTCGAAGAAGACGTCATTCGTCATTTGGAGGACCGCCTGTTTCATCTCCAACTCTTTGTTGCATCACCATGCATACCGACTTTGCATCATAACGGTTACCAGTTACTATTCATGAAGTAGCTGACGCTACTACAACAATATTCGAAGAGAGGAACTATATTTCTACAGATTTATGGAAGGCATACATATGGCTATGGTTTGCACCAACAAAAAAAAGAGGAGAACAAACTGAAGGAGGAACGCTGGAGTGCATAGCCAGAATATGCTTTCCCACTTTATTGCTACCATGCTACAGCTAACACCATCATTCCATGGTCCACCCTGCACGCCTTCCAGGTATCGATTCCACCATCCCACAGAAAGAAGCCTCCCGTGCTATCATAACAAATTGATAGCTAAAGTTCCAGCGCCAAGAGTCCGCGTCCAAAACAACACCAGAAGCGCTTTCTAGAAGCACTTACCGAATGCACATGCCAGACACACATGTCAGGCACACATGCAGTACGATCATGACCGGCCACAATACCACACCCTGCACCGACAGCCTACGAAACACTGGCAACTTGCATCTTTTTCAGCATTGACAGCTTGCGTCACACTTGCACTTCCAGTTTGCATCTTCCCAGCACTGGAAGCCTGCATACTTTTACCGTTGCACTTGAACTCCCCGTAGGGAAGCAGCAATAAAATTTCATCACATGTAAAGATCAGGGACGACTTCTCCAAAATCGAAGCAAATCATCAAACCCCCTGGGTTCACGAAGATTCTCTTGCTGTCAAGGGACGCATGATTTCTGGGGACTTAGCCCACAAAACTGTGTGGTCCATGATGAAACATTTATATGAGATTCTATGTTTCCCCAAGGCACAACGTCAAGACATATCTGCAGCCCTCAACCGCACTGCATTAGGGAAGCATTTGTTTCCAACTAGAGAAGTCGCTCCCAATCTAAAGCACGGTTGATAGAAGGAACCAAGGATTCATGACCACTGTTCTCTTGAAGGATGTCCAGTTTGACAACACACTGATTAACATAACCGCTCCGCTTCGGTATTCTCTTCATAAGCTGCTCCAGGGTCCGAAGCCAAAACTTTAACGTTTAACTTCTTATTTTTCAACATCCTCACCAAGAGCCGGAGCTACTTCAACGCCGCTTCTTCATGTCAAGGATCATAGTCACATCCATCCAATATTTTTACTTCCACGGAAGCCCATACAATTCCAGCCAATTTACTTTGTTACCACGATAATGTAGTCTCTTCTGATTACATCTCCTACCAAGAACTGTTGTCGCTCACTCGTTAATACCAACCAGAGCCTCACCACAGCAGTAATTACTACAAATATGGAAACATGTGAACCATGCAAAAAGACTGAGGATATACACGGAATCCCTTCACTGTCAAAGCTCAGAAGACACAGTCAACAAAAAAGCCGCACTCACAACAAGGTCATCTACTCTTAAAGGGTACATCGCAAGAATATCATCATCTCTCTGTATAGAAGATGCTTTTAACATTTTACGGGGTGGTGGAGGGTCCTAAGCCTGCACTATCATAATATTTCATTAAGTAATTTCTGAGCATCCCACTGTCATATCCATAAGAGTACGATAGTATCATGTCGAATCATGTGGACGGGGAATTCAAGGAGATGTAATGAGAGTAGGATGCACATGGGGGCAACCTCCGACGAAGCAGTTTCTATTATTCTCGATTAGGGTTCCACCATATGGTGATTAATTGGGATTTACGCCACTTCCAATGCATTGGCAATCAATACTTCATAACCTAGAGGCGCAAGTGGTTCATCGTCAATAACTCCAGGGTTGCTCGTACTAGTGGACCCATGATTCCCAACTTCATTGTTAAGCACCTAATACGAAGATTACATGGGATTAAGATGGATCAAGCGTGGAAAATCAGCACGATTATAAAATTAATAAAATAAGTGAACTAACATCATTCAAGTTCCTTATTATGCTTCTATAACATGTGCAAGAAGTACCGAAGTCATGAAACACGTTTACCAAACAAACTCAGCTGAGGGAAATTTACACTGCCCTATGTTCAATTACTAACTGGGAGCAATTGGTGTGGAATTTAGTATTGGTTTATGTACCATTCTCTTTGGATGTAAGTTACCGAAAACATGACAAATTTCATGGCAATCGGATGAACGAGCAAGGAGAGGTGACCAGAACATCAGACAACACGCAACCTGGAAAAGTTCTGAAAACCTCCTGGAAGTTTACTGTTTCGCACTTTTCATCCCTTAAACATGCTCAAAATTCAAAAGGCTTCTTTGTGAAATCTTGGAAATTTCCTGGGTTTGAAGATACATATGAGGACATCGAAAATACGACTCCAAACGAGGATTCTACAGCAACTTTAGTGAAGGCCGCCAATTAGGGTTTCGGCGTGTCAAACCCTAAACCGCAAGCGTCTCCCTTGCAAGAGCTTCCTAATTCGCGCCAGCTTCCCAACCAGCGTCATCTTCCCAACCAGCACCATCTTCAAAATACATGCAAGCTTCCAAATCCTGGCCATCTTCACAATCCTGGACATCTTCCCAACATGCCATCTTCCCAATCCTGGTCAGTCCCCCAACTTGCATTAGCTTCCCAGCTTAAGCCGGCTCCACCAAGCTAGCATGAAACTTGCACCAACTCCCAAGGACGCCTAGCTTCCCGTTTCCCAATGCCGCCCAGCTTCCCAATTTCTCAAGGACGCCCAGTTTCCCAGCTTCCCAATTATGCCAGCCTCCCGATTTGTGCAAAACTGCCAGAGGCAAGGATTCCAAATCCTATCTATAAAAAGGTCAGACAAGCCTCCTCCATCCTCTTTACGATTTACTGTTGATAGTTTGTCACCATCTTATGCTTACCTCGCAACAAAGCTCCTGTTCCGAGCTAAGAAGGAAACTTAATGTTGATGGTGGTTTTTAGATAAAGGGTAAAATTGTAAAATCCCGAATAACCTAATATCACTTGTGACACATTTCTTAGAACATTTAATACATGTAGTCGGTAATTAATGGGGGGTATTTTTTGAAATTATGGTTACAACGAGCAAAACCCTAATTCCCCTCTCTGCCAATGGAAAATCATGCCATCCACACCAACCGCGCCAAAGTATGCCAACCATGCTAGCCGCACATCCGTGCCAATGAAAAATCATGCCAGCCACACCTAGCCCAATCTAGCCGCGCCATGCCAAACGCACCATGCCTTGGCACTAGCTATGCTAGTCACACTACGCCAAATCATGCCAACCATGCTAGCCGCACCTCTGTGCCAATGGAAAATAATTCCAGCCACACCAACCGCACCAAAGCATGCCAACCATGCTAGCCGCACCTCTGTGCCAATGGCAAATCATGACAGCCACACCAAATGCTCCAAAGCATGACAACCATGCTAGACGCACCTCTGTGCCAATGGCGAATCATGTCAGCCACACCAAACGCGCCAAATCATGCCAAACATACTAGCCGCACCTCCGTGCCAATGGAAAATCATGCCAGCCACACCTTTCCCAAGCTAGCCGCGCCATGCCAAACGCACTGTGCCTTGGCCCTAGCCGCGCCACCTTACTGGCCTTCCCCTTGTGGTTACCAAAGTGAAGGCGTGCAATAATCAACGGTAACCCTTCAATCCCATGATCAAATCCTATCCCTCTAAGGTCTCCTCATGACCTTTGGCCCAAAACCCTAGCTTGGTTACACACGTAGCCAAGCTAGCCGCACCATGCCAAAAAGTGGCGCTTCCCAACTTGCCAAACCGTGCAACCAAGGGCCAAGCTGCCACATGCTATTGGCACATGCCAAAAGTGGCGCTTCCCAACTTGCCAAGCCGTGCAACCAAGGTCCTAGCTTCCACATCCCAAGAAACTCTTGCAAACCTGCCATACTACCACCCCTTCCTGAATCCTTCATGATTTTCACTAACGAGCCATTTTCACATCCTAAACAGCCTCGAAACCTAAATATTTCCGCATACGGTATAATAAATTCTTTTCCGGTCAGATATACGGGCGGACCGTCAAACGCCGAGTCCCTATGCGGATTCTACGACAATTCTACTAAAGGACGCTAATTAGGGTTTCGGCGTGTCAAACCCCAAACCGCAAGCGCTTCCCTTCCAAGACCATCTGCTACCAGCGGCCCCCCACATGCCATTGGCACATACCAAAAGTGGCGCTGGTAGCCTAGCTTTCAAACCGTGCAACCTAGGTCAAATTGGCCACGCATGCCATTGGCACATGCCATCATGCTCGCTGGTAGCCTATGCTTGCAAATCGTGCAACCTAGGGACAAATTGGTCGTGCGTTCCATTGGCACATGCCAACATAATCGCTGGTAGCCTAGCTTGCAAACCCCGTAACCTAGGGACAACTTGGACATGTGTGCCATTGGTATATGCCATCATGATCCCTTGCAGCCTTGCTTACACTCAAGGTGGAACCTGCAACCAAGGCATTCCGCACATGCCACACGCGCCACTTGTATCATGGCATTGCCACTTGCACTCAAGGTGCAACCTACAACCAAGGCATTCCACACATGGCATTAGCACATGCCACACGCGCCACTTGCATCCTGGCATCGCCACTTGCACTCAAGGTGCAACCTGCAACCAAGGCATTCCGTACATGCCATTGGGACATGCCACACGCGCAACTTGCAGCCTGGAATTTCTACTTGCACTCAAGGTGCAACCTGAAACCAAGGTATTCCGAACATGCCATTGGCATATGCCACACACGCCACTTGCAGCCTGGCATTACCAATTGCACTCAAGGTGCAGCCAATACTCGAGACATCAACACAAACTGGGGGATGCTTTCCAGGTTCTTGGATTGGCGGTCACAGCGTGTAGTGTATACTACGCTTGCATTATGAAAGCGTGAATAGGAATAAAGCGGTCAAATAAATGAGGAAATAATGGTGGAAATGTTTTCACCCATAAACACCATGCGGTTACCACCTCCTCCCATTATTTCACCCTTTACATTCTTCCTTAATGAGACCAGGGTATGTTTCAATCTCAACTTGTATAAATAGGTCTTACCTATTTAACCAGACAACAAGTCTCGGGTAGGAGAAAAACACAACACTCTCAGAAAAGGCAACTTTGCAAGCTCTCCAAAAAGGTTTCATCTCTTGAAAGCTTCCTAAGCTTTCACTTTCTGATACAAGTCAAGATACTACTCTTCCAGAATTATTCCGGTCTCAACACCTTTCTTCGCTTCCCTCCCCAAATCAACCCTTCTCCTCCACTCTGTGATCGAAGCAAGTCTGGAACGACCATTTCTTGGTTTAGGCCGGACTTGTACAGATTGATATCTCGAATCTAGAAAGTGCTCACGCGCAGCATATTTGTTTAGGGTTTAAAATAGTTTTTCACCCACCTAATGAATTTACCAAAATCAGCAGAAACGATTTTTACCCATAAACAAGGTGAAAATGGTTTCTGCTGATTTCGGTAATTGCGGGTGTGCAGGTGAGAAATAATTTAAACACTAAATAATGTACTGCGAGGGAATACTTTAGATTTGAGAGATCAATCTGTACAAGTCCGGCCTAAACCAAGAGATGGTCATTCCAGACTTGCTTCGGTCATAAAGTGGAGGAGAATGGATTGGTTTTGGGGATGGAAGCAAGGAAAGTGGTGAGACCAGAATAGTTGATTATGGAAGATTAGTTGGGTTACTACGACTTGTTATCTGAAAAGTAGGAGATCTCACGAGGTGAGATAGCAAGTAAGTATTTCTGAGTGTTGGATCTCCCATATGAACTTGTTATTCAATGGAAATAGGTAAGACCTATTTATACAAGTCGGAGTAAAAACGTACCCTGGTCAAATTCAGGAGTGGGGAAGTAAATGATAGGAGGTGGTAACCGTATGCATGGAATTGATGTTCCATAAAGTGGTTAACGCATGAAACAGGTTTTCATAAAACTGATAACGTTAAGGAACTGATGTCCCATAAAATTGTTAACACATGTGGTTTATGTCCCATGAACGTTTCACACATAACTTCCCGTATTTACTAACCGCCCCACCCTTATGACACTTCCTTATGATGGGCTTAGTTTACGCCGCACGCTGTAAACTTCCAAACCAATACCCAAAGAGGATCCCCCAGTTTGTGTTGATATCTCGAATGTTTTTGGAAAACATGTAGCATGATGTTGTGGATTGTCAAGTCAAGCTCGGGAAACTTGCTAGCATGGTGACCTTCGACGGTTGAGATTTTGCATCTTGAGAGGAGGGGCAACCGTTGATCATTGCACGCCTTCGTTTTGGTAGCCACGTAGTGAGGGACAACGTGGTGGCGCGGCTAGGTTGGCTTTTCTTTGGCATGGCATGGATTGGCATGGCCAAACTTAGGTTTTATGGACAAAGGTTACCTTGGATGGCTAGGATTTGTACTGGGAATGAAGGGAAGTATGGTGGCGCGACATGGGGCCATGGTGAGGTGCATTTGGGATGGCGCAGTAGGTGTGGCTGACATGATTTTCCATTGGCACGGAGGTGCGGCTAGCATGGATGGCATGCTTTGGCGCGGTTGATGTGGATGGCATGATTTTCCATTGGCATAGAGGTGCGGCTAGATGGTTGGCATGCTTTGGCTCGGTCGTTGTAGCTGGCATGATTTTCCATTAGAACAGAGGTGCGGCTATCATGGTTTGCATGCTTTGGCGTGATCGGTGTGGCTGGCATGATTTTCCATTGGCACAGAGGTGCGGCTAGCATGGTTGAAATATTTTGGCACGGTCGGTGTGGCTAGCATGATTTTCCATTGGCACAGAGATGCGGCTAGCATGGTTAGCATGCTTTGGCGCAATCGGTATGGCTGGCATGATTTTCCATTGGCACAGAGGTGAGGCTAGCATGGTTGGCATGATTTGGCGCGGTCGATGTGGATGACATGATTTTCTATTGGCACAGAGGTGCGGCTAGCATGGTTGGCATGATTTGGCGCGTTCGGTGTGGCTGGCATGATTTTCCATTGGCATAGAGTTGCGGCTAGCATGGTTGGCATGCTTTGGCGCGGTTGGTGTGGCTGTCATGATTTGCCATTGGCACACGTGGGAATTAGGTTTTGGCTTGTCATAACCGTAATTTGAAAAAGATACCCCGGTAATTATTTAGAGACACATTAAAGGTTTCAGTAAATATTCCTAGTAAATGCTTGTTACTTTAAATGTTGTGACATCACTGTCCGCTAGTGTTTAGTGTTTTACGATTTTAACCCTAAGCTAAAAACCACCATCAACAAGCGCATAACTAAAGAGTTTTGTGAACTCCAGAACTAGGTTCAGTTTAATAGTACAAAACTGGGACATGTACTCTGACTGACCTGACGCAAGAACGACTATGGTATTTGTACTTGTACATTTACTAACCATGTCGATTATTTTGAAATGCAATAAAGTTATTTCTATGAAAAAATTAGCATTTGATCAAATCTCTAAAAAATCCATAGACTTGTTTTGATCACATGATTGTGACTCAAGGTTAAAGTTTAAAGTGTTTATGAAAATGAATATTAAGCTTATAAGTTCAAATCAGTTAGTTTTGGCTAACCACCTTGAACATAGTCTTTATACACGGTTCGGTTACGATTTCACCTAAGCAGAGTGTATATCTTGTTTATGTTAATCATATTTTAAGGTTCATCTAACGGCGGATATTTATTGCTTGGTTCCAAAGTTCTGTTCCAGCAGGGAACCTATAAATGGATCATGGAGTTTTCTCATCAGTATTGTTGTATTGCAGCATTTACTCTTGCATATTTTGATTGATTGGGATCACTGGAAATTGCTAAATATTATTGGAAAATGTTATGGCCAAGTTTTAGAGTGAACCCACGGGCTTTCAAGATCTTCATTTGAATCACGGAGGATACGCAAAACAGACACGCATATACCCTTTTTCATCTCTCAATTAATCTTTTATGTAGAACAAGTTTAAGGAAAATCAAATTACATAATGATCAATAACTAGTTAAGACATAATAAGGGAACAAGGAACGCCCATCACTAATACCATCTGCAATTTAAATCAAGCACTAAGATTGTCTGCGAAAGAGTATTATTGACCTCCTTGGTTTAAAACTTAAGTTTATCAGACCCTTATCATCGCCGAAAATGAATGACTTTGCTTGTAGCCAAAAATGCCAGAAAGGGGATGTTCAATACTCCAATTTCCATAAAAAAAGAGTATCCCTACATGTAACATGATTCATCGTAAATTCAAACGCAAGGTGAATAAGTTTTGGACTTTGGAAATGTAGGTCGCGTCGAAAAAGAACAATCACAAATTGTCCTTTTGACGTGTAATGTTTTGACTGTTGATCATGGAACAAATATTATCAGAAGTGAAAATCAAAATTAGCTTATTTCTTGTCTAAGAAGCAACTAAGCATTAGGATTAAGATTGCGATATCTTCTTGGACAAACAAAAATGCCACAAATACACTAATTTTCAGGGTCGCTTCAACTTCAATTTTGAAAATCAATCTAATGTTGAGGTTACGCAGAAAATTAAGCATCAAAGCAACAACTATGAAACACTAAACAAGACCAAATACGCTGACCATGGGCCGATTGATGGAGCTCTTCTAAGAGGACTTAGCTCCGAGTTCTTTAGCATCTTGAACTGAATAATCTTAGCAGGGAACTTATTTTATTATTAAGAGAAATGTCTAAATGCGATATTCATGGAAAAATTAAGCAAGTAAAAATTTTGTTAGTGAAAAAAGCATTTCATTTTAATGTGGCGTCACACTTTCAAAGTTACTGGGTGATACTATCGATCAACAACATCTCAAAAAACTAAAAATCATTTCGTGCATGACGTTGTTTGGTCGTGGAATCTCGTTGAGCTCAGGTTCTACCGACGTTTCCTTCAGTATCCTTCTGCTTAGGTACGTTTGGATTAGGTTGAACTACTTGTCCAACTTATATAGTATTAGCACTGGGCTTGCCAGCTTGGGGTCACGGTTTTTATAATATTAGGTCTAGGGTTTAGCAAGATTCCACCCACCATATAAGCTTAGGAAGCTATATCTATATACCTTCATCAAACAATTCCTTGCCATCGTTTCCTCCTCTGTATATCTCACTTTCTTTCTTAGAAGTAAGATCTAATATGCAAAATCTAAACCACTTTGCAAAATTAATGACATGTTGGGTTATCACTATGATTATGAGAATCCTCCCATATTACAAACATGATAAAATCATTTTTGTCATAAGGACTTCTTCTCTCAAACCCCATAAATTCCCTTAATATTTTGTTTGTGAAGAGCCCAATTCCTCAAATTATCAGATGCGTAAGAGAAGAACTTTTACAGATCTGGCTATACAAAGGGTGAACCTTCTGCCGTTGTACCCAATAATATTTTATCCGATGAATATTGGATGAAATATTATGCGAATGCATCTGTTAAAATCTTGTCACGGTGAAAGAAAGGCTAGATAACGAGGACATGGTGAAAACGTACAGAAAGATTCGAGAAGATGGGATGACAAGGGATCTAGCATATCTGGATATTTTCATTCCTTTCGAACCTTCCATCCTTGCATAATACAGTCTATACTTTGCAACTGATATAAATTAACGGTTATAAACTCATGAAAATTATTGGAAATTTAGGATTGTTACTCGGGATTCCTGTTTGTTTATACTTTCAATGTTGCATTGATTCCCTCATACCCATCCAACCACTTAAGCAATGCACTTACGCCCCTTTTCAGCTAATAATCTTTTGTAAAAACGCAACTATCTAAGACAACATATATGTACAAGGGAACAAGGTCAACTCACTAAGATTGTAATCAATGTGAAGGCGGAATAAACAAGCATCTAAGCATGAAGATTATGATTGCGATATCTTCTTGTGACTTTAACAGGGACATCTAACATTTAAATGATTTTATTTCCTGTAAATCAAGTCATACATGCAGATCTTTTTCAACCCGATGGAGTTATTTTAGAGGACATAACTCCTAGTTCTTCTTAAAAAAATAGTTTTTTGGTTGAATAGCCCTTGGATTTGAAATCCTAGGTCAAAAAGACGAGTAAAATATGACTCATATTTTAATATCCAAAACTCAAAAAATAATTTTTAAATATCCTAAATTGGGTAACTAACCAAAATTTGTATATTTTAATAACCACGACAGACCAAAGTATCCCTCCTACACCGTTGTTTGTAGGTGAAAATGGTTTCTGCTGATTTCGGTAATTGCGGGTGTGCTGGTGAGAAACAATTTAAACCCTAAACAATGTACTGCAAGGGAGTACTTTATATTCGAGAGATCAATTTGTACAAGTCCGGCCTAAACCAAGAAATGGATGTTCCAGACTTGCTTCGATCATAAAGTGGAGGAGAATGGGTTGGTTTTGGGGAGGGAAGCGAGGAAAGTGGTGAGACCAGAATAGTTGATTCTAGAAGAGTAGTTGGGTTACTGCGACTTGTTATCAGAAAAGTAAGAGAGCTCACGCGATGAGCTAGCAAGTAAGTATTTCTGAGTGTTGTATCTCCCGTATGAACTTGTTTTTCAATGTAAATAGGTAAGGACTATTTATAGAAGTCGGAATAGAAACGCACCATGGTCTCATTAAGGTGTGGGGAAGTAAATGGGAGGAGGTGGTAAACGTATACATGGAATTTATTTCCATAAAGTTGTTAATGCATGAAACTGGTTTTCATGAAACTGCTAACATTATGGAATTGATGTCCCATAAAATTGTTAACACATATGCTTTATGTCCCATGAACGTTTCACACATAACTTCCCGTATTTACTAACTGCCTCACCCTTATGACACTTCCTTATGAAGGGCGTAGTTTACGCCGCACGCTGTAAAATGCCAAAACAATACCCAAAGAGGATCCCCCAGTTTGTGTTGATGTCTCGAATGTTTTTGGAAAACATGTAGCATGATGTTATGGCTTGGCAAGTCAAGCTCGTGAAACTTGCTAGCCTGGTGACCTTCGACGGTCGAGATTTTGCATATTGATAGGAGGGGAAACCGTTAATAATTGCACGCCTTCATTTTGGTAGCCACGTAGTGAGGTCCAACATGGTGGCGCATCTAGGTTGGCATGCCGTTGGCATGACATGGTTTGGCGTGGCCAAACTTAGGTTTTCGGGACAAAGGTTACCATGTGTCATATGGTAACCTTGGATGGCTAGGATTTTCTCTTGGGATTGAAGGTCAACCATTGATTGTTGCACGTCTTTGTTTTGGTGGCCGCGTAAGGAAGGCCAACAGGGTGGCACGATTAGGTTAGGCTAGGCATATGGGGCCAAGGGTTCGCCTTGGGAGTATGACGTGGTTAGGGATAAGGCAAGTGCGTTTGTCTTGGCATGATGTGACTAGCATGGCTATGGCCAAGGAAAAGTTTGTTTGGGATGGCGCTGCTAGCTTGGTTAGGTTTGATTTGGATTGGCATGTGGGGACAATGGTTTTCCATAGGCGCATGGCATGAGTAGCTTGGGCTAGGTGTAGTTTTGTCTTGGCATGCTGGGATAAGGGTATGCCATAGGCACATGGTGTAGTTAGGGGTGATTTTGGATTGGCATATGGGGCCAAGGGTTTGCTATAGGCGCATGGCGTGATTAGGGCCAAGGCAAGGGAGTTTGGCTTGGCATGATGTGACTAGCATGGCTAGCGCCAAGGAAAAGTGTGTTTCCCATGGCGCGGCTAGCTTGGATAGGTTTGGTTTGGCTTGGCATGTAGGGCCAAGGGTTTTCCATAGGCGCATGACGTGACTAGCTTGAGCTAGGCGCGTGACCAAGCTAGGGTTTTTGGGGCAAAGGTCGATTGGTAACCTAAGACAGACATTATTTGCTCTTGGGATTGAAGGGAAACCATCGACTATTGCACGCCTTCGTTTTGATAGCCGCGTAGTGAAGGCCAGTATTATGGTGTTGTAAGTGTCGCATAATTATGGCGCGTCACGGAGTTGCAGGCCAAGTCAGTGTTCTGCCATAATGGCGCATTGCAAAGCCATAATAGCGGTATCCTGTATAGACTGTCAAGTGTCAAGAATGGCATAACCCTACAGGGCCAATGAAGCACAAGAGTTGCGCTTCATTGTAAAGATATTTGGCTAAGGAATGAATCTTATTGGCCGACACAATGAGGCTTCATTAAGGGAAGGCAAGACAAGTCCAAAGTGACAAATGCAACATGCGATGTTGGCATTAATGCATATCCGTGGAATTGAGTTGTCCCAAACTCAAGGATGATGCGAGAAGAGTGAAATAGACTAATATTTAGTCTATGGCATTGGTTTAAGGCTGGCCAAAGATTGAACAATGAAAACAAGTTGGTAATGCAAGAGTTACATTGCTATTGTCAAGTTAATTGGCGTAGTGAAGCATATATGACACACGAGTAACTAGAGTGGACTTAAGGAGTTGGCCTCGACAAGTAAATCTTAAAGAGTGTCCATGCATGAGTTTGGAAGGACAAACATGCAGGGCCAAGATGGCTGAATGTTGGAGCGCGACAGAATCCAGTATGCCAGAACAAGTGGCGCAATACGGCTCAAGTGACGGTTACAAGTTGGTTACGAGCTTCACAAGCATTCCAATGACGCGTGATGAACAGGAGCGGTTATAAAGGAGTTTATAATCATGGGAGAAGAGTTCTAACTTCCAAGAGAACAGGTGTTGGACGATTGACGCAAGTTAAAGGAGAACTGGCCAGTTGGCATAGTAGTTGGCGGTTATGAAACTGCTCCCCGAGACAGATGGCTGTCTCTAGCGTGTGTAACGGTTATGCACGGTTTGGACAAGAAAATCTGTTATATAAATAGTCCTAAGGCATGGGAAATTTGGCATCCTAGCCTGTATGAGAGTGAGCCTAGCATATGTGAGAGTTGGACTCATATTAGGAGAGTTTTTGTAAGACTTAGACTTGGTTCAAGGAGTGAACAAGTCTGTTTAAGTCCCCAAGTGGGAAAGTTTTGTATTTCTTCCCTTTGATGCAATAAAAGAGTTGATTGTGTCATATTCTAAGTGTTATTGGTTGGATGATTGTTGTTAGCAAAGTATGGCAAAGATTGAATGCATTATGGGGTGCATTTGATGAGTTTAAGTTGAAGAAAAAGAAAAAGAAGGTTAAAGACTTCCGTTGTAGAATTGTTAAGTTGGATGTTTGCATTGGTGCAAACTTATAAGGCTGAAGTACAAGTGGGTGAAGCTTTATTCACAGAACCATTGTGCTGCCGGGTTACACTTTCGCAGAAAATTTCTGGAGTGTTTGAAGGTGTGACAGCCAGTATGGTGGCGCGGCATGGGGCCATGGTGAGGTGCGTTTGGCATGGTACGGTAAGTGTGGCTGACATGATTTGCCATTGGCACAGAGGTTCGGCTAGCATGGTGTTGATGGTTGTTTTTAGCTTAGGGTTAAAATCATAAAACACTAAACCCTGGCAGACAGTGATGTCACAACATTTAAGATAACAAGCATTTTCTAGGGACATTTACTGAAACCTTGAATGTGTCTCTAAATAATTACCGGGGTATCTTTTTCAAATTAAGGTTACGACAAGACAAACTATAATTCCCATATGTGCCAATAGAAAATCATGCCAGCCACACCGACAGCGCCAAAGCATGCCAACCATCCTAGACGCACCTCTGTACCAATGGCAACTCATTCCAGCCACAGCAACCATGCCAAAGCATGCCAACCGTGCTAACCGCACCTCTGTTCCAATGGAAAATTATGCCAGCCACACCGATCGCGCCAAAGCATGCCAACCTTGATAGCCGCACCTTTGTGCCAATGGAAAATCATGCCAGCCACACCAACTGCGCTAAAGCATGCCAACCATGCTAGACGCACCTCTGTGCCAATGGAAAATCATGCCAGCCACATCGAACGCGCCAAAGCATGCCAACCTTGATAGCCACACCTCAATGCCAATGGAAAATCATGCCATGCACACCAACTGTGCCAAAGCATGCCAACCATGCTAGCCGCACCTCTTTTCCAATGGAAAATCATGCCATCCACACCGTCCGCGCCAAATCATGCCAACCATGCTAGCCACACCTCTGTGCCAAGGGAAAATTATGCCAGCCACACCGACCGCGCCAAAGCATGCCAACCTTGATAGCCGCACCTCTGTGCCAATGGAAGATCATGCCAACCACACCAATTGCGCCAAAGCATGCCAACCATGCTAGCCGCACCTCTGCGCCAATGGAAAATCATGCCATCCACACCGACCGCGCTAAAGCATGCCATCCATGCTAGCCGCACCTTTGTGCCAATATAAAATCATGCCAGCCACATCGACCGTACCAAAGCATGCCCACCTTGATAGCCACACCTCTGTGCCAATAGAAAATTATGCCAGCCACACCAAAAGCGCCAAAGCATGCCAACCATGCTAGCCGCACCTCTATGCCAATATAAAATCATGCCATCCACACCGACCGTGCCAAAGCATGCCAACCATGCTAGCCACACCTTTGTACTAATGGCAAATCATGCCAGCCACATCGACCGCGCCAGATCATGCCAACCATGCTAGGTGCACCTCTGTGCCAATGGAAAATCATGCCATCCACACCGACCGCGCCAAAGCATGCCAACCATGCTAGCCGCACCTCTGTGACAATGGAAAATCATGTTAGCCAAACCAACTGCGCCAAAAGAATGCCAACCTTGCTATCCGCACCTCTGTGCCAATGGAAAATCATGCCAGCCACACCAATTGTGCCAAAGCATACCAACCATGCTAGCCGCACCTACATGCCAATGGAAAATCATGCCAGCCACACCGACCGCGCTATGCCAAAGGCAACTCGCCATGGCCTCATGTCGCGCTACCATACTGGCCTTAACTACGAGGCTATCAAAACGAAGGCGTGCAACAATCAACGGTTGCCCTTCAATCCCAGGAGCAAATCCTGGCCGTCTAAGGTTACCAAATGACCTTTTCCCCCGAAACCCTATCTTGGTCATGCGCCTAGCCCAAGCTAGTCACGAAATGCGCCTATGGAAAACCCTTTTCCCCACATGCCATGCCAAACGCACTTTTCTTTGGCCCTAGCCATGCTAATCACATCATACCAAGACAAACTCCCTTGCCTTGGCCCTATCACACCATGCACCTATGGCTAACCCTTGCCCCGCATGCTAATCAAAATCCGCACCTATCCCAAGCTAATCACTCCATGCGCCTATGAAAACCCTTGGCCCCACATGCCAAGCCAAAACCGCACCTAGCCCCAGCTAGTCACGCCATGCGTTTATGGCAAGCCCTTGGCCCCACATGCCAAGCCAAATCCTCACCTAGCCCAAGCTAGCCGCGCCATGCCAAACACACTCTGCTTTGGCCCTAGCTATGTTAATCACACCATGCCAAGCCAAACGCCCTTGCCTTGGCCCAAGCCATGCCATGCACCTATGGAAAACCCTTGGCCCCACATGCCAAGCCAAGCCAAACCTAGCCAAATTAGCCGCGTCATGCCAAACGCACTTTGCCTTGGCCCTAGCCATGCTAGTCACATCATGCCAAGCCAAACGCCCTTGCCTTGGCCCTAACCACTCCATACGCCCAAGGAGAACCCTTGGCCCCACATTCCAAGCCTAACCTAGCCGCACCACCCTGTTGGCCTTCCCTACGCGGCCACCAAAACGAAGGCGTGCAATAATCAACGGTTTCAATTCAATCCCAAGAGCAAATCCTAGCCATCCAAGGTTACCAGACGACACATAGTAACCTTTGGCCCGAAAACCTAAGTTTGGCCACGCCAAACCATGCCATGCCAACAACATGCCAACCTAGACGCGCCACCACGAAGGCATGCAACGATCAACGGTTGGCCATCCTATCAAGATGCAAACTCTCGACCTTCGAAGGTCATCAGGCTAGCAAGTTTCCTGAGCTTGACTTTCCAAGCCACAACAACGTACTACATGTTTTCCAAAAATATTCGAGACATCAACACTAACTGGGGATGCTCATTAGGGTATTGGTTTGGTGGTCTATAGTGTGCGGCATACACAAATGCCCGTTTCAAGATAGTGTAATAAGAATAAGACGGTTACTAAATGCAAGAACCAATGGTGAAACGCTCTTTCATTATGGAACATCAATTCCATCAAATTCCATCAATACCAGGCATTACCACCTCTTCCCATTTAACTCATCTATTTTGTTTTCTTATGAGGAGACTTGTATAAATAGGCTTACCTATTTCCACCAGAGACACAATTTTTTGGTCAGGGAAAGATAACACACTCAGAGAGAAAACTCTTGTTAGCTTTCTCAAAGCTTTCACCTTCTGATACAAGTCAAGTACTACTCTTCCAGAATTATTCTGGTCTCAACACTCTTTTCGCTTCCCTCCCTAATTAAACCAACCCTTCTCCCCCACTTTATGACTAAAGCAAGTCTGGAACGACCATTTATTGGTTTAGGATGGACTTGTACAAATTGATCTCTCAAATCTAAAGTACTCCCTTACAGTACATTTGTTTAGGGTTTAAATTATTTCTCACTTTCACACCTGCAATTACCGAAATCAGCAGAAACCATTTTCACTTACAAACAATTGGCGACCACAGTGGGAGGTTCGATCTTTCGGTTACAATTTCAATTTTCAACTATAGATCTCATTCTTCGACCCAGACGTCAAGATGGTAGAGGAAGGCGATTCACTCTGACTCAGTTACTCGACGGCTCGATTATCATTCATGACACGACAAGGGATGATTGGGGACTTCCCAGAGGATAGAAGAAGATGATCCGCCCAAGGATCAACGTCTCGGTTATCAGACGGCTCAGTTACGACTGGGGACTTTCCATGGCGGTGTTTCCCATAAAACTCGGTCTTACACCCGGAAGGTTCACTTTTATCAAGAGACCTAAAAACCGAGTAATGACTATGGAATTCCCAGAGAATAGAAGCAAACAATCCACCTAAGGATCAACGGCTTGGTTATCAGACGGCTCAGTAATGAGTGGGGACTTTCCATGGTGGTGTTTCCCATAAAACTCAGTCTTATACCCGGAAGGTTTACTTTTCATCAGGAGACCTAAAAACCGAGTAAGTCTAACCTAGACAAGATACATGGTTTGCTATTTAGAGTTTTCAAGACAAGATACATAGTTTACCCCATGTCATCTACGAACACACGGTTCTAAGGTTTTCCCTAGGATGTCTGTGTCACTTTCAATCATAACCAAAACAATCAATTCCTAAAAAATTCATTCCAAAAAGAATAACCCAAAACCGTCAAAGTAACATTTATCTATCAACCCAAGAAATCCAGGAAATCAAAAACCATAAACCAGGCGTTTAGTTTGCCTTTCAAAAATAAAAAGTCACCTACCCGTTCCTACTTTGTACAACAATGATTACCCGTCACTATTAGCAGACGTTACTACGGTGACATTCGAAGAATTGTTTATGATGAAGTATTTCCACAAGTTTATGAAAGGGATACCCATGGCTAGGGTTTATACCAGTTCAGAAGAAAAATGTTTCTACAGACTTATGGAAGGTATACTTATGGCTATGGTTAGCACCAGCACAAGAAAACAAGAAAACAAATTAAAAGAGAAACGCTGGAGTATATAGCTGGGATATGTTTGCCCACTTTATCACTACCATGCTACCGCTAACACCAGGATGTGATAACAAAAATATGAGATAAAAAGGGGAGCCAACCAATTTCATAAGCATAAAACTTTTTGGAATTTGAATATGGAAAGGATTTCCAGTTTGAGATACGTATGGGAAGAGGCAACTGGGCCCGCAAGAACAAATCCATGTCACGCCAAGCCAGTACCGTGCCGAGCCAAAGGTTCGCGCTATGCCTAGCCAACGGTCCATGCCGTACCAAAATCCAAGCCGACATCCATTCCTAGCCAACGTCCACGCCAAGCCAACGCCCCTTCCAAGTCGATCCAGCGCTTCACAAACTCGCTTGCCATACGCGCATGCTATACGTGCTTACCATATGCTCTTCCCAAATGCGTTTCCCAGACGTGCTACACAGACGCACTTCCTAGACACGCCTACCAGGAGCGCTTGCAAGACATGCTTACGAAACGCACATGCTAGGCACACATGCCGCATGCGCACGCCATCCGCAATACCACACCCTGCGCTAATAGCTTGCATCCTTCCAGCGCTAACATCTTGCGCCCTTCCAGCGCCATCTTTCCCGCTCCAAAACCGGCCAAAGCAGCGTCATCCTCACCCTTCGAAACAACGCCATGGCTCCAGCACTTCGTGATCAAAACCGTGCCATCCATGCCCGAAACACTTACGATCACCAAAACTAGAGCCTCTTTCGCCACCTCAACGGTTTTTCAAGCGTAGCAGCTCCAACCGTCCCCAGAAACGCTACTCCACCATCAGGACAAGATACTGGAAGAGACTGAAGAATCCGACCTCCTTTTACCACTATTGATTTGATGACAAAAGATACTTCAGCGGGACCAAAGAGGCCTGCGTTGCTCTTGAACGACCAGTAGAAGGGGATAAGTGATCCAATTTCATCACACGTAAAGATCAGGAATGACTTCTCCAAAATCGAAAGCAAAGGAAATCAACAACCCTTCTGAAGTTCACAGAGACCCTCTTTCCGTTAGGACCTGCACGATGGGAACTTGGCCCACAAAGTCGTATGATCTTTGAAGGAACGGTTATGGAAATCAGGCATTTCTATCCAGGGAAGTCGTTCCCAAACCCCAACCTATCTTGGAAAGCACAATCGATAGATGAAACAGGGGACTCCTAACCTCTGTACACTTGAGGGATGTCGATTTTGACAGAATGTGTTGTATCCTCCAACTTCAACATGGTAACCGTCAACGCTCTGAGAGTTGTAAGGCATCGGTATAACGTTCTCTCCAGAAGTGGCTCCACTTCAATGTTCTCTAGTAGCGGCTCCGCTTCAATATTCGCTTCAACACCACTCCTTCCTGCAAAGGATCATGCCACCACGCACCCCATGTCAAGGATCATGATCTCATCCATCCAATCTTCATAGTCATTTCCACCCTCAGATCCATCCCGCCAAAGCTCGTGATCATGGATAGCTTGCTCGCTTACGCATCCAGCCAATCCTTTTACTTTCATGGATTCCCATATAATTCCAACCAACCTACTTCGTTACCGCGATAATATAGTCTCTTCTGATTACATCCACTACCAAGAGATGTTGTCACTCATTTGTTGATACCGGTCAGATCTTCACCATAACAGCAATCACTACAAAGGTAACCCATACTCCTCCATGTTCTAAGTTCCATGTGGAAGAAGTAAAAAAAATTACCAGTACGAACGCACGATGGTGACGTCTTTATCATGGTCAACCTACTGACCATACAAGATGGAAACATGTAAACCATACTTGGGGACTGAGGGTATGCACGGAATCCCTTCACTGTCAAAGCTCAGAAGACTCAGTCAACCAAAAAGCCGTACCCACAACAAGGTCGTCTACTCTTCAAGGGTTGCAATGCAAGAATATCATCACTTCTCTATCTAGAAGACGCCTTCAACACTTTACGAGGACGTGGAGGATCCCAAGCCTACACTATCCAGAACATTTCATCATGTAATTTCTGAGCATCCCAGTGTCACACCCAGAAGAGCACGATATGATTATATCAAATCCATTGGACGGGGATTCAAGGTGATGTAATTAAAGAAGGTTACGCATGGGGACTACTATCATGAGACTCTTTCACTCCGCTCAACCATGTTATTACTGATTTCGACACCATAATTGTCGAGGTTTTATGATCCACGGTAATTTCTCAACATGAAGCCGTACATGTGCACCGAAGACTCCAAAAGCACGCCAGAAGATTACATTCACATATTCATCCATGCCATCATATCAAACCGAAGTATAACTAGGGACTTCTCACCGCATCCCATTCCGTATGATATTCCAAGATTCAGAAGATGGTTCAAATGATGTAAACTTGAAAAAAGTCCCGGGAGACTTGATAACAGCGCATCGGCACTAGAACGTCTCCCTATTTTATCCAGGGGCGCCAAAATTTTTCGACCATGCAAGCATTGACAACACATCATCATCACGATCAGAAGGTTCACTGAACAACCTTAGGTCGAGGAAGGAATGACAACGCAACCACAATCTACAAGATTATCCTTGACGTGATCGTTTCCGAGCATATATTTTTTTTATCCATCCTAAGAATACAGCGGAGTTTTGGTAAAATTTTGGAATCCACTGGAGAGACACTGTATAGGGAAACACGGATCCTGACGAACAACAGAAAAACAGAAAAAGGTCGATAACTCTTTTCATGCGGAAAGAGTCTTTAGAGCTTGAACATAATGAATATTCCTTCTTGCTCCATAAATGGGAATAGGTGACTGGCGCGCAGCTGTGCCACCTAGGTCCTGCAATATCCCTCCTGACTTCTTCCTAATTTTCACTGTCGAGCCGTTGACACCTCCCAAGCGAGCTCGAAACCTAAATATTCGCTCGTAGAGAGATACAAAATTCTGTTTCGTGTCCGATTAAGGGGCGGACTATCAAAATCCGAGTCCGTATGCGGATTCTACAGCGATTCTAGTAAAGGGCGCTAATTAGGGTTTCAGAATGTCAAACCCTAAACCGCAAGCGCTTCCCTTGCAAGCGTTTCCCTTTCAAATCACTTCCCTTACCAGCGTCATGCCTTGCAAATCGCTTTACAGAGCGTCCCGCACCCGTTCCATGCCCGTCAGTGCTAATGGGTCCCCTTCATACCAAGTCCATGCTAGCAGCTCCGCCTCACATTCCAAAGCCTCGCCTTGAAGAATACCTAATCATATCGGGATTTGCGCAAAGCTACCTGATGAAAAGATTGCGGATGCTACCTACCTCTCGAAAAATATTTTTGAATAAGGAAAGAATTTCATGTTAAAGTTGCGCATGAAGAAAGAAAATCGGTCCCATGAGAGCAAGCCTCCGCGTTTTCCTTTCCAGTGCCAGTCTTGCCAGTGCTCCACATTCAATTTTTGCAATAATCAGCGCCTTTCATGCTAATGCCAGCTAACGCCAATGCTCCGCGCCAGCTAGGAAAATCCGCGCGTTCCATGCAAATGCCCTTCTAGTGGACCATGTCAGAGCCTTTCCAGCAACATGCATTTCCCCTTGCCGTGCTTCCATTACTGACTACATGCTTAGACAAGCGGCCCATGCCCATTCCAAGCCCATTGGTGCTGACAAATACCTTTCATGCCAAGTCTATGCTAGCAGCTCCACCTCGCGTTCCAAAGCCTGGCCCCAAAGACACCTAGTCATACTGGGATTTGTGCAAAGTTACCGGATGCAAGGATTGCGAATTCTAATTACATATTGAAAAAGGTCAGACAAATATCCTTAGCCCTCTTTCATGACTTACTATCTTAGTTCTATCCTCTTTTGTAACAATTTTGTACCCCCTTGGCCCCACGATCCAAGCCGTCCGCTTTATTTGCGCTCCACAGTCTGCATCCCCAGTACAACTCATGCAGGGAAACCAGCACGGGAAGCCAAAACTCTCTTTACCACTCAAAAAGGTTAGTCGGATTCTCCTGACCATCTTTGCAATGATTTACACCTCGATTCCGTCCTTGTCTATCACCATCATATGCTTACCTCGCAACAAGGCACCTGTTCCGAGCTAAGCAGGGGACTTAATGTTGATGGTAGTTTTTAGCTTAGGGTTAAAATCGTAAAACACTAAACCCTAACAGACAGTGATGTCACAACATTTAAGATAACAGACATTTACTAAGCACACTAATTTACTGAAACCTTTAATGTGTCTCTAAATAATTACCAGGGTATCTTTTTCAAATTAGGGTTACGACAATACAAACCCTAATTCTCCTCTATGCCAATGGCAAATCATGCCAGCCACACCGACCGCGCCAAAGCATGCGAACCATGCTAGCCGCGCCTCTGTGCCAATAGCAAATCATGCCAGCCACACCAACCACGCCAAAGCATGCGAACCATGCTAGCCGCGCCTCTGTGCCAATAGCAAATCATTCTGACATCTAGAGGATCCATTTGGCTGGCCTTCCTATCAGAGCAGGTTTTGAGAGGAGGAACTTCACAGGATCGGATTTGGATATCAGCACCACTTTATTGGACAACATGTAGTGCCTGAATTTATGGATGGAGTAGACCAAGGCTAGGTATGCCTTTTATGCTTTGGGATACCTGAGTTTGGCATCTCCCAAAGTACGACTGTAATAGTATATGGGGTATTCAATCCCTTCGTCATCTTCTTGGGTGAGGAGAGATCCGACAACAGTGTCACTGAAAGAGGTGTAGAGGTGTAGCGGTATTCCTAGCATGGGTGATTTTATGACGGCCGGGGAAGATAACGTTCGTTGAATCTTCCGGAACGCTTCCTGCTGTAATGTGGTCCAGACAAACTTTCCTTTTTAGTTAGTAAGGGGGTAAACGAAGCAATAATTTGAGCCAATCCGGGTATGAAGTGGCGGATGTAGTTTATTTTTCCCATGAAACTCTGGAGTTCCTTCACGTTACGCCATGGTGGCATTGTGAGGATGGCTTGCGTTTTGGTTGGGTCAACTTTGATCCCCTCAGCGGTTACTTGGAAGCCTAGGAACATGCCCGAGGAGACACCGAAAGAACACTTTAATGGATTCATTTTTAGCTTGTATTCGCGGCATCTTTCGAACACCTATTTTTGAATCCCTGTATGGGCATCCCGAGCTTTTGAAGTGACTACTATGTCATCTACATAATCCTCAACTTTCTTGTGCATCATGTCGTGAAAAATGGTGGTCATGGCGCGTTGGTATATGGCGCCAGCGTTCTTCAAATCGAAGGGCATCACAATATAGTAAAAGTTTCCGAGAGGAGTTCGAAAATCTGTCTTGCTTGCATCATGCTCGTACATCTTTATTTGGTTGTAGCCGTTGTACCCGTCCATGAAAGAAAACATGCCATGTCCACTGGTGGAATCTACCAACATGTCGATGTTGGGGAGCGGAAAATCATCTTTAGGGCAACATTTATTTAGATCCCTGAAATCGACACAACACCTGATTTGACCATTCTTCTTTTTTACCGAAACTATGTTTGCCAACCAGGTGGGGTGATGGATTGGTTTGATGAAACCAACCACTAATAACTTTTGAACCTTCGCCTTAATATGTTCTTCAATATCCTGCCGGAATTGTATTGGGGTCTGCTTGACCGGCTTGGATCCATATATCACATGTAAATGGTGAATAACCAGCTTCTCGTCCAGGCCAGGAATCTCCTCGTATGTCCATGCGAACACGTATTGATATTCCTTGAGAACGTCTACCAACTTTGTTCCCTCGACTGTATGTAGAGTTGAGCTTATGTAGATGGGTCGTGGAGATTCCTCATTCCCGATATTAACAATTTCAAGCTCTTCTATGGTTGAATTGGTGCCGTCTTGTAGCTGTTGTGGTGTGTCAGGTATCTCCTCTCATGGATCGTCACTAGGCTGGCATTCAATTGGGCGAAAATACTGTGTGGTCCCTGTTAATTGCTAACAGCGGCGTTGATATATAGTTTTCCCTTTTTCGTCGTGACCCGTAATATAAGCCCGTCCTCGCTTGGTTTGAACCAGACTCTGGTCTTATGGATGGAGGCGAGTGCGCCTCTCTTCTGAAGGTGTGATGTGAGGCTGAGTTTCTCCTCGGGGTTGTGTAGGACTATCGCTTTCTTCAATGGTCGTCCATTTTGGTAGTGGGGTTGTGGTGAGCCTTGTTGGTTGTGACTTGCGTCCTCTGTCTTGGCTCAAAATTTTCCATGCCACAGATTGGCGCATATGGAGATGATGACGCTGCGATACGAATGACTTTTCCGTGTATCATGGTTTTCAAGCACTGGTGGTACGTCGTTGGAATGATCCTGTTGTCGTAGAGCCATGGTCTCCCCAGTATCGTGTGGTAGTCCGGCTCCTTTTCAATTACCTCGAATATTACTTTTGACTGGACATGTCCTACAGATAGATTCAAATTGACGTACCCATATATATTGGTTTGGTTACCTTCGAAATAGGTCATCGTAGTAGGTTGTCGTGTAACCTCGATTGGTCGTACTTTGGCCGTCCTAAGAGTCCTAAGGGTGACAACATTGGAGGACACTCCTATTTCGACGACGTCCCTTTTGAATTCCACGTTTTTGATTCGATCTATGACGTGTAGGGCGCAGTTATGGCCTTCCACTGCCATTATGTCGTCGTCAGTGAACGTGATATTATTAATGGATAAATCCTGCGTTTTTGCTATTTCCGAGCGTGGAGGAACTAAGGGCACGTTATCTGATTGATGGATGTGAACGTCTCCATCCATTGATCCCTTGAAAGATGTAATATTTTGCATAAGTTTTCCACCAGCGAAGCCGCTTCTTGGATTAAGATTCTCTGATTGGTAGTTAAGTTGTTGGCTTGAGAGCGATCATTCGGGACGTCAGTCCCCAGCTCTAAAGTTTTCGAGGCAGGCGAACAGCTCAACTCTGCCGTTAGGTCGATGAGGAAATCCAATATGGCGTTGATTACATCTCTCATCAGCCCCATGTTTCTGGTGTGAATCCCCTGGACCCGTACTAGGTCAATCGACCTTGGAACTCCTTCGTTGGCGGTGTTTTTAGGCGATGAAACGTTTCCATTTTCCTGAATGAAATCCGAGGACACAGATTCAGTCCAAAGACCAGCCATCCTTCCTTGTTAGAGAAGCGTATTCAAAGACTGCTATTGGGACCGATAGACCGATCTCCCACTGTGGTCGCCAATTGTTTGTAAGTGAAAATGGTTTTTGATGATTTCGGTAATTGCGGGTGTGTAGGTAAGAAACAATTTAAACCCTAAAAAATATACTGCAAGGGAGTACTTTAGATTCGAGAGATCAATCCGTACAAGTTCGACCTAAACCAAGAAATGGCCGTACCAGACTTTCTTCGGTCACAAAGTGGAGGAGAATGGATTGGTTTTGGGGAGGGAAGCGAGGAAAGTGGTGAGACCAGAATAGTTGATTATGGAAGAGTAGTTGGGTTACTGCGACTTGTTATCAGAAAAGGAAGAGAGCTCACGAGGTGAGCTAGCAAATAAGTATTTCTGAGTGTTGTATCTCCCGTATGAACTTGTTGTTCAATGGAAATAGGTAAGACCTATTTATACAAGTCAGTATAGAAACGTACCCTGGTCTCATTAAGGAGTGGGGAAGTAAATGGGAGGAGGTGGTAACCGTATGCATGGAATTGATGTCCATAAAGTTGTTAACGCATGAAACTGGTTTTCATGAAACTACTAATGTTATGGAATTGATGTCCCATAAAGTTGTTAACGCATGTGCTTTATGTCTCATGAACGTTTCACACATAACTTCCCGTATTTACTAACCGCCTTACCCTCATGAAACTTCCTTATGACGGGCGTAGTGTACGCCGCACGCTGTAAACCGCCAAACCAATACCCAATGAGGATCCCCCAGTTTGTGTCGATGTCTCGAATGTTTTTTAAAAACATGTAGCATGTTGTTGTGGCTTGGCAAGTCAAGCTGGGGAAACTTGCTAGCCTGGTGACCTTCGACGGTCGAGATTTTGCATCTTGAGAGGAGGGGCAACCGTTGATCGTTGCACGCCTTCGTTTTGGTAGCCACATAGTGAGGGCCAACATGGTGGCGCGGCTAGTTTGGCATGCCGTTGGCATGGCATGGTTTGGCGTGGCCAAACTTAGGTTTTCGGGCCAAAGGTTACCATGTGTCGTCTGGTAACCTTGGATGGGTAGGATTTTCTCCTGGGATTAAAGGGCAATCGTTGATTGTTGCACGTCTTCGTTTTGGTGGCCTGGTAGGGAAGGCAAACAGGGTGGCTCATCTAGGTTAGCATGCCGTTGGCATGGCCAAACTTAGGTTTTCGGGCCAAAGGTTACCATATGTTGTCTGGTAACCTTGGATGCCTAGGATTTTCTCATGGGATTGAAGGGAAATCGTTGATTGTTGCATGTCTTCGTTTTGGTGGCCGCGCAGGGAAGGCCAACAGGGTGACGCGGCTAGGTTATGTTTGGTATGTGGGGCCAAGGTTTCACCTTAGGCTTATGGCGTGGTTAGGGCCAAGGAAAGGGCGTTTGTATTGGCATGATGTGACTAACATGGCTAGGGCCATTGCAAAGTGCGTTTGGCATGGCGCAACTAGCTTGGATAGGTTTGGTTTGGCTTGGCATATGGGGCCAAGGGTTTGTCATAGGCGCATGGCGTGACTAGCTTGGGCTAAGTGAGGTTTTGGCTTGGCATGCAGGGCCAAGGGTTTTCCATAGGCGCATGGCGTGGTTAGGGGCGATTTTGGCTTGGCATGTGGGGCCAAGGGTTTACCATAGGCACATGGAGTGATTAGGGCCAAGGAAAGGGCATTTGTCTTGGCATGATGTGACTAGCATGGCTAGGGCCAAGGCAAAGTGCGTTTGGCATGTCACGGTTACCTTGGCTAGGTTTGGTTAGGCTTAGCATGTGGGGCCAAGGGTTTTCCATCGGTGCATGACGTGACTAGTTGGGCTTGGCGCGTGACCAATCTAGGGTTTTGGGGGCAAAGGTCATTTGGTAACCTTAGATGGCCAGGATTTTCTCCTGGGATTGAAGGGCAAACGTTGATTGTTGCACGGGTTCGTTTGGATAACCGCGTAGTGAAGGCCAGTATGGTGGCACGACATGGGGCCATGGCGAGGTGCGTTTGTCATGGCGCGGTAGGTGTGGATGGCATGATTTTCCATTGGAACGGAGGTGCGGCTAGCATGGTTGGCATGCTTTGGCGCGGTCGGTGTGGCTGGCATGATTTTCCATTGGCACAGAGGTGCGGCTAGCATGGTTGGCATGCTTTGGCGTGGTTGGTGTGGCTGGCATGATTTGCCATTGGCACACGTGGGAATTAGGGTTTGGCTTGTCGTAACTCTAATTTAAAAAAGATACCCTGATAATTATTTAGAGACACATTAAAGGTTTCAGTAAATATGCCAAGTAAATGCTTGTTACTTTAAATGTTGTGACATCACTGTCTGCTAGGGTTTAGTGTTTTACGATTTTAACCCTAAGCTAAAAACCACCATCAACAACCGCGAGCAACACCATCATTAGTGAAAGCTTCAGGTAGAAGTAGTCGTAACATTAGCAGGAGCCGTCCGTTGAAATGGGAAAATGGTAAAATATAATTTCGTAGAAACTCAAAATGCTCTGATTATGTCAGGACTAGAACAAATCCTATTTTATCTTCTCTTATACAATCGGTTATGCCAATTCTAAAAAGCAGATTACTTTAGAACATGTTTTTGATGATTCTTAATTTGTCGAGAAGATTGTTGGAGAGTTTCAAAACTAGACAACTACCAGGATTTGGTGATGCGGTCGTTAGTTTTTATGGATGGATAAGGTTTTGGAATTCTGGTAGTATTATGATTGAGGGGTTGTCTTCCAATTCAATTTTGCAGGGAAGAAGAGCTAAACATGGAACCCAAAAATACTACAGCAAATTTATATTTTCACCACCATCAAAATGCCCATGAACTGTTCGACAAAAGCCCCAACAAAAAAAAAACAACGGGTGGTATGCATTTCTTGTTGTACGAAAGTACTAATGTTATAGCTATCAACGTTCTTCCTTGTTGATTATCATATGTTAATAGTTTGTTTAGACTTGGCTTTGGATATAGTTGAATTGGTTATTAGAATGAAATTTCTTGGGTACCCATTTCAAATGAGTTGAACATGATGGAGTGGATATGGCTTGTGCGGGAGGAGTTTTAGTAAATATAAGTAAATAGAGGTGGGAGGTTCCAGGTGGCGGTGAAGAAGATATGAAGCTTATAATTGGCATTTCTAGGAACTTGAGGTGCTTTCAGATCACACTTCACTGTAATCTAACAAGGGGAATAACTTCAATTTTTTTTTTTTATACTTACACAGGCATAGACTGTTAGAGAAAATCCTATGGGTAATGAAGGACAACTAGTTCATATGAAAGAGTGAAGCTGTTGTGGGAAAAATGAAAGGGAAACACTATACGGGTAATCATCCCCTTTTTTTTTTCTTCAAAATTTAATAATATAATAATAAATGGAGGGAAAACTTGTTGTTTAAAAAATGGAATTTAATCATACACGAGGGACAATCCCTCGTGAGATAGTTTTAGGAAAAAGGCAAAATGCATTCAGTAAAAAAAGTGCTGAGAAAGCACTTACAACTTACAAACCAAACAACCAGGAAAAAATACACCCAAAAACATAAAAAAGGAAGCAGACGACAGTAGATCAACCAGTGTTCTTAAAGATCCTCCAGTCGGTTATGAAATCCGCAAACTTAAAATGTTTAAACGATTCATGGACTATTTCCCAGGAAAATAAACAAGCTTTCACTAGAGTAATAACTCGCTCCACCTTTTTTTCTTTGTTACGGAATACTCTTTCATTCCTTTCCTCCCAAATCTGCCGCCATATAGCAAAAGGCAAACAAAATTTGAGGAATTGGATAGGCTCAGAATTGAACTTCCTCTGCCATGAGACAAGAAGGTCCATGCAAGAATCTGGTGGCTGCCATCTTGACTCCAGAAGGTTTAGGAAGTGCTCCCGTAGCTTCTTTGCGAAGTCACAATGAATAAAGATATGCGATATTGATTCGGGTTCTTGACGACACAAAGAGCAATTGATATTAGTAATCGTCATACCTCTTCGACGCAAGCGATCAACAGTTGGTAATCCATTCATTGCCGCAGCCCAAACTAAGAATGACACTTTTGGTGGGACAGCCGAATTCCATACATACTTTGACGGAAATTTCCTTTGGATTTCTTGATCTTGTCCTTGTTGTTGTAGCTGTCCGTCAATCATTTCGTAACATGAAGATACTGAGAAGTCTCCATTGGTCTCTCCAATCCATGATCTTGTATCCTCTTCCGTTCCTAAGCTTTCCGGATCCCCAATAGTTTCTATGAAGGCAGCAACATCACTTATTTCAGCTTCTCTAAACTTTGACTTAAAGCCCAAATCCCAGGAGATTGCGCCCCATTGTTAACCACCATTCGTCGTATCACTTTTACTTTTTTGCTAGACTTCCTCCACAGTTTAGGGAACAGTTCCTTCAACGGTTGTGCTATTTTCCAAGAGTCCTCCCAAAAACGAACCTTTGTACCGCTTGAAACTACTTGCTTGGTCCCCTTTTTTAATATTTTTGAATGCTTGAGTATGTTCTGCCACAGCCCGCACCCTTGATTCTGGTTTGTTTGTGGAGCATTCCACGCCTCCTCGTCCCCTTTAAATTTTTCTTGAATGATTGTACGCTATAGGCTAGTCTTTTATTTTCCGTATCTCCACAGCCACTTAGTTAAAAGAGATTGATTCATGGAAAGTACAGATTTTATGCCAAACCTCCCATCTTTTTTTGACTTGCGCATCTTCAACCAAGAAACCCAGTGTAATTTCTTACCATTTTCTGAGTCTCCCCAGAGAAATGCACGCATGATTTTCTCCAGAATGTTTGCTACTGAACTTGGAATTGTGAATAAAGAGAGATAGTAAATGGGCATCGAACTTAAGACACTCTTGATAAGGCTCAACGTCCCACCTTTCGACAAGTATTGGCGTTTCCATGGTGCATATTTAGCCTGTCAATAACCGGGTCCCAGATGCTTATCATTCTTGAAGAAGCTCCTATAGGAAGCCTAAGATATGTGATAGGAAATCTTCCCACCTCACACCCCAACACTCTTGCACATTCTTCACAGTTGTTAACCTCCTCTCCTACCCCTCTCCCTCGTGAGATAGTAAGAACCAATGTAGATGGGGGATAGTCCCGTCCAAAGGAAAAAAAGAAAAAAAGAAAAAAAAATAGACGGGGGATAGCCCCCATCTATTTCAAAAAGTTGCAAAACAAATTGACGGGGGACTGTCCCCCATCTAGTGTTACACTCCCAACCACTCGTACATATGAACGAGTGTATGAAGGGGTATGGGGGAAAAGTGGGGCAAAGACTACCCATAGCAGCCTCTAATCTGGTCAAATTGGTTGTGCACCTCTTCATTTGAAAGAGTGACACTACCCTTAGGATTTGCTCTTATAATTAGTTGATTTTTGCTGTGAACTTGGATTGAAAACCAACCATTGACACCATTGACACCATTAACAACATATTTTAGCGAGGTTGCCCTGCGGTGCATAATATATATATATATATTTAATTTTTTGTGTATAATACTAAAATATATTGCAGCTGGTTACTAGGATAAATCATAAGATGCAGCTCAGTGCATAACGTATATTTCGACAGAAAAATATGTTATGTCCGACATGCACCCAAGTGCATAATGTATAATTTATTTGTATTTTTTGTTATTCCTCTTTTTTTTTTTTTTTGATACTTGTTTTTGCTTGATGTTTTGACGCTGAAAAGTGGTGATAATGGTAGTGGATTTATTGTTTGAGATCATCAACTAGTGATTTTGGTTGTGTATAGGTGATTACTAGAATATACTAAGATTTATCAACGAAGTATAGAAAATGCACCTGAGTGCATAATGTATATTCTGACAAAAAAAAAAAATTGGCCTGGTTGCACCCGAGTGCATAATGCATTTCTTTTTATTCTTATAGGAAAAATGTTTTGGCCAGGTTGCACAATGCATATTCTTATACAAAAATTTCTTGGCCAAGTTGCACCTGGGTGCATAACGCATATTTATATATGAAATAAATTTTGGTCAAGTTGCACCTGGGTGCATAACACATATTTATATGAAATAAAGTTTGGTCAAGTTGCACCTGGGTGCATAGTGTATCTTCCGCCGAGTTTAATTTTTTTTTTTTTTCGAATTTCATACCATCAATGGATCTTGTTTTGTAAAGATTTTCGAGTCTTTTCCAAAAATACAAATTTTATTAAAATCCAACTTATATCCTGGATGTTAAGGTGATTCTCGCGATCAGTTTTAAATTGGAGAGAGAAAAAAATAGGAGAGAGAAAGGGATATGACAAAGAATAAAGATTAAAGTATACATATGACTAAATTGTGTTGTGTCTTTTTCACTCTGACCTAAATTTTACAAGTTTATTACTCCCGCACTTTATGGATTGTGGTAATATGACCCATTTTCCGAAAACAAAAAAACAGAAACTTCTGAGGGGATTCGAAACCCATTTTTCGGTGGATTCGAAAACCCATTCATCCCCATCCCTATTCAGCTGGAGTACAGTGCACCACTGTACCAGGCCTTCGTTTCTAATAATAGTTGGTCATATATGAAATTTATTGATAAAGAAGATATTATTAAGAAAGGAAGAAAGAACCGGAATTTCTTACAAGCAGTAAGAAATTCAAGACAAGAATGTCTAGACATGATATAAAAAAGATACAAAATTACATCATTCAAATAAAAATAAGGTCCAAATTGAAAATGTTGTTGTAATTCCTTTTAATTCTAGGTTTGAAAAGTGTAGCCAATGATAAAAGAAGAATTCTTGCATTCTGGCATAGCTGTTCCACATTTTGGAGTTCAGAGCGCAGATGTAGGGATAAGAAACCATACTTTCGAGAGTTCCTTCTTGAAAGTTCTTGTATTCATTTCATTCCAAATTGTCAAGAGCGCAGCTGCAGGGATAAGAAACCATACTTTCTTGTCTATCTCCGGAGATGTGAAAGCTCCCCATGATTGCAGAAAAACCAAGATAGAACATGGACATGTACCGTTAATTCCAGAAGACGACAACAGACAGTTCCAGATCCTTTTAGAGAGGGGACATTCGAAAAACAGGTGCTTGATACATTCTTCAGCATTGTTACAAAGAAGGCATTTGTTTACATGATGGAAACCCCACTCTACCAGCTTGTCAATTGTAATTAATCTATCATGTGCATCAAGCCATAAGAAGAAGCAAATTTTGGTAGGGACATTATTTTTCCAAATTATGTTATATATGAATTGTGCGTGTTCATCACCATGGTGCAGGGCTGAATAGAGGGATTTAGTTGAGAAAGTACCTATAGTTGTAAGAGTCCACCTTATTCTATCTTCTATAAATTGATAAGCGTCGGAGGATCCGATCCTATAAAATCAAACAAACCAATGAGTTGTTCAACCTCACCATAAGAAAGACCTCTTTTGAAATGGACATTCCAGGTAGCAAGATTGTCATTTGCAGAGATGTGAGAGGATATGGAACCTTTCTTATTACTATTGATCTTGAACAATGTAGGGATGGAACACTTTAGAGGGTAATTGCCAACTCAAATATCATACCAGAAAGAAATAGTAGTACCATTTTGAACAACCAATGAGGAGTACTGCGAAATTTTTGTAGCTTGCTTGACTATTGCTTTCCTGCATGACGAACCATAAGTATCCTTCATTTTTGTAGCTTGCTTGACTATTTGCCATATTTTTCTTCAACTATAGAGTGCCAAAGTGAGTTCTTTTCCACACCAAATTTCCACATCCATTTGTATTGTATAGTTATATTAAACTGTTGTAAATATCTAAAGCCCAACCCCCCTTTATCAATATAGGAGTACAACCCAATAGCCAATTGGTTGTGTGTTTCTTCTTCGATTCAACACTGTTATGCCATAAAAAAATCTCTAATCTTCTTTTTCAATAAGTTTCTAATTGAAACCGGAGCTTTGAAAATAGTAAAGAAATACAATGGAAGACTAGAAAGAACATGGTTTATAAGAGTAATCTTACCTCCTTTAGATAGATGAATTTTCTGCCAAGTAGCAAGTTTGCTATCAAAATTCTCAATAACAGGTTCCCATATTACTTGTGAGTTGGATTTAGCTCCGAGTGGAAGACCAAGATATATGAATGGAAGTTTATCAATAAGACAACCAATTTTCTGATCCCAAGAAACCAGCAGAGGTGTGTCTCCTAAACCAATAAGTCTAGTTTTTGAGTTGTTAACCCGAAGACCGGAAAAAATTTCCAAAAATTTCAAAGCACTAAATAACAAATGAATTTCTTCCCATTCATACTTGATATAAAGTATAGTATCATCAGCATAATGCAAGTGAGGGATCTTTTTTCCATCATTTTTAACAGAAAACCTAGTTAGAAGACCATTATGAGTGAGCTTATCCAAAAATATTGCAAAACCAGCCATCGTCAGGTTGAAAAGTAGAGTGGATAGTGAATCACCCTGTCTCACACCCCTTGAACATCCAAATGAACCAAAGGAAGAACCATTTATGAGAATGGAAAATGTCGTTGTGGAACAAAAAAAGTGAACCCATTTGCACCATCTTTCTTTGAAACCTATCTTCTTAAGATAGCTTGTAAATATGAGCAATTTATCTTATCAAATGCATTTTATAGATCTATTTTACAAATGACGCCAGCTGATTTTTCTATGATTTTTGAGTCCACCAATTCATTCACAATTAATATTCTATCATGTATTTATCTTCCATCAATTAACATAAGTAAACTGTGTTTCAGAAATTATCTTAGGAATTAAAAGTTGTAGCCTACTAGCAAGTACTTTAGATATTATTTTGTACATACTAGTTAGGAGGCTAATGGGTCTAAGATCAAAAACACTCTCAACATGGTTCTTCTTTGGTACCAACGAGATAAAAGTGGCATTATGTAAAGAATTTATCTTACCTTGAGAGTTAAACTCATAAATGGCATTCATGACATATTTATTAAGAAAATACCAGCACCTCTTAAAGAAGATGATTGGGTAACCGTCGGGACTTGGGGATTTCACGGCAGCAAGATCATTAATAGCATCAATAACTTTTGCTTCACATATCTCTCTATCAATGTAAGAAGCTTCATCTTCCGAAATATACTAAAATTGTAAGTCATCAATAGAAGGACGGTTGAAACAATCGTATCTAAACAGATTATGAAAGTTACTAATGATATTAGTCTTAATCTTGTTTATGTCATCAATGAGTTCTCCATCAACAACCAAATGCTTAATTCTGTTTTGCCTTCTACTATTTGAAGCAAAACCGTGAAAAAATGAAGTATTACGATCACCTTATTTGAGCCATTGAACTTTGGAGTTTTGTCTAATGGATCTCTCCAACATGATAGAAACTTGATCGAACTCTACTTTTGATTTAAGCCTAAGTGCTTTTTTCTCTTCATTGGCTTTATGAAATTTGTCTAATCTGTCCACACCATCGATATTATGGAGAAGTTGCTGTTTTTTAAGGTTAAGATTTCCCAAATCCTCTCTATTCCATTTTATCAGAATATTATTCAGATCTTCAAACTTGAACCATAGTGTAGAACTAGGAGAGCCAGAAAAAGTAAGGGAGTTCCACTAAGATTGAACCTTATCAATGAAACCTGGGACAAGGAACCACATTGCCTCAAATATAAATGGAGGAGGACCCCATGATGCATCAACTGTATCAATTAGTAGAGGTAGATGATCTGAGATTGGTCTTGATAAAGTTGTTTGAGTAGATAATGGGAACTTTTGTTCAAAATCAGAAAATATCAGGAATCTATCAAGCCTACATAATATAGGATCATCTTTCCCATTGGTCCATGTAAACCTATCCCCCTTGAGTGGAAGATCAATCAACTCATGAAACATTATAAAGTTATTGAAGTCGAGCATACTTTGAGTTGTTCTTCTGCAATTTTTCTTCTCTTCACACCTTCTAACTACATTGAAATCAACCTCAAGTGACCATGGTAAGACACGCCACATTTCTCTAATAGCTGATAATTCTTCCCATAATTCATTTCTAAAAGAATAATGATTAGGGCCATAGACATTAGTAAAACAACATGGAGAGCCATCACTCTTAAAAAATCCTTCGACGGTTAACGAGTAAAACCCCTCAAATGCAGAAAGAAATTCATAAGTATCCATCTCCCATAGAATAAGTATACCCCCAGACCTACCAATTGAATTTTGGGCCACGCAACCAAAATTATCAGAGCCACAAATTTGCAGAATATCTTTCTTGGTGCAACTTTCTAACATTGTTTCTTATAGAAAAATTATTGAAGCTTTGGAAGATTAATGTTGTTATTTTTAAGAAATCTTCCGCTTCAATCATCAACCATGAAGCGACGCTTCACGTTTCAACATACGCATCGCTTCTTAGAAATGAAAAACAAGTCACGTTTAGCTTCACGCTTTAAGAACCTTGCTCAAGAGGGGGTTATTTTTCGTCTACAATAAAGAGGGTTTTTGGCCGGTCGCAATGTCTTAATATGGGCTGGATTAGAGGTATAAACTGGGTTGTTCCAGCACAAGCACAACCCACTCAAAGACGCTAAAATTTGAGCAAATTTCTTAAAGCCCAAAGACGTGACTTAGCCTCAAACACGGCACAACACGTTAGTTAAATGGGACGTGCTGGGTTTGACTAATTGGCATAGTATCCCAACACATCATGCGGCACAGATTAGCATGTGGCACGACACATCACAGCACAACACGTTAAGAAAGCACGTCATAGCATGCACAAGTACACCATATAACAAGGAATAATACATCACATTTTGTGTATATTTCACAAAAGAGTCACTATTCTTGCTAGTTTTTGACATTTTATCTTTGGCTTATTTTTATAAAACACATATAATACATAAATATTTGGAAAAGATATTTCAATATCGTTGTTATAATGTCGTTACCTATATTTGACTATAACATTAATTTACATGACAATGATCCAATTTTATATTTGATGGGCTATTTATTTTTATTGAATAAACTTGTTGATTTTACTTGAAAAAAATTCAAATGATATATTGTCTATTTAGATTCTCGTAATTATGTCCGACTTAATGTATATCATTAAGTGATTTCAAATTGTTTATAACACGTGTGCCAGCACGGTACATCACGTTTATTCGTGTGTTGTGCCCGTGGGCTGTGCTGTGCCTAGCTTTTGACTAGTAAAGCACAGCACGACACAACACGTTTAAATCGTTGGCACAGCACAGCACGGCACATGGCACGTGAAGCACGCGACTTCGTGTGCTGGGCCGGCACGTTTTACACCTCTAGGCTGGATATTCAAGAAATCAAAAAACTAAGCAATTGAAATTTTTTATTGCTCAACAAAATAAAAGAAAGTAAAAATTGTTTCATGGTAACTTCTCATCTAAAATCGTCCCCCACTACCTGTCATAGAAATAGTAGCCCAATGCCAGACAAATGAACCCCTGGTAACCTCAAAGAAAGAAGATCAAAGGCTTAAAATGTGCTATACCAATTGGGAACGATGATGTGACAAATTTTGTGGATGTGTAGCACTGCCGGTTCAAATAAGACTTGGTGACCATTATAATGACATTTCCTTCTGTTCAAAGAAATGAATTACTGGGCCAAATTATAACACTAACTAATACTGGGCTTGGGAGTCAAGGGGTTATCAGATTAGGATTAGGGTTACCAAGATGACTACGCACCGACACCATATAAACTTGGAAATCTCTAGCTACCCTCATCCCACTATACCTTGCCGTCTCCACCTCTCTATTTAGATCTAATCTGCAAAATCTAAATCTCTTTGCAAAATGTTGCTAGTAGAGATACAGGTTATGATATATATATTTGTTCGATGATTATCATGAGAATCGTTGCATAATAAAAACACAATAACATCATTTTTGTCATAATGATTTCTTCTCTCAAACCAATTTCCTTTCCTAGTCGCTCTATCCAGTCGGACAATCATGCCCATGATCTGGTAAACTTTTCTAGAGAGAAGGGAAAGGAGTTGTATAACTGTTTAGCCCCTGAATGACCGCAGCTGCAGGTAAAATTGATTGGAACTACAGTTTTTATGTAATATAGGAAGTTTAGGAATGGTTTAGCATCGGGAATTTGAATTTGTTCTATGTCTAATAAATCTCCATTTTAATCTGTAATTTATTATGAATGTGCATTCTCTGAATTTGCATTATCTTTTCTCTGAAGAGAAAGGAGTTGTATTAGTGGTTAGTCGTAAATGACTGCCGAAGGTAAAATAGAGTGGAACTACAATTTTATGTAATATAGGAAGTTTATGTAGTTTGAATTATATCAATATAAAGGTCTATGGTTTAGCATCATGAATTTGAATGATTGTTCTGTGTTAAAATTCTTCATTTAAATCTGTAATTTATCTTGAATGTACATGATCTTTCTGGATTATGGGGTTTGCTTATAAGTAATGCTAGCTGAAAAACTAAGAAAGTAAAAACTTTGACAACACGTTTGGAATAATCTGAAGTCGAAACCCTATGGCTATGGCGCATAAGGCTCAAAAGTTGTTTGGTTGTGGAATCCAGTCCAAGTGCCTTTGCTAATACAGCAATATGTGCAGTATGTGCTTGTGCCAAGTGATGTAGCCCTAAGCCATTGCTCCTCTGTCTTGGATGACCTGAGGATACAATGCAGTCCCTATTCTTGACATATGCTGTCCAAAGTTGAAGCTATTAGGGCAATTATTTTGTGTGGGTCCTGGCTTTTAGAAATAACTGTGTAGGAAAACATACATTTTGATGAGTTTGTGCTGCTAACATTTGTGGATAAAAGGCCGAGTCACTTTTCTCCTGTTGTATATTTAGCATCTGATATCTTTTGTATACTAACATCATTACTATTTTTTGGTGTTCTAGGATATTGGGAGGTGATCAAGAGAAGCCAAGTAGAAAGAAAGGCACAGGTCAATGATCCAATGCAAAGGATTTCCAAGAAGGAGAGAAGCTTCAAGTTCTCAACGTATGGAGAGACTGCAGTCCATTATATCTGATATCTCTAGCTACCACTTAATCCTCCAGGCGTGAATGGACATTCACCCCTTATAGAGCGTTAAAGTAATCCTTAACGAGCTGCTTCTAACATTCCCGTTTAGCTCAATTCTGGCACATCAAGGCCCTATGGTAACGATATTAACCACTTACTTCGTGCATAATATAAGTTCTGATTGATTCATATGCAATAATGGTACTTAGTTAGAGGGCTCTAACGTTGTTGGCTTATTAATCTTATGTTAGTTAAGCTGGATTTGGTGATAATCTGGTCTAAGGTTTAGACGTGTGCTTATGTTTTGATTAAGGTTAATGGTACATAAGTTTAACTGTTTAAGTAGTACTGAGCTGTGATATGTAGCTACCGAGTTGTCTCTATCTCACGATAAAAAAAGGCTAGAAAGACACATAGCAAGGACTCTTTTCTAGGCATGAAAGATTTTTTTTTCAAGTCTCCCTCATTCAGGCATACGGAAATTGAAGTTTGTACTAATTAGAGATTCTCCCTCTTTCGTCTTGCTAATTCAATCAGTGTAGCATTCTGAGAACTTTTTATACTGTGTATGGTGTTGTCTGTTTAGTTCAGTTGTAGAGTATACTTCAATCGAGGAGTACTCTTGTTTTCAGCTCAAGGCTATGTTGTAAAAGGCGTTAGGCGAGGCGCCAAGCCCATCGCCTGGCCTGTCCTAGGGCTTAAGAGCTTACTAGGCGCCAAAGGCGCCCAGAAAAAATTATTATTTTTTTCTTTTGGTCGTATCGCCTTGGCGCCTTTTTTTTCTAAGCGCTGGCCCAACGCCTAGTGGGCCTTTGGGGATTAAGCGCCAAAGGTGCACGCCTTTTACAACATAGGCTCAAGGGTATAGTTTACTGTTATGGATAAATATTAATGATGAACGAGATGAGAATATATAAACACAAGTTCTTATATGCAATACTCATGATGTTCTGTAATCCAAATTGTGCGATAATGAGACTCTATATATGTTAATTAGAAGGTTGTTAATGTAAGATGATGTTCAGTCTAATTAAGTATAATGCCTGTTGATCTGTAATTCTTTATTCACCCGTCCATTATCGTTTTATGCATGTGAAGCTATCTTTATGGCAATAATGTGGTTCTCTTTGATACCATATTTGAATAAAGTAACCATCTAGCTTGATATATATAATATGAACAAACATGTAATACATGTGTGAAGGAAAGTGAATGATTGATTGTAGCGTTGTCCACTTAACTGATAATTCATTTGCTTTTCTAAACAGTATAAAAGGGGATCGCTCTCCTGCCAAAAGCTTACAGATCCGGTCAAAAAAGCACCTACCTGCTTAAGCTAAGTCAGACTAAAATGTAATGAGGACTGCTGAAGCAGGCTCTAATAATGTCAAGGCGCCAAAGCAATGATGAGCTGCAAGAAGTTGAAAGGAACTAATCCATGTACTGAAAGAAATGGGTAATCCTGCTGTCATTTCCCAGTTTACCATTATTATGAAGCTTTTTTCTTATTTATTTTTTTAGATAAAAGTTTGATTATTTCTTTAAATTTGGATTTCTTGTTTTGGGGTACTATTTGTATGACATGAATAGAGCTGGCAAACAAGCCAAAACCCGCGGGTTTGCCCGGCCCGACCCGTGAAAAACCCGTACCCGGCTCGGCTGGTTGTCTAACAAGCCGGGTTCGGGTTGGAGAAATGCCATCCCGTGGGAAAACGGGTTAACCCGGCCCGTCTTGTGAAACCACGGGTTGTACCCGTAACCCGTAACTATTCAATTATGATGCGTGTCCCCCCATCCCATACGTGTACGGTGTACCCTAGTTATAAAATTAAAAAACCCTAGCGTAAAGATGAATGTGTTCGCCTTCTTCTTTTTTCTTCACTTCATTCACATCGGCAGCAAAAATCCAGATACCACAATCACAAGATTCACCACCTCTTTCAACTTCTTCTAATCTTCTTATTCTTCTCCACTTCAAAAGAGACGAATCCAGGAATCTCTTGGACTTCCGGAAATTGTTTAGATTAGGAAAGAACCAGAAAAATCAATTGAAGCAGAGATTGAAGAAATTAGAAGATTGCATGGGTGGTGGGTCGATGGAGAAATAGAAGATTTGAATTGTTTGTGGTGGATTTAGGGTTTGACAGTAACAAATGGAAGTTGTGGATGAGACTTGAAGTTCACGAGTTCGGTTGGCCGATCGAGAAGGAATAATTTGAGTTAATTCGAGAGTTGATTGACATTGGAAAGGATGGGTCATCTCAGATTTTGAGTTTGTAGTAGTATTGATAAGGATTTGAAGCCTTGTTTCTGTTTGTGAAGGTTTGCAGTGAAGCCTACTCTCGTTGTTGATGGAGATTGAAGATGGTGAAAGCTTAAACTTAGTGAGTGTTAATGGATTGAACCCTGTTAACTAGATGTATGTTTAGGATGCTGAATGATGTTGAATGATTGCAGGAAAAAGCTGTTAAAAAATAGTCGGAAACTAGCCAGAAAACAGTCGATTCGCTTGATTCGGTTCAGTGAGTCGCCTAGCGACTCAGCCGACTAAGACCAACCGACTTTCTTCCACTTGACCCCTTGACTTAAGTTGACCTGAGTTGACTCCCCAGAAACGGGCTAACCCGCAAGTTTAACCCGTTACGGGCACGGGTTAAAGAAATGACCACCCGTGAAGAATTTCAACCCGCGGGTTTTGACCCGTATAAACCCGAACCCGTGTAACCCGCAACGGGCCAGCCCCGGCCCGCCCGTTTGCCAGCTCTAGACATGAACTTTCCTACAGGATTGACAACCTTGCCCTACACCAAACCAGAGGTAGGTGTAATATTGCACTATATTTTGCACTTAATATTTTGGGGTTAGGCTCCGTGAGGTTGTCGTTAAGCCACCAAGGTTCTTTATTTGCAACTATGTGTATGTTCCTTCAACTGACCCAGATTTATTTTCTTGCACTCGTGTATTGTATCTATGGTGTCCACTGTCCAAATGGCAAATACTGACTTGATTTAGTCCTCTTCAGCATCACATGGACTGTCTAGCCCTACCCGAACCGTGGCCTTATGAGATATTGCCCCACATTTGGCACTTTATTTTCCGGGATTAGGCTCCAAATACTTATTAGGCTTTAATTTTATTGCCAATTGCAGCCGATAAGAGTAGTGCAGGAGTTGAAAATCTCGCACCTATGATGCACATGTGCCTGGGGCATACTATGCAGTGTCATGAACACTTCAAGAGTGAATGGCACAAGTATAATCTGAAGCTAAAGACAAGGCCAACCCTATCTGGTCACTGCGACAAATGGTTGGAAGACAAGGCATGAAAGAGCATACATTCTAAGATGTGCTCATCTTTTGCTGAAAAATTGTAAGTTGACTAGTTTACTGTATTGGTATGGTGTCGAGAAAGGCGTTGATCACAACTTGTAATTTCCTTAGAAAAATGGCGTAAAGTATGGAAAGACTATTTTGTACATAAGAGAATCAGAGGCTTGTGCATTTATTTATTCCCACGCATGAAAGATTCGTTGTAGTTTGGCGATGACTTTTGGCTTGATTGAGAACGCCTTTTGCGTACAAAATGTCCTTTTGCCACGTCTGAATATGAGCTGGTCATAGACAGACACTAATAAAATTGACTCGTTATCAGCATTCAAATATTCATTACACCATTGGGGTTCCAGTAGACTGTTTTTCACATGTTAGATTCACCATATTATTCTGCAGACATGACATGATCCACCAGGGATGAATTCTGCTGTTCGAGACCGTGTGAACTTAACTTCACCGTAAAAGTGATTGTGTCCGGAATTACCTACCATTAAAGGCATTCCAGTCCGAATATAGCTACTAAATTGGTACACGGGCACTATGACCTATTCTTTTATGGATACTGGAAGTTCTTTAACCTGGATGCACTGTAAGCCATGCAAACAAGGGGACACCCATCCGACGAGTTAACTTATTCCAAGTTGCCATGTGTTCACCAAGAGTGTTATGATGAATCTCTTAGTAAATCTGATCCCACCAACATTTACCAGGAGATATTTATGACAAATTGACAGCTGAGATGAGGAAAAAGATGAAAATATCTTTCACCTTCGAAACTGTTGAAGGAGAGAACTGTGTGTGAAAGCAAGCAAATGAAGTGATCAGCTTAATTAACCAACTCATGCCTACACATTAGTATACGGCTGAGTTCGATTATAAGCTATCGACAGAGAATACATGGTATTATCATCAGAGGAATGATCTTGTATCACTATTAAAGTTTTAAAAAGGCAAGAATACTTGAAGACAAACGTTCAGTTCTATTTAGGAAACCATTCTATAAACTGCTAATTTACTTGAAGACAATAAATAAACCTAAAGATAATCAATGTTCAAGGCGAAGACCCTGCTTCACTTCACCAAGCAATTCTTACTACAATATAAATCTTTAAACACACTTTGAGATCATTGATCATCTAAAGTATTAGTAACCTACTTACTTAAAAACTGTGCACCGTTAACCTTAATACCAGGTTCAGTTGGGAAAGTAGCTAAGGGACAGTGATCAAAGTCGGTTCCGGTTCCCGTTGCCCACCACTTTACATTCACATTCCGATTTTGTAGTGCGAAGAAAATTAGCACGCCCATGAGAGCTGTCCCAGTATCCAATGCTGCCGACAAAACGTAGTTGTATTTCTCGCCACCATCCTTTCTTGTACTTGAACACAAAGTAGTTGAATACCATCCATGTGATTAGCCAACAAGCAATGTTTGTAGGGCTTCTTTGGAGGCATCTTTGTCGAATCCATAACATATCAACGGTATATTTATCAATGGAATCCATTTCTTCTCAGGGAAGATTTTGCTCATCAACCAAATTGGTACCGGCAAAACAGCTCCTACGAGGTATAACCACACCAGGTTTCGATACATTCCACCTGGTCCGAATAATCTTTCTGGTCCAATTAGACCCCATATAACAGAAGCATTGAAGGTGGTTTTGTATTTTGGACAAGTCCATGGACTACCTAGAGGCAGAGAAGCTTCGTCACATATGTTTTCGATATTCTCAAGCATCCACCACGCAACTCCTAGGTTCACAATACCAGCTATAATTGTTCCAGCAAGCTTCATCAGAAAAATACATCTTTAGTTAGTATAATCTTTTATATTATGCACACAATAATATAACATTGCCTTATTTCTGAAATGTTTTAAGTTTCATACCTGCGCGGTGTACATACACTTAGGTGGAATTTTCATGTAGTGACCAAGTTTTAGATCGGATAAAAACTAGAGTGCATGAACAGTACTAATACGGCCATATATTTTGAAAAGAAGACTTGCAATGGGTTTTCCTGTTAGGATATAGCCGAACATAAATTGCGCTATTATGTCGTATCCAAGTTGCCGCAACATAACCACAAAAAGATCCAATAGTTAGTGCAAGATTTGATTTTACTGATGTCTTATTTTTTGTACTGGAAATCAATGGAAAAAGGGAAAATCTTAAAGAGATTGGAAGTGAATACTTGGTTGGTAGTTGCTTGAACGACTCCAATGGGTAAGGTAACGATAAAAGCCAGAACGAAGGCAAAGAGCATCCACCACCAAGGAAGCTGAATATCTTTTGTCCAAATAAAAGACATTAAGAGAGACAAACCAATGCTTCCTTCCAAGAGAATGAGATACCACCACTGAGGAACTTCTTCGTAAGCCTTCATTAGTTTTGCATGTATGCCCAATTTCACATTCACATTTTTCCATGCTTGATGTAGTCTGTTCCCAAATGGCACTGCAAGATCCGAAGCCAGTCAAGATAAAATACCAAAAGTGTTCCACAATGATTCAAAATAACTACCTAAAATATATATATATATATACCTGCCATGAAAGAGTGCAACATGAAAGATAGTGGCTGAAAATCTTGCAAATCCGGAACCAATTGAAAGAGCGAATAATCGTCGATATATAATTTGCCATAATTTTCATAAGCCGTAACATTAAGAGCATATTGTGGTGTGAGGATCTTGTGGGTATCATATTTTTGACCGGTAGAAGTGAAAAGTTTATTTGAAAACATGGGAAATTTTCTGTAATCAAAAGTATTGTATTTCCAATAATGATAGGAATGATTATGTAAACGAACATAATGAATCCAACGCAATATTGAGAATTGAAACCCATGGTGTAATAAGTGGACTTCCATGGTAAGATGAAATTCCGCCCAATCAAAAGTGAAAGCACCTATACCAAGTCCATTACGACCAGATCCAATCTGTTGAGCAAGAATGCTAGACGGCCATACCCAACAAACCCATGAAAAGAATGATAAGATCGTGAAAAGATAAACGGGTAATGTGTAGTAAACGAAACTTGCCGCCATGAAAATGAGGAAAAATTTCATTCTTGTTAGGCCCCTTGAATTTGGATCCTTCTCATGAAGAGCTTTGTGAATTAGTAGGAAATATAGTTAGTAACTTTTAACTGTGATCAAATATTTAGAATTGTATAGGAAAAAAAGAACAGATCTGTAAATCAAACAGCAATTTCTTATAAAGCCTCTCATATTTGAAGCGGGAACGGAGTACCTGAACAAAAAAACCTGAGCAAGGTTTGATGGCCACCACATTTCAATAGGATCTACCAAATACCTCTTCAACAACCCTGCCCATCCATACCCCAATATCTGCAGCAAAGTACAATTATTGCAATTAAGCTAGTTAAATACAAAAATATCGCAAACCAAAAGAAGATTAAGAAAATATGCACCAGAGAAAAAAAAGAATAAGACAAGGAATGAAAATACCCGAGTAGTCAATACAATAAGAAGAGCACAAAGGAAGCTCATGCTTTTTTTATAATAAGCTTTCATGACAGTAATAGCACCAATAGAATAAGCATCACCATCACCACTTGAAACACCACAGTTTGCAAAGATTGTGATAATAACATGTTCTTTCAAATTAAAGGGTCCTGGATTTAAACTAAATTTTTTTCCTAGAAATGTTATATTCCTTTTTGGAAGTACCCTATCCATAAATCTACCGATTGGTAAGACTATGATCTGCATCAAGATTGCAGATATTACTAATGGTTGGGTACGATAAGTGAAGAATGTATTTAAGAAAATGAGTATGGTACATGAAATTGTACCAAGAACCCATACCCTAAATGTCATTACTGGTAAAGATGGGTTATCGGTTTCCGGTACGACTAGTCTAACTTCTTCGATTGGTGAATGATCTGTTTCTTCTTCTTGATCGGTTGTTCATCATATAATGTTTCTTCTTCTTGTGGATGATTGAATATTGTTTCGGGGTTCTTATGAGTGATGTGTGATCTCATTTGAGGACTCCATTTTAGCCTCTATTGATTCTAGTTTTGAAGAATTGAAAATGAAGATGAGATCTGGATATGTCGCTATAGTTTTTAGGGTTAGGGTTAAGAGAAGCGAAAGGGGAAGAGTTAGTATTTATAGGATCATAGGGAAATCATCTAATGTTTCGCTAAATATCCGACGGTCGTGCTACCCCACCCGGAAGTGCACAACCGTTTCCTAAGCTAGCATATTGTAGACCGTTTGATTAGATTATTAACGGATAAGGATACATCTTAGCCTTTTCTACTTTTGCACTTGCTTAAAGAAAATAAAAATGAGGAAGAATTGGAAAAGAAAAGCAATTACTTATATTTTCCAACACCAGACATTCATGTTGGAAGATGTGAGTTATAATCTAACGGATGAAAACGTGCTAGCTTAAACAAGATGTGATAAGGGCTGCCCACTAGGGTTATGGATGGATGACCTTATAAAAGTAGGGCATAAACTGGTTTATGTTTCACTCACACCCAAACTTAGATCCGTACCGCCTCGCATCTATCCTTCACCGCTTCATGATTTTCCTTACCACAAATATGGTTTACGAATAGTTTGTATGGGAAGGGTTGCTTAACCATGGAGAGATCAGAAAATCATCATTAACATGGATCAATTGTCATAATGACTTTTCCTCTCAAAATGACTTTTGTTCTCTTCAAATTTGTTAAAAAAAAATTGATTTCTTGATGCACAGTGGTTAGTGATGCAGCTACAGTTCTTCATGAAACGTCTTAATAATGCTTCTCGGCATAGGCATCAAATATGTAGGGAGTTCCACCACTTAAGTACCATCACTGAAGTGCCATAACTGTAAATGGAAGACCATTGAAAATGCAGATCTAAGTAGAATATCAAGATCTTATATTGAAACCAACAAGGACCAGGACCACCACCCTCTTAAAAAAAATTAGCTTATGTTTGGGGTTGTTCATGCCATAGAAACTTGAAACATTGACATCATATTTGTAACTGTGTTCATCTTCTTAGTGTTAACCATATTTCCATGGAATGTTAGTTACTTTAGCGTGTTTTTCTTATGTATTTGTAAGAGATTGTGTATGTTTACATATTGGTTACAGAATTGCAGTAACTGTTCATATCAAATCCTGGAATTCAGATTTCGGAATAAAAATTATGCATTAACGGATGAATGAAAAAACCCCAGCAAAAGATTGTATTGAAAACCTTGAGATGTGACTGTCGTCCATCTCTTTCCATCAGAAAATAATATCTTGTGTTGTTTATTCTCAATACGGATGATTGCAATTCGAAATTGCTAATGACATGAATTTGCACGCTAAGCAAGAAAGTTGATTCCTTTGTTATGGATATCCCAAGTCACTGAAAGTCCAATTGGTTACCTAAAATTAGCTCAGAAACAAATATATCACCAAGATTGATAGTTCAAGATACAAGAAGAGCTTAGAACTACATTGAAAACTGCAACAAAGTTAACAAGAAAAAAAACAAATAGAAGGGCAAAATACTCGAGGTGGAGCCAGTTGAAAGCAAGGGTGTGCAATTGTACACCTAGCCTAATGGCTTCAAACCTTGGTTTTAGTTTTGGTCATGTATAGTTAGTTATTCAACGACTTCAAACCTTGGGAACACCAAACACTCCATGTTGACCTTAACATCCCTGATGCAATTTCAATACTAGATATCAACATAGAAAAGTATAATTCGCTTGGAATTTTCAATACTAAATATCAAAATAGCTTACCATTTATTTGTAGTTACACTTGAATGATGCAACTCTAGGCATCAAAACAATATAGAAATAATTCCTAGCTCTATGCATTATATTTTCCAACTTCCCTTACTACAAAACAACTTATGTTTACGCGAGTGTAAAAAACTTTAGCACCTATGTTATATTGAGTTCTCCGCTCTTGATAAGGGCACCCATTAGGGTTAAGCATAATGGATGACTAGGGAATAGTTAGATCTGGCCGACTCTCTCTTTCTCTGCTTGTTAATTTTCTGTTCACTAACAAATGGAAGAATGAAGAGTTATGAATCAAATCTCAGTTTTGTATTGGACCCCTTACACATACCATAGGTAGATCATACAATCATCATCAACAATATAGATCGATTGTCATAATGATTTTTCCTCTCATAACTAACTTGTGATCTTTATAACTTATTCCTTTAATTTTTTTGAATCGTCTCGCTTTTCACAATGGGTAGTGATGCAGCAGCTGCTCCCCAGTAAGAAGTCAAGAATGCTTTTCAGAACAAGCATCAAATATGTAGGGAGTTCACAGCATGCATTTAGGTCCCATAACCAGAATTAGAAGGCCATTGAAAAGGCAGATATGCAAAAAATGAGTACAACATGTATCCTCTTAACAATATACCATACTAATAGTATATTGAAAAGACATATCTAATCACCATGAGTGATAGTTCTCGATCATTTTAACAATCTCATTTTACCACCCTGTAATTTTATGACTCATCTACCAAGTTGAATACAAATGAGTGCAACTTGTATGCTCCCGAGCTACTAACCTAAAATCAAGGTGGGAGGTTACCCAAGTTGAGTACGGAAGACCTCTTCTTATATCTGGAGTATGGAATGTAATGAGCAATCCACCGCATCCGCATGACACAACATTCGGTGATTTGGAAAATTTGGAAGCACGTAAGTAGTGTTTAGTGCACTTTGCAAATGGGGAACAAAAAAAAAAAAAAAAAAAAAAAACAAAGCTACACAGTATTCCATTTCCAACTTCACCTGAACAACTCTTCTCACCTTAAGTCAAGTGTAAACAAGGTGTGATATTACCATTATTGAAAATGCTATTTCCACCTACTGTTATATTGAGTTCATAGCCCTTGATAAGGGCTCCACATTAGGGTTAGGCATTGATAAAGCTAGGGTATAAATAAGTGTCTCACTCTTCCACTCCAACTAAGCATAGATCTAAGCCGTCTCTCATCTCTTTTTCGCTACATGGGTTTCTTCTCTTTTACATATTATAAATCAGATCACAGTTTTTACACATACCATGGATAGATAAGATACAATCGTCATCAACACAATGGATCTATCATCATAATAACTTTTCCTCTAAATACCAGCTTGGTAGGTCTTTGATTTCATCATTTACGTCGTCAATCATCTCACTTGTTGATTCATTAGTCCTTGTATGGCATGAGGCTGAGATGCGTGAAACCAGTCTATCGTTTTGATAATTAGGTAGTCTCTCTCAGTTTGTCGGTCTTGATAAGAAACTCCAAAAAGTGCATGAATACAAAGATGTGCACTGAATTCTATTGATCTGCATAAAAATACAGATCTTGTATTGAAGGTAATTCCACCCGCATCACCACCAGAACCAGTGGGGTTGTTGTTTATGATTATCAACGCTGCACATATAATTCATGTGATTAAGTAGTAGGACTTGAGCTCAATTTAGTCCATGTGGTCGTGGTGCGACTAAGAAAACTTAACAATATATTCTCAGCAGACAAAGCCAATTGGAGACGTTTTTGTTCAATGATGTATTAAGTGCTAGAATTAAACTTCTTGAGAGACAGTTTAACAAAAGAATAAGAAAATGAAAACTAGAAAAGTTGATGATCGAAACCAAGGACTTGCGGGTGCTAAAAATTGTGATGAGATTGTGTTGTGAAATTTAATACTAAATATCAGTGGGTAGTGATTTCCATTCATCACTCTGATACACTATTGCACATGATTACAAGCATTTGTCCCTGCATGAAACTAGAATGGTCGCTTCATTTACCATTCAAGAGGCAACAAAAAAAACTCTAAAACACTCTACTCTTAGAGGGTATTAGTATTAAAGGGTATATATTAGATGAGTTCTTGGCGTGCTTTTAGGTGCAAATTTTGCACTGATAGTAAATTTTCAATACGAAGCAAACCCAGCCCCTCACATGATCACATGATCTTTTTAAGGCACATAGTATCCAGTGATCCCCAAGGAAAAAGTAGTCAATATTGCTTCGCAACCGAATTTAGCTTGCAGGAGTTTGTGTTGTGTATATACTGATTACATAATACAAACTGAAACAAATTTGTTGCAACCTTGAGACTAGCTAGCATGGGTTAGGTAATCACTAATCTTAAAAATTTCAAGTATTACTCATTGCTTCAGAATTTCCGCATTAATATCGAGGAAATTTTTGGTGATTTCTCCTCTCAAAAATTTAATTTCTTTGGTCTTTTTGGGTGGAATTGTATCCAATATTTTCTTCTTAGTGCAATGGGTTAGTCTTTTCGATTAGCTGAGATTGGTCTATTTTGGCTGTATTATCTAAGCTTACAGGTTAATTAGAAGACTTCATAGCTATGACGATCTGATCCGTAGATTAATCATTTGTACTCTCACTGCTTCCCACTTTCGGTGTAACGCTGATTGCATTAATCTGTAATTAGCCCATAATGAACCAATCCTAATTGAGCAATAGCAATAGCACCTAGGCCATGTGACAAATCGTCCATACAGTACACTATTGTTTGTCAACTACACTAAACCTAGCTAGTTTAATCCTACCACTTTGGATGCACTACCATATGTCTAGACCTAAATCTTACGGCTTGAAACATTAGGGTTGAGGTCCTATAAAAAGTCCTTGAAAACAGACATAACTTTCGCTGTTACTCTCTAAATTCAGATCTAGATCCGGCCTCCATCCTTCAAAGAAAAGCTCCAGGTACTGTAAAGCTACAATTGTAATCGCCCATGTTTCCTCCCGATACAGTAAGGACAATTGAAATTTAATGTAGAAATTGTATGAGAAGGATATGTCTAATTTCTCCCTTCTTGTAACTAGCATTATGAATTTTCCTCTCAATTTATTTTTATTTTTATGTGAATGGTGAAACATACCCTCCCTGGTTTAGAACTGGGAAGCAAATGCAATTACAATGTAATCTTTGATTTGCTTAAATGAGCAACTACTGGAGCATTTCTTCCAATGCCGCCTGTTGGAAAAAGCATTAGGTGAGTAAAAAGTTCACCTAAAAAGTTGGAGCTGCACTTTATATTGACCATTGATTCTCAACGGCGGAAAAAGAAGACGTAATTGAGACTCAATCTCCATAATGTTACAGTCAACACCTACATATATGGATGATGATGAAATATAAACATTCTTCAACAAATATACATTTATTTTGAATTCAACAATACTTTTTGAGGATGATCGTGTGTCACATGAAACTACGAAAAAGAAGAATTGTTGGATGATAGAAGATGAGATGTGGAAGCGTGCGGCTGGAGCTTAGATGCAGATATAGGAGAAGTAGTGTTTGCCCTAAATGAAAGAAAGAAGGGTCATCTTGATATTTATATAGTAACCCTAAGCCTTCCCTTACAGCCTTGTACAACTTTAAGCCCATTTAGTCTTTTGTTACCCCTTATTGTCTAGGTAATGTTGGTGATCGAAATACCAAGAAATTTTGGTATGACCATTCCATCATTGCAATCTAGTACTATTTCATTCTGATGATGCTTTGCAATAATGAAGAGCCTAACTTTGAAACGCAGTGAGCATCTAGTCCTATGCCTTAGCCATGGCAGAAGCGCGGCTAAGTGCAAAGCAATTTTAAAATGAAATACAACTAAAGGAAGCAATTCAAGTGACTTTATGGATAAAAGAAAAGTGTAGTTAAAACTTCAGCATTTTAGTGCATCAAGTAAACTACCCATAACAAATCCAGACATATAAATTACTCATTCAGACATCGCCTTGTAAACAAAAAAGAAGGAGACACAAACTTACAGTTACATACTTATCCAAAACACCATCAATTTCTCATGCTCATATCGCTTTTCAAATTTCTCAATCTCTTATTCTTCTCATTAAAGACAACCAACATTGGTACAATTAAATGAAACAAGCAAGACAGGCAACATATGAAATTATGCATTATCTAATGCTTAGAAAGCTTTTGGAACACGATTCATGTAGGGGAAACCGGGGCAAGTATAAAAGATTGGTTTTTACAGAAAATTTTACTCGATGGATTTAATAACCTTTTCCATTATTAATGGTGATTAGTAGAGTTTCTCATCACACTCTTTATTGGTCTCAAAATCCAACAAACAAACTGTGATGGGAAGCTCTATAGTATGACGTTTAAGAAGATGGAAAAGGAAAATGCAAGTCCTGGGTTTTGAAATCTGAATGGCTTCACTAGAGAGAGCCTTGTATATTTTCAAGTCACCAGATATATATCAACCAAAAGGATCCTCTCTAAATTAGTGTTTAAGAAACTACTATTTCTGTAAATAGGATACAATGGAAATTGGGTTTTAGTTTGTGGAAAGAGAGCTCTGTTATATCCGTAGGGGTGGTGGATATGTTGTGTTTAGGTGGCCGAGATGCGATATCTTTGACCAGCCACGTCTCAATGCAGTCTACAACTAATATTACTCATCTCAATGCAATCTATATATGCGGTAGATCATGGATAATAATTAATAAGTCACAAAGATTGGAATGAGTTACAAAGATGCAAAGCTGCAGATAATGCATTAGAGAACATTCGTCAACATCAGAAGTGTTGCTGGAGGTGTGTATGGGACACTATCGAACAATTAGAACAACATACCGAAGAAGATGCACAAACTCTATTACCCGATATATACATCAATAAACTAAATGTTGTTAATTAATTGTTTCCTTTTCCTAGTAATTAAGCAAGCATACAAACACCAACTGATTAAGAAATTAAAATACAAAATTGATTACATAGATGTAGTTTGAATCTTAGATCCATCCTTTGGGTAACAAAGAGTGAAATATCACTTTCAAAATTTTTAACACACGTCTCCCTGGATTGAAAAAAGTTTGATGCGAAGTTTAAATTTGCAAGGAAGTGTCGAAGTTGAAGGAAATGCCAAAGGAATGAGTCCACTGAAAGCTTTCCATTCTTCTCCAGATTTGCATTTCTTCCTTCACCATTCAGTGGCTAGTATCATAAATGAAGTTGATCTCCCACTTCGGAAGAGTTTGTGAGGGTCAATAGTGGGTTTAGGATGAAACCCACTTCCTTTGATCTACTTTTGAGAGGAGAAATCATTATGCTAAATCAAAGATGATGATCTCCATCCATGGTATATGTAATGGTTCCCACACAAACCCATCGTTCAATTCATAACTCATTATTCTGGGTTTGTTTTAGACGAAGAAGATTTGTTGGGTGATGGAGATCAAAGATAAAAGTGCGGAGGCGGCGGAGGGGAGGATTTTATGATGATGTAGTTTTTCCCTAAAGGAAAATTGATCATGTTAATATTTATAGTGAACCCTAAGCCTGTGGAGTTTGGGCGAAACACCTTGTCCAACTGGAGCTGGTCAAAGTCATGCAATCTAGTGATCACTAACGGAGAGTACCAACAAATTTGAGTTTTACATTGGTTTGTCTTCTCGAGCAGTGTTGTCCGGCACCGTTTTGTGGGAAGCTATCCCACTCAAGCGGGTTTTTTGCCGTCAGATCACTATAAAACTCAGATCTAACAGCCTTGAACCCTTTATGGGAAATGGTGGGTCCTTTCCTGATATGCGAATCCAACATTTGATTTTATCATCTAATATAGAAGCCGCTTGAGCGGAATAGCTTCAGGCAAAACGGTGCGGGATAGCATTTGTATTCTCTTGAACATAGCCCACCCAAAAAGTTTAATTTAAAACGAAAATCCAAAGTTACCAAAGAAGTCTTAATTTTTTAACTAATAATCCTCTAGGTGTAAAGCTACAATTTGTATTCGCCCATGTTTCCTCCTGATTAGCATCATGAATTTTCCTCTCAAATTTTTTATTTTTACCTGCATGCTGTAACATACCCTCCCTGGGTTAGAACTTAGAAGCAAATGTAATTGCATTGTCTCAATTGAATCACCTCTTAATAAAAAAAAATATTGTATAATGTATAAATTTGATTCCACTTGCAAGCACTTTCAAGCATATGTCAATCGGCTAGTAATGATCAAAGTTTACTTTTGCACTTCAACTATTTCTGATTTTGAAGAGATACTGTTCCAGGAATTCTATGAGATAAAGGAAATTAGGCATTTAAAAACAACTTTAGGATGTGATAATGAATTGGTTAGTATGTTCTCATATTTTTTACCTGGTTGATAAATATGGGATTAAGAAACGTTGATCGTTGTAATTTATTCAAATAATACTACTCAACGAACCCTCTCTACTAAGCCTTCTCTAGGATCGATATTATGTTGTTAAAGAGTAGTATTTGTATGCCGTTTTTTCTTCTTCCGTGCCTCCAAGTATGTTGTTGATTATTTTGGTCGATAAATATCGGATTTAGAGTGTTATTTTACCGGAATTTGTCGATTAGAGACTTGTAATGCAAATGCAAATTTGTAAAATTGACACGAAATATATACCAACTCTTTTCTTACGAAAAATGTAGAGTGATATAGGGCAAAGTGAGTATCTACGGGCCAAATAATATGATATATAATGGCTTACCGAAAAAATTTGGGTTACAATGTCACATATTAGGACGCGTTATAGGTTTTGATTCACCGTAAACATTTCATGCCAAGAGGTACCTAATTTTTTTGGTTATGTTTAGAACATAATTTGAGAATACCAAATAATGAGGTCGAATCTGTATCACATTGAAAATTTAAAATCAACGGGGGTAGCTTATTATTCGCGGAACACTAATTACATTTTTAGTGTGGTAAGCCGGAGATTTTAGTTCACCAGACAAATAACTCTTTAGAACAAGGTTGCAATGGAAAAATAAAATAAAAAAGACTCCTAATAATCCATGCGGCATCAAAGAAAATGTTGGGGAACTAGCCTGTCGTCATCACCAAGTGGGCTGTATGCCTAAACAAACCCATCATGACCAGCTGCGGGCTGATCTGGTGCCTCGTCTCATGGGCACATTTTAGTGTTCATATTTGTATAAGGCATTAGGGTTCTGTAAGATCATCTCATCTCATTTATAAAAACCACATGAAACACCAGTTATGGCTGCGCATAGACATCTCCTTCTTCATTATCAACACCGCCACCACCATAATGAATGATTGTTGTAAATAAAATATGGGTTTTGTAAACCTTAGAGAGAGGGACGAGGTTTGATTTGGGTAATTGGTATGGTTGGGTTCGTAAATAGGGTTTTTATTGGCAACACACAACGAAGGGTTTTCAATCGGAAGAGTAAGTGGGATCAAAAGTACTGAGATGAGTGTCAACATTCTAATTTATATTTTAATTTAATTCAGCGAAAATGAAATTCATAGATCTTATATCTTTCTTCAAGAGATTTTTAGTTTTTGCTTTATTATTATGAATGAATGATTAATTAAGAGAATGAATGTTAGTATTGATTTCTAGTTTAACCAATTATATTGTGCTCACTATATTCTACTCTGCTTTGCAGTTTGATTAAAGCTCTGTGGATGAAGTATCACAAATTGAAAATCCTCTAATTGAACTAGCACCAGCGAAGAGTTACTAAAGCTGGACTTGGGATTAAGCTCGTCAATAGCACAATGTTCTTAAGAAATCTATCTGAAAAGCTCAAAGACAAGATACCATTAGCAGCAGCTAAAGCTTAGAAGAACTAGATCTGATTGGAAAAAACTTGAAAGAATGAAATAGAAAGGAAATAAAGAAACTTGAAGAATTGCGGAGACAACACAAAAGATTGAACAAACAGTCAGTCAACAAGAAATCAAGTGGGCGAGTCATCTGCAAAGCAAAATGAGAGTGATTTGAAAACCCAAGGGCACGATTCATTGACCGATAAAATTAAGATGATTTTAGAGAAACAAGTTGAAGATTTAATGACACCAGATAGAGGTTCCGGCAATGATCACTACAACAAAATGTGCTATAGATCACACGCCAAACATCACAACTTATGAACACTTATGGTCTTTTTATGGATAAAACTTAAAGACCATTAATATTATAGTGTTTGTGATCTTTGATATGAAGACCTTCCCATATATCTCATACATTTTAAGTAGTGTGATCTTACAATTTGAGCATTTAACTACTTTCAACATTATTTTGTGATGAAAAGTTTGTCCATTAAGCTTTTTTGATAGATTTAAAAAAAAAATGTGGTGAGCGTGGCTCGAACCCGCGACCTTCAGGTCCATTAGAGGAAAATAAGATAGCCCACGTAGTTTTTGGGGGTCCAATAGAAAAACCTATTTTCTACTCCTCGAATTCTCAGTCAACTTTTTTCTCATTTTCGCTCCGTCTCTCTCCCTCCAGAGCTCTTATCGATTTTTCTCTCTCGATTTTTCTCCATAGAAAATTTAAGGAACGATCTCAAAACTTTCTCCGGCTGTAGAAATCATTATTTCATTTGGATTCAGGTAGGATTCAACTGGTTCCCCTCTTGTTTGGGTTGATTTTGTGGTTGAGATTTGAAATTAGGGTTGATTTTGTAGTTTTTTTGATTTTTATTTTCAATTTGGTTTGTCTGCAGGTGTACGCGATCTAAACTTGGAGTGAGATTTTGTTTGGAAATCGGTGAAATTTGATTTGGTATTACAATTGAAACTCTGAATCTATCTCTGCTGACTTGATTTAGGTTTGTTGTAAAAAAATTGCGATGTTTGGTTCTAATTTAGATTAGTTGTTTTCTTACTTTTACTTGGTAGATTGCTTAGTTTATAGAGATTGCTTAGTTTATAGAGATCGATTTGATATTTCCTCAAGTATTTTTTCTTCAAGGAAATTAGTTGAAATCAGTGGAGTACTAAGTTCATGTTTGGTGTATCTTCATATGTTCGAAAGACTCATCCCCTTTTCTCATCGAAGTAATGCTCTCTCTGGTGTGTTTAGTCATAAGACCTCCACTCACATTACAAGGTACACCATCTATTTGTTAAGCTACAAATTGTGCTATCACTCAGTTGTTGATGACATTTGACTTTATTTGATTGAACAATATCATCGAGTCTTTGGAGTGTAGGAGTAGCTATATTAATCGTATATTTCTCATTGATTGTTACCTAAATATCATTTACGCTTGTGCTCTAGAGTCAAAACTTATTGAATTTTTGGAGTACGGCAGTAGAATCGCCTAGGTTTATAGTAAATATTTTAAAATCACTTGTGTGTTGATATGGATTTGAAACTTGCATGGAGTTGTTTTCTTATGTTCCCCTAGTATAACTATGAGTTCATGGAAGGTGTAGTTAAAACTTAAATGGCCAGACATTATAACTATGAACTTCACAAGCTTTCTTCTTACTGTGTATTTATTCAGCTGTCTTCATGAATCCCTGCTCATTAAAAGAATAATAATAACAATATCATTTTTATTGCATCATATAGTATCATTTTTGCATCATACAAGATCGTTTTTTTTGTTGCATTTGACCAAAGTCGTTTGCTTCCCTTGGTTAGTAGCGCATATGGATTTAATTTGATTGAGTAATCAAGTCTAAAACTCTTAAAGTAATGTGAAACTAAAGTCTAATTGGTATAGTTTCGGTATATAGTCTAATTCGTATAGTTTCGGTATATAGCTATTTTCTTGTTTTTGGAATTGCAAGAACCATTTTGTTGTTCTTTTTGAGAGAGATTCTTGAATTTGGGTCTCAAATGTTGTTTAAGGCTTCATATCTTGGGCTGCATTATGTTAGCGTATCACACAAATGACATAGTGTAGCATGACTTGTTTGCGACCATAGTGCTTTCGGATGCTAAGTTACTGTACCGGCCCCACATTAAAAAAAGGTAAAAATGTGGCTGTCTCCATCTAATTCCATATGTAAAGTCTAGATCTACAGGGTGTTTCTGTTAGGGTTATGTCTCTTTTATCATTTTCATATGGTTGCTCACCTTAGGCTAAAGAAGATGTCAAGGTCTCTTTTTACATTAGAAACCTATCTAGAATATCTCTCTTTTTATTTGTTCAGTTAAGTGTACTGTAAGTCTGTATGAGTCTCTCTTTTAGTGTGTTGTTTCAATCGTTAGAGATATTAAGGCATTAAGGGATACCAGATTTTGTGGAATCTTCCTACTGCATTCGTTGGTACATGTTTGATCGTCTCATCGACCGAAAGGTAGTATTGAGAAGTACTGGAAGAGGTAAGGTGTTGCTCGGGCCATTGCTCAAGTTGATTGTCTATTTTATAGTTTATGTAGCGTCTACACTATGAGTAGTTTCAGTGGCCTATGTTACCATCAGTGCTCTTTTCAGACTTGATTGCTTTATATCACGCTGTTTATGGGAGAAAATCGCCTCTGCCGAATTTGGTAAATTCGATGGTGGAGAGACTGGTTTAAACCCTTAAACAAATATGTTGCACGTGATCACTTTTAATTCGAGATATCAATATGTACAACTCTGGACTAAACAAAGAAGATGGCTATTCCAGATTTGCTTCGGTCACAAAGTGGAGGAGAAGGGTTAATTTGGGGAGGATAGCGAAGAAGGGTGATGAGACCAGAGAGTTCTGGCTAGGTAGTATCTCGAATTGTATCATAAGTGAGAAGCTTGCGAAAGCTTGCTAGCGATGGAAGCTTTTGAGATAGCTTGCAAAGTGGCTATCTGATAGTATTGTATTTTGCCTGACCAAGACTTGTGTGTTTTGGCAGAATAGGTGAAACCTATTTATACAAGTGAGATTAAACGCACCCTGGCCTCATTAAGGAATTGAGTAAATGTGTCAATTAAAACAGAGGAGGTGGAAACTGTTGGCTTTATTGTGAAAAACGTTTTCACCATAAATTTCCTTATATAATTGACCGTATTCATTCCTTGCACGCCTTGATTTATTGCGAGCGTAGTATACGCCGCATCTTTGTGGACCGGCCAAAACCAAAACCCCAAGAAAGCATCCCCCAGTTTATGTTGATATCTCGAGAGTGGGCGCAAGTGGCAATGCCAAAGTTGCTAGTGAAGCGTTGCGGCATGTTCCAATTGCATGTGCGGGATATCTCGACCGCAAGTTATACTTTGAGCGCGGATGGCAATGCCAAAGTCGCTAGTGGAGCATGTGTGGCATGTGCGGAATTCCTAATAAATTGGCTAGCAGGTTGGGGATAAAAGTGGCTAGTGGTTGCGTGTTGGCATGTGCCAATGGCACGCACGGCCACTTTAGCAAAGTCGCGGGCGCAACAATTGGATAGCGTCTTGGGATAGAAAGTGGCTAGTGGTAAGGTGTTGGCATGTGCCAATGGCACCTACGGCCACCTTGGCCAAGTCGCGGGCACTACAATTGGATAGCGGCTTGGGATAGAAAGTGGCTAGTGGTAACGTGATGGCATGTGCTAATGGGACGTACGGCCACCTTGGGCAAGTCGCGGGCACCACAATTGGATAGCGGCTTGGGATAGAAAGTGGCTAGTGGTAACGTGTTGGCATGTGCCAATGGCACGTATGGCCACCTTGGCCGAATGGGCGCTACAATCGGGTAGCGGCTTGGAATAGAAAGTGGCTAGTGGTAACGTGTTGGCATGTGCCAATGGCACGAACGACCACTTTGGCCAAGTCGCGGGCACTACAATTGGATAGCGGCTTGGGATAGAAAGTGGCTAGTGGTAACGTGTTGGCATGTGCCAATGGCACATACGTCCACCTTGGCCAAGTCGCGGGCGCTACAATTGGATAGCGGCTTGGAATAGAAAGTGGCTAGTGGTAACGTGTTGGCATGTTCCAGTGGCACCTACGGCCACCTTGGCCAAGTCCCGGGCACTACAATTGGATAGCGGCTTGGGATAGAAAGTGGCTAGTGGTAACGTGTTGGCATGTGCCAATGGAACGAACGAACACTTTGGCCAAGTCGCGGGCACTACAATTGGATAGCGGCTTGGGATAGAAAGTGGCTAGTGGTAACGTGTTGGCATGTGCCAATGGCACATACGTCCACCTTGGCCAAGTCGCGGGCGCTACAATTGGGTAGCGGCTTGGAATAGAAAGTGGCTAGTGGTAACGTGTTGGCATGTGCCATAGCACGCATGGCGACTTTGGCCAAGTCACGGGGGCTACAATTGGGTAGCGGCTTGGAATAGAAAGCGGATAGTGGTAACGTGTTGGCATGTGCCAATGGCCCGTACATCCACCTTGTCCAAGTCCGGGCGCTACAATGGGTAGCGGCTTGGAATAGAAAGTGGCTAGTGGTAACGTGTTGGCATGTGCCAATGGCGACGAACGACCACTTTGGCCAAGTCGCGGGCACTACAATTGGATAGCGGCTTGGGATAGAAAGTGGCTAGTGGTAACGTGTTGGCATGTGCCAATGGCACATACGTCCACCTTGGCCAAGTCGCGGGCGCTACAATTGGATAGCGGCTTGGAATAGAAAGTGGCTAGTGGTAACGTGTTGGCATGTGCCAGTGGCACCTACGGCCACCTTGGCCAAGTCCCGGGCACTACAATTGGATAGCGGCTTGGGATAGAAAGTGGCTAGTGGTAACGTGTTGGCATGTGCCGATGGAACGAACGACCACTTTGGCCAAGTCGCGGGCACTACAATTGGATAACGGCTTGGGATAGAAAGTGGCTAGTGGTAACGTGTTGGCATGTGCCAATGGCACATACGTCCACCTTGGCCAAGTCGCGGGCGCTACAATTGGATAGCGGCTTGGAATAGAAAGTGGCTAGCGGTAACGTGTTGGCATGTGCCAGTGGCACGCATGGCGACTTTGGCCAAGTCACGGGGGCTACAATTGGGTGGCGGCTTGGAATAGAAAGCGGATAGTGGTAACGTGTTGGCATGTGCCAATGGCCCGTACATCCACCTTGTCCAAGTCGCGGGCGCTACAATTGGGTAGCGGCTTGGAATAGAAAGTGGCTAGTGGTAACGTGTTGGCATGTGCCAATGGCACGAACGACCACTTTGGCCAAGTCGCGGGCACTACAATTGGATAGCGGCTTGGGATATAAAGTGGCTAGTGGTAACGTGTTGGCATGTGCCAATGGCACGAACGACCACTTTGGCCAAGTCGCGGGCACTACAATTGGATAGCGGCTTGGGATAGAAAGTGGCTAGTGGTAACGTGTTGGCATGTGCCAATGGCACATACGTCCACCTTGGCCAAGTCGCGGGCGCTACAATTGGATAGCGGCTTGGAATAGAAAGTGGCTAGTGGTAACGTGTTGGCATGTGCCAGTGGCACGCATGGCCACTTTGGCCAAGTCACGGGCGCTACAATTGGGTAGCGGCTTGGAATAGAAAGTGGCTAGTGGTAACGTGTTGGCATGTGCCAATGTCCCGTACATCCACCTTGTCCAAGTCGCGGGCGCTACAATTGGGTAGCGGCTTGGAATAGAAAGTGGTTAGTAGTGCGTGTTGGCATGTGTCAATGGCACGCACGGCTAATTTGACCTAGTTGCACGGTTTCCAAGCCTAGGGCGCCCTTTTTTGCATGTGCCAAAATGTATAGCGACTTAGAAATTGGCTAGTGGTGCGTGTTGGCATGTGCCAATGGCACGCACGGCCAAGTTGACCTAGTTGCACGGTTTGAAAGCCTAGGGCTCTATTTTTGGCCTGAGCCAAACGGTATAGCGGCGTAGAAATTGGCTAGTGGTGCGTATTGGCATGTGCCAATGGCACGCGACGCCAAGTTGACCTAGTTGCACGGTTTGCAAGCCTAGGGCGCTATTTTTGGCATGTGCCAAATGGTATAGCGGGCTTAGTTTGGCATGGTTGCCTGTGGGTGCAGTATGTGGTTTGGTTTTGGCGTCGTTTCCATGGTGCGCAGATGCGGCTTGGTTTTGGCGTCGTTGCCATGGTGCATAGTATGCGGCTTGGTTTTGGCGTCGTTGCCATGGTGCTTAATATGCGTCTTGGTTTTGGCGCCGTTGCCATGGTGCATAGTATGTGTCTTGGTTTTGGCGTCGTTGCCATGGTGTGCGATATGATGGCTTGGTTTTAGCGTCGTTGCCATGGTGTGAGATGCGGTTTGGTTTTGAATTAGGGTTCGTGTCGAAAACACTAATCTGGTATTTTGAAAAAATACCCCCATTAATTATTGACACCGGAATTAAATGCTCGTAGTTAATGTGTTGCGGGTAATACTAGGTCATGGGGTTTTACGATTTTACCCCTTATCTAAAATCCACCATCGAAATTAAATCCTCGCTAGCTCGTAAACGGGGAGATTTGTTGCGAGGTAAGCATAAGATGGTGCCAAGACAAGATCTGAAAGAGAAACGGAGATTTATCTGACCTTTTTTTCGAGATGCGACTGATTCTAATCCTCGTCCTTGGCGTTTTGCATGGAGCATGAGGTTGGCACAATTTGGTGGAAATGGACGGCTGGGAAGCATTGAGTTGCTGGCGTGAGTTGAGAAATTGAGCGTCCTGGCGGGGCCGGTGGATGTGATAGCTGGTGCGACTTTAGAAGTTGGCGTGCTATTTGGTGGGGCCGGTGGAAGATGGACGTGATAGTTGACGCGGCTTGGGCGACATTAACAGGTCGACGCGATTGGTGGGACCAGCGAAAAGTTGGGAAGCAGTTTTGACTTTTCTTCACACACGGCTTTTAATTAGGGAACCATTCATGCCAAAAGCGTTATAGAGATGAAGCAGAGATTGAAGAAATTAGAAGATTGCATGGGTGGTGGGTCGATGGAGAAATAGAAGATTTGAATTGTTTGTGGTGGATTTAGGGTTTGACAGTAACAAATGGAAGTTGTGGATGAGACTTGAAGTTCCTGAGTTCAGTTGGCCGATCGAGAAGGAATAATTTGAGTTAATTCGAGAGTTGATTGACATTGGAAAGGATGGGTCATCTCAGATTTTGAGTTTTTAGTAGTATTGATAAGGATTTGAAGCCTTGTTTCTGTTTGTGAAGGTTTGCAGTGAAGCCTACTCTCGTTGTTGATGGAGATTGAAGATGGTGAAAGCTTAAACTTAGTGAGTGTTAATGGATTGAACCCTGTTAACTAGATGTATGTTTAGGATGCTGAATGATGTTGAATTATTGCAGGGAAAAGCTGTTAAAAAAAAATGAAACTAGTTGAAACAGATCAATTCTCGTCGATTCGGTTCAGGTGAGTCGCCTAGCGACTCAGCCGACTAAGACCAACCGACTTTCTTCCACTTGACCCCTTGACTTAAGTTGACCTCGAGTTGACTCCCCGAAACGGGCTAACCAGAAACCGCAAGTTTAACCGTTACGGGCACGGGTTAAAGAAATGACCACCCGTGAAGAATTTCAACCCGCGGGTTTTGACCCGTATAAACCCGAACCCGTGTAACCCGCAACGGGCCAGCCCCGGCCCGCCCGTTTGCCAGCTCTAGACATGAACTTGCCTACAGGATTGACAACCTTGCCCTACACCAAACCAGAGGTAAGTGTAATATTGCACTATATTTTGCACTTAATATTTTGGGGTTAGGCTCCGTGAGGTTGTCGTTATGCCACCAAGGTTCTTTATTTGCAACTATGTGTATGTTCCTTCAACTGACCCAGATTTATTTTCTTGCACTCGTGTATTGTATCTATGGTGTCCACTGTCCAAATGGCAAATACTGACTTGATTTAGTCCTCTTCAGCATCACATGGACTGTCTAGCCCTACCCGAACCGTGGCCTTATGAGATATTGCCCCACATTTGGCACTTTATTTTCCGGGATTAGGCTCCAAATACTTATTAGGCTTTAATTTTATTGCCAGTTGCAGCCGATAAGAGTAGTGCAGGAGTTGAAAATCTCGCACCTATGATGCACATGTGCCTGGGGCATACTATGCAGTGTCATGAACACTTCAAGAGTGAATGGCACAAGTATAATCTGAAGCTAAAGACAAGGCCAACCCTATCTGGTCACTGCCGACAAATGGTTGGAAGACAAGGCATGAAAGAGCATACATTCTAAGATGTGCTCATCTTTTGCTGAAAAATTGTAAGTTGACTAGTTTCTCGTATTGGTATGGTGTCGAGAAAGGCAGTGATCACAACTTGTAATTTCCTTAGAAAAATGGCAGTAAAGTATGGAAAGACTATTTTGTACATAAGAGAATCAGAGGCTTGTGCATTTATTTATTCCCACGCATGAAAGATTCGTTGTAGTTTGGCGATGACTTTTGGCTTGATTGAGAACGCCTTTGCGTACAAAATGTCCTTTTGCCACGTCTGAATATGAGCTGGTCATAGACGAGACACTAATAAAATTGACTCGTTATCGCATTCAAATATTCATTACACCATTGGGGTTCACAAGTAGACTGTTTTTCACATGTTAGATTCACCATATTATTCTGCAGACATGACATGATCCACCAGGGATGAATTCTGCTGTTCCGAGACCGTGTGAACTCGTAACTTCACCGTAAAAGTGATTGTGTCCGGAATTACCTACCATTAAAGGAATTCCAGTCCGAATATAGCTACGAAATTGGTACACCGGGCACTATGACCTATTCTTTTATGGATACTGGAAGTTCTTTAACCTGGCTGCACTGTAAGCCATGCAAACAAGGGGACACCCATCCGACGAGTTAACTTATTCCAAGTTGCCATGTGTTCACCAAGAGTGTTATGATGAATCTCTTAGTAAATCTGATCCCACCAACATTTACCAGGAGATATTTATGACAAATTGACAGCTGAGATGAGGAAAAAGATGAAAATATCTTTCACCTTCGAAACTGTTGAAGGAGAGAACTGTGTGTGAAAGCAAGCAAATGAAGTGATCAGCTTAATTAACCAACTCATGCCTACACATTAGTATACGGCTGAGTTCGATTATAAGCTATCGACAGAGAATACATGGTATTATCATCAGAGGAATGATCTTGTATCACTATTAAAGTTTTAAAAATGCAAGAATACTTGAAGACAAACGTTCAGTTCTATTTAGGAAACCATTCTATAAACTGCTAATTTACTTGAAGACAATAAATAAACCTAACAGATAATCAATGTTCAAGGCGAAGACCCTGCTTCACTTCACCAAGCAATTCTTACTACAATATAAATCTTTAAACACACTTTGAGATCATTGATCATCTAAAGTATTAGTAACCTACTTACTTAAAAACTGTGCACCCGTTAACCTTAATACCAGGTTCAGTTGGGCAAGTAGCTAAGGGACAGTGATCAAAGTCGGTTCCGGTTCTCGTTGCCCACCACTTTACATTCACATTCCGATTTTGTAGTGCGAAGAAAATTAGCACGCCCATGAGAGCTGTCCCAGTATCCAATGCTGCCGACAAAACGTAGTTGTATTTCTCCCACCATCCTTTCTTGTACTTGAACACAAAGTAGTTGAATACCATCCATGTGATTAGCCAACAAGCAATGTTTGTAGGGATTGCTGGAGGCATGCTGTCGAATCCATAACATATCAACGGTATATTTATCAATGGAATCCATTTCTTCTCAGGGAAGATTTTGCTCATCAACCAAATTGGTACCGGCAAAAAAACAGCTCCTACGAGGTATAACCACACCAGGTTTCGATACATTCCACCTGGTCCGAATAATCTTTTCTGGTCCAATTAGACCCCATATAACAGAAGCATTGAAGGTGGTTTTGTATTTTGGACAAGTCCATGGACTACTGGAGGCGTAGAAGCTTCGTCACATATGTTTTCGATATTCTCAAGCACCCACCACGCAACTCCTAGGTTCACAATACCAGCTATAATTGTTCCAGCAAGCTTCATCAGAAAAATACATCTTTAGTTAGTATAATCTTTTATATTATGCACACAATAATATAACATTGCCTTATTTCTGAAATGTTTTAAGTTTCATACCTGCGCGGTGTACATACACTTAGGTGGAATTTTCATGTAGTGACCAAGTTTTAGATCGGATAAAAACTAGAGTGCATGAACAGTACTAATACGGCCATATATTTTGAAAAGAAGACTTGCAATGGGTTTTCCTGTTAGGATATAGCCAAACATAAATTGCGCTATTATGTCGTATCCGGGTTGCTGCAACATAACCACAAAAAGATCCAATAGTTAGTGCAAGATTTGATTTTACTGATGTCTTATTTTTTGTACTGGAAATCAATGGAAAAAGGGAAAATCTTAAAGAGATTGGAAGTGAATACTTGGTTGGTAGTTTCTTGAACGACTCCAATGGGTAAGGTAAGGATAAAAGCCAGAACGAAGGCAAAGAGCATCCACCACCAAGGAAGCTGAATATCTTTTGTCCAAATAAAAGACATTAAGAGAGACAAACCAATGCTTCCTTCCAAGAGAATGAGATACCACCACTGAGGAACTTCTTCGTAAGCCTTCATTAGTTTTGCATGTATGCCCAATTTCACATTCACATTTTTCCATGCTGATGTAGTCTGTTCCCAAATGGCACTGCAAGATCCGAAGCCAGTCAAGATAAAATACCAAAAGTGTTCCACAATGATTCAAAATAACTACCTAAAATATATATATATATATATATATATATACCTGCCATGAAAGAGCGCAACATGAAAGATAGTGGCTGAAAATCTTGCAAATCCGGAACCAATTGAAAGAGCGAATAACGGGCCGATATATAATTTGCCATAATTTTCATAAGCCGTAACATTAAGAGCATATTGTGGTGTGAGGATCTTGTGGGTATCATATTTTTGACCGGTAGAAGTGAAAAGTTTATTTGAAAACATGGGAAATTTTCTGTAATCAAAAGTATTGTATTTCCAATAACAGATAGGAATGATTATGTAAACGAACATAATGAATCCAACTGCAATATTGAGAATTGAAACCCATGGTGTAATAAGTGGACTTCCATGGTAAGATGAAATTCCTGCCCAATCAAAAGTGAAAGAACCTATACCAAGTCCATTACGACCAGATCCAATCTGTTGAGCAGTAATGCTAGACGGCCATACCCAACAAACCCATGAAAAGAATGATAAGACTGTGAAAAGATAACCAGGTAATGTGTAGTAAACGAAACTTGCCGCCATGAAAATGAGGAAAAATTTCATTCTTGTTAGGCCCCTTGAATTTGGATCCTTCTCATGAAGAGCTTTGTGAATTAGTAGGAAATATACTTAGTAACTTTTAACTGTGATCAAATATTTAGAATTGTATAGGAAAAAAAGAACAGATCTGTAAATCAAACATCAATTTCTTATAAAGCCTCTCATATTTGAAGCGGGAACGGAGTACCTGAACAAAAAAACCTGAGCAAGGTTTGATGGCCACCACATTTCAGCCGGATCTACCAAATACCTCTTCAACAACCCTGCCCATCCATACCCCAATATCTGCAGCAAAGTACAATTATTGCAATTAAGCTAGTTAAATACAAAAATATCGCAAACCAAAAGAAGATTAAGAAAATATGCACCAGAGAAAAAAAAGAATAAGACAAGGAATGAAAATACCCGAGTAGTCAATACAATAAGAAGAGCACAAAGGAAGCTCATGCTTTTTTTATAATAAGCTTTCATGACAATAATAGCACCAATAGAATAAGCATCACCATCACCACTTGAAACACCACAGTTTGCAAAGATTGTGATAATAACATGTTCTTTCAAATTAAAGGGTCCTGGATTTAAACTAAATTTTTTTCCTAGAAATGTTATATTCCTTTTTGGAAGTACCCTATCCATAAATCTACCGATTGGTAAGACTATGATCTGCATCAAGATTGCAGATATTACTAATGGTTGGGTACGATAAGTGAAGAAGGTATTCAGACAGATGAGTATGGTACAAGAAAGTGTACCAAGAACCCATACCCTAAATGTCATTACTGGTAAAGATGGGTTATCGGTTTCCGGTACGACTAGTCTAACTTCTTCGATTGGTGAATGATCTGTTTCTTCTTCTTCGATCGGTTGTTCATCATATAATGTTTCTTCTTCTTGTGGATGATTGAATATTGTTTCTGGTTCTTATGAGTGATGTGTGATCTCATTTGAGGACTCCATTTTAGCCTCTATTGATTCTAGTTTTGAAGAATTGAAAATGAAGATGAGATCTGGATATGTCGCTATAGTTTTTAGGGTTAGGGTTAAGAGAAGCGAAAGGGGAAGAGTTAGTATTTATAGGATCATAGGGAAATCATCTAATGTGTTTCGCTAAATATCCGACGGGTCGTGCTACCCCACCCGGCAGTGCACAACCGTTTCCTAAGCTAGCATATTGTAGACCGTTTGATTAGATTATTAACGGATAAGGATACATCTTAGCCTTTTTCTACGGTGCACTTGCAGAAAGAAAATAAAATGAGGAAGAATTGGAAAAGAAAAGCAATTACTTATATTTTCCAACACCTGTACATTCATGTTGGAAGATGTGAGTTATAATCTAACGGATGAAAACGTGCTAGCTTAAACAAGATGTGATAAGGGCTGCCCACTAGGGTTATGGATGGATGACCTTATAAAAGTAGGGCATAAACTGGTTTATGTTTCACTCACACCCAAACTTAGATCTGTGCCGCCTCGCATCTATCCTTCACCGCTTCATGATTTTCCTTACCACAAATATGGTTTACGAATAGTTTGTATGGGAAGGGTTGCGCGAACCATGGAGAGATCATAAAATCATCATTAACATGGATCAATTGTCATAATGACTTTTCCTCTCAAAACTGACTTTTGTTCTCTTCAAATTTGTTAAAAAAAATTGATTTCTTGATGCACAGTGGTTAGTGATGCAGCTACAGTTCTTCATGAAACGTCTTAATAATGCTTCTCGGCATAGGCATCAAATATGTAGGGAGTTCCACCACTTAAGTACCATCACTGAAGTGCCATAACTGTAAATGGAAGACCATTGAAAATGCAGATCTAAGTAGAATATCAAGATCTTATATTGAAACCAACAAGGACCAGGACCACCACCCTCTTAAAAAAATTAGCTTATGTTTGGGGTTGTTCATGCCATAGAAACTTGAAACATTGACATCATATTTGTAACTGTGTTCATCTTCTTAGTGTTAACCATATTTCCATGGAATGTTAGTTACTTTAGCGTGTTTTTCTTATGTATTTGTAAGAGATTGTGTATGTTTACATATTGGTTACTGTAATTGCAGAAGAATGTTCATATCAAATCCTCGGAATTCAGATTTGAATAAAAATTATGCATTAACGGATGAATGAAAAAACCCCAGCAAAAGATTGTATTGAAAACCTTGAGATGTGACTGTCGTCCATCTCTTTCCATCAGAAAATAATATCTTGTGCTGTTTATTCTCAATACGGATGATTGCAATTCGAAATTGCTAATGACATGAATTTGCACGCTAAGCAAGAAAGTTGATTCCTTTGTTATGGATATCCCAGTCACTGAAAGTCCAACCGGTTACCCTAAAATTAGCTGCAGAAACAAATATATCACCAAGATTGATAGTTCTGAAGATACAAGAAGAGCTTAGGAACTACATTGAAAACTGCAACAAAGTTAACAAGAAAAAAAAACAAATAGAAGGGCAAAATACTCGAGGGTGGAGCCAGTTGAAAGCAAGGGTGTGCAATTGTACACCTAGCCTAGCTGGCTTCAAACCTTGGTTTTAGTTTCGGTCATGTATAGTTAGTTATTCAACGACTTCAAACCTTGGGAACACCAAACACTCCATGTTGACCTTAACATCCTGATGCAATTTCAATACTAGATATCAACATAGAAAAGTATAATTCGCTTGGAATTTTCAATACTAAATATCAAAATAGCTTACCATTTATTTGTAGTTACACTTGAATGATGCAACTCTAGGCATCAAAACAATATAGGAATAATTCCTAGCTCTATGCATTATATTTTCCAACTTCCCTTACTACAAAACAACTTATGTTTACGCGAGTGTAAAAAACTTTAGCACCTATGTTATATTGAGTTCTCCGCTCTTGATAAGGGCACCCATTAGGGTTAAGCATAATGGATGACTAGGGAATAGTTAGATCTGGCCGACTCTCTCTTTCTCTGCTTGTTAATTTTCTGTTCACTAACAAATGGAAGAATGAAGAGTTATGAATCAAATCTCAGTTTTGTATTGGACCCATTACACATACCATAGGTAGATCATACAATCATCATCAACAATATAGATCGATTGTCATAATGATTTTTCCTCTCATAACTAACTTGTGATCTTTATAACTTATTCCTTTAATTTTTTTGAATCGTCTCGCTTTTCACAATGGGTAGTGATGCAGCAGCTGCTCCCCAGTAAGAAGTCAAGAATGCTTTTCAGAACAAGCATCAAATATGTAGGGAGTTCACAAAGATGCATTTAGGTCCCATAACCGAATTAGAAGGCCATTGAAAAGGCAGATATGCAAAAAATGAGTACAACATGTATCCTCTTAACAATATACCATACTAATAGTATATTGAAAAGACATATCTAATCACCATGAGTGATAGTTCTCGATCATTTTAACAATCTCATTTTACCACCCTGTAATTTTATGACTCATCTACCAAGTTGAATACAAATGAGTGCAACTTGTATGCTCTGAGCTACTAACCTAAAATCAAGGTGGGAGGTTACCCAAGTTGAGTACGGAAGACCTCTTCTTATATCTGGAGTATGGAATGTAATGAGCAATCCACCGCATCCGCATGACACAACATTCGGTGATTTGGAAAATTTGGAAGCACGTAAGTAGTGTTTAGTGCACTTTGCAAATGGGGAACAAAAAAAAAAAAAAAAAAAAAACAAAGCTACACAGTATTCCATTTCCAACTTCACCTGAACAACTCTTCTCACCTTAAGTCAAGTGTAAACAAGGTGTGATATTACCATTATTGAAAATGCTATTTCCACCTACTGTTATATTGAGTTCATAGACCTTGATAAGGGCTCCACATTAGGGTTAGGCATTGATAAAGCTAGGGTATAAATAAGTGTCTCACTCTTCCACTCCAACTAAGCATAGATCTAAGCCGTCTCTCATCTCTCTTTTTCGCTACATGGGTTTCTTCTCTTTTACATATTATAAATCAGATCACAGTTTTTACACATACCATGGATAGATAAGATACAATCGTCATCAACACAATGGATCTATCATCATAATAACTTTTCCTCTAAATACCAGCTTGGTAGGTCTTTGATTTCATCATTTACGTCGTCAATCATCTCACTTGTTGATTCATTAGTCCTTGTATGGCATGAGGCTGAGATGCGTGAAACCAGTCTATCAGTTTTGATAATTAGGTAGTCTCTCTCAGTTTGTCGGTCTTGATAAGAAACTCCAAAAAGTGCATGAATACAAAGATGTGCCTGGAATTCTATTGATCTGCATAAAAATACAGATCTTGTATTGAAGGTAATTCCACCCGCATCACCACCAGAACCAGTGGGGTTGTTGTTTATGATTATCAACGCTGCACACATATAATTCATGTGATTAAGTAGTAGGACTTGAGCTCAATTTAGTCCATGTGGTCGTGGTGCGACTAAGAAAACTTAACAATATATTCTCAGCAGACAAAGCCAATTGGAGACGTTTTTGTTCAATGATGTACAGAAGTGCTAGAATTAAACTTCTTGAGAGACAGTTTAACAAAAGAATAAGAAAATGAAAACTAGAAAAGTTGATGATCGAAACCAAGGACTTGCGGGTGCTAAAAATTGTGATGAGATTGTGTTGTGAAATTTAATACTAAATATCAGTGGGTAGTGATTTCCATTCATCACTCTGATACACTATTGCACATGATTACAAGCATTTGTCCCTGCATGAAACTAGAATGGTCGCTTCATTTACCATTCAAGAGGCAACAAAAAAAACTCTAAAACACTCTACTCTTAGAGGGTATTAGTATTAAAGGGTATATATTAGATGAGTTCTTGGCGTGCTTTTAGGTGCAAATTTTGCACTGATAGTAAATTTTCAATACGAAGCAAACCCAGCCCCTCACATGATCACATGATATTTTTAAGGCACATAGTATCCAGTGATCCCCAAGGAAAAAGTAGTCAATATTGCTTCGTGCACCGAATTTAGCTTGCAGGAGTCTGTGTTGTGTATATACTGATTACATAATACAAACTGAAACAAATTTGTTGCAACCTTGAGACTAGCTAGCATGGGTTAGGTAATCACTAATCTTAAAAATTTCAGTATTACTCATTGCTTCAGAATTTCCGCATTAATCTCGAGGAAATTTTTGGTGATTTCTCCTCTCAAAAATTTAATTTCTTTGGTCTTTTTGGGTGGAATTGTATCCAATATTTTCTTCTTAGTGCAATGGGTTAGTCTTTTCGATTAGCTGAGATTGGTCTATTTTGGCTGTATTATCTAAGCTTACAGGTTAATTAGAAGACTTCATAGCTATGACGATCTGATCTGGTAGATTAATCATTTGTACTCTCACTGTTTCCCACTTTCGGTGTAACGCTGATTGCACGAATCTGTAATTAGCCCATAATGAACCAATCCTAATTGAGCAATAGCAATAGCACCTAGGCCATGTGACAAATCGTCCATAGAGTACACTATTGTTTGTCAACTACACTAAACCTAGCTAGTTTAATCCTACCACTTTGGATGCACTACCATATGTCTAGACCTAAATCTTACGGCTTGAAACATTAGGGTTGAGGTCCTATAAAAAGTCCTTGAAAACAGACATAACTTTCGCTGTTACTCTCTAAATTCAGATCTAGATCCGGCCTCCATCCTTCAAAGAAAAGCTCCAGGTACTGTAAAGCTACAATTGTAATCGCCCATGTTTCCTCCCGATACAGTAAGGACAATTGAAATTTAATGTAGAAATTGTATGAGAAGGATATGTCTAATTTCTCCCTTCTTGTAACTAGCATTATGAATTTTCCTCTCAATTTATTTTTATTTTTATGTGAATGGTGAAACATACCCTCCCTGGTTTTGAAATGGGAAGCAAATGCAATTACAATGTAATCTTTGATTTGCTTAAATGAGCAACTACTGGAGCATTTCTTCCAATGCCGCCTGTTGGAAAAAGCATTAGGTGAGTAAAAAGTTCACCTAAAAAGTTGGAGCTGCACTTTATATTGACCATTGATTCTCAACGGCGGAAAAAGAAGACGTAATTGAGACTCAATCTCCATAATGTTACAGTCAACACCTACATATATGGATGATGATGAAATATAAACATTCTTCAACAAATATACATTTATTTTGAATTCAACAATACTTTTTGAGGATGATCGTGTGTCACATGAAACGGCCGAAAAAGAAGAATTGTTGGATGATAGAAGATGAGATGTGGAAGCGTGCGGCTGGAGCTTAGATGCAGATATAGGAGAAGTAGTGTTTGCCCTAAATGAAAGAAAGAAGGGTCATCTTGATATTTATATAGTAACCCTAAGCCTTCCCTTACAGCCTTGTACAACTTTAAGCCCATTTAGTCTTTTGTTACCCCTTATTGTCTAGGTAATGTTGGTGATCGAAATACCAAGAAATTTTGGTATGACCATTCCATCATTGCAATCTAGTACTATTTCATTCTGTACTGATGCTGCAATAATGAAGAGCCTAACTTTGAAACGCAGTGAGCATCTAGTCCTATGCCTTAGCCACGGCAGAAGGCGCGGCTAAGTGCAGCAATTTTAAAATGAAATACAACTAAAGGAAGCAATTCAAGTGACTTTATGGATAAAAGAAAAGTGTAGTTAAAACTTCAGCATTTTAGTGCATCAGTAAACTACCCATAACAAATCCAGACATATAAATTACTCATTCAGACACCGCCTTGTAAACAAAAACAGAAGGGAGACACAAACTTACAGTTACATACTTATCCAAAACACCATCAATTTCTCATGCTCATATCGCTTTTCAAATTTCTCAATCTCTTATTCTTCTCATTAAAGACAACCAACATTGGTACAATTAAATGAAACAAGCAAGACAGGCAACATATGAAATTATGCATTATCTAATGCTTAGGAAAGCTTTTGGAACACGATTCATGTAGGGGAAACCGGGGCAAGTATAAAAGATTGGTTTTTACAGTAAAAATTTTACTCGATGGATTTAATAACCTTTTCCATTATTAATGGTGATTAGTAGAGTTTCTCATCACACTCTTTATTGGTCTCAAAATCCAACAAACAAACTGTGATGGGAAGCTCTATAGTATGACGTTTAAGAAGATGGAAAAGGAAAATGCAAGTCTGGGTTTTGAAATCTGAATGGCTTCACTAGAGAGAGCCTTGTATATTTCTGAAGTCACCAGATATATACTGAACCAAAAGGATCCTCTCTAAATTAGTGTTTAAGAAACTACTATTTCTGTAAATAGGATACAATGGAAATTGGGTTTTAGTTTGTGGAAAGAGAGCTCTTGTTATATCCGTAGGGGTGGTGGATATGTTGTGTTTAGGTGGCCGAGATGCGATATCTTTGACCAGCCACGTCTCAATGCAGTCTACAACTAATATTACTCATCTCAATGCAATCTATATACGCGGTAGATCATGGATAATAATTAATAAGTCACAAAGATTGGAATGAGTTACAAAGATGCAAAGCTGCAGATAATGCATTAGAGAACATTCGTCAACATCAGAAGTGTTGCTGGAGGTGTGTATGGGACACTATCGGAACAATTAGAACAACATACCGAAGAAGATGCACAAACTCTATTACCCGATATATACATCAATAAACTAAATGTTGTTAATTAATTGTTTCCTTTTCCTAGTAATTAAGCAAGCATACAAACACCAACTGATTAAGAAATTAAAATACAAAATTACAAAATTGATTACATAGATGTAGTTTGAATCTTAGATCCATCCTTTGGGTAACAAAGAGTGAAATATCACTTTCAAAATTTTTAACACACGTCTCCCTGGATTGAAAAAAAGTTTGATGCAGAAGTCGAAATTTGCAAGGAAGTGTCGAAGTTGAAGGAAATGCCAAAGGAATGAGTCCACTGAAAGCTTTCCATTCTTCTCCAGATTTGCATTTCTTCCTTCACCATTCAGTGGCTAGTATCATAAATGAAGTTGATCTCCCACTTCGGAAGAGTTTGTGAGGGTCAATAGTGGGTTTAGGATGAAACCCACTTCCTTTGATCTACTTTTGAGAGGAGAAATCATTATGCTAAATCAAAGATGATGATCTCCATCCATGGTATATGTAATGGTTCCCACACAAACCCATCGTTCAATTCATAACTCATTATTCTGGGTTTGTTTTAGACGAAGAAGATTTGTTGGGTGATGGAGATCAAAGATAAAAGTGCGGAGGTGGCGGAGGGGAGGATTTTATGATGATGTAGTTTTTCCCTAAAGGAAAATTGATCATGTTAATATTTATAGTGAACCCTAAGCCTGTGGAGTTTGGGCGAAACACCTTGTCCAACTGGAGCTGGTCAAAGTCATGCAATCTAGTGATCACTAACGGGAGAGTACCAACAAATTTGAGTTTTACATTGGTTTGTCTTCTCGAGCAGTGTTGTCCGGCACCGTTTTGCGGGAAGCTATCCCACTCAAGCGGGTTTTTTGCCGTCAGATCACTATAAAACTCAGATCTAACAGCCTTGAACCCTTTACGGGAAATGGTGGGTCCTTTCCTGATATGCGAATCCAACATTTGATTTTATCATCTAATATAGAAGCCGCTTGAGCGGAATAGCTTCAGGAAAAACGGTGCGGGATAGCATTTGTATTCTCTTGAACATAGCCCACCCAAAAAGTTTAATTTAAAACGAAAATCCAAAGTTACCAAAGAAGTCTTAATTTTTTAACTAATAATCCTCTAGGTGTAAAGCTACAATTTGTATTCGCCCATGTTTCCTCCTGATTAGCATCATGAATTTTCCTCTCAAATTTTTTATTTTTACCTGCATGCTGTAACATACCCTCCCTGGGTTAGAACTTAGAAGCAAATGTAATTTCATTGTCTCAATTGAATCACCTCTTAATAAAAAAAAAATATTGTATAATGTATAAATTTGATTCCACTTGCAAGCACTTTCAAGCATATGTCAATCGGCTAGTAATGATCAAAGTTTACTTTTGCACTTCAACTATTTCTGATTTTGAAGAGATACTGTTCCAGGAATTCTATGAGATAAAGGAAATTAGGGCATTTAAAAACAACTTTAGGATGTGATAATGAATTGGTTAGTATGTTCTCATATTTTTTACCTGGTTGATAAATATGGGATTAAGAAACGTTGATCGTTGTAATTTATTCAAATAATACTACTCAACGAACCCTCTCTACTAAGCCTTCTCCAGGATCGATATTATGTTGTTAAAGAGTAGTATTTGTATGCCGTTTTTCTTCTTCCGTGCCTCCAAGTATGTTGTTGATTATTTTGGTCGATAAATATCGGATTTAGAGTGTTATTTTACCGGAATTTGTCGATTAGAGACTTGTAATGCAAATGCAAATTTGTAAAATTGACACGAAATATATACCAACTCTTTTCTTACGAAAAATGTAGAGTGATATAGGGCAAAGTGAGTATCTACGGGCCAAATAATATGATATATAATGGCTTACCGAAAAAATTTGGGTTACAATGTCACATATTAGGACGCGTTATAGGTTTTGATTCACCGTAAACATTTCATGCCAAGAGGTACCTAATTTTTTCGGTTATGTTTAGAACATAATTTGAGAATACCAAATAATGAGGTCGAATCTGTATCACATTGAAAATTTAAAATCAACATGGGGTAGCTTATTATTCGCGGAACACTAATTACATTTTTAGTGTGGTAAGCCGGAGATTTTAGTTCACCAGACAAATAACTCTTTAGAACAAGGTTGCAATGGAAAAATAAAATAAAAAAGACTCCTAATAATCCATGCGGCATCAAAGAAAATGTTGGGGAACTAGCCTGTCGTCATCACCAAGTGGGCTGTATGCCTAAACAAACCCATCATGACCAGCTGCGGGCTGATCTGGTGCCTCGTCTCATGGGCACATTTTAGTGTTCATATTTGTATAAGGCATTAGGGTTCTGTAAGATCATCTCATCTCATTTATAAAAACCACATGAAACACCAGTTATGGCTGCGCATAGACATCTCCTTCTTCATTATCAACACCGCCACCACCATAATGAATGATTGTTGTAAATAAAATATGGGTTTTGTAAACCTTAGAGAGAGGGACGAGGTTTGATTTGGGTAATTGGTATGGTTGGGTTCGTAAATAGGGTTTTTATTGGCAACACACAACGAAGGGTTTTCAATCGGAAGAGTAAGTGGGATCAAAAGTACTGAGATGAGTGTCAACATTCTAATTTATATTTTAATTTAATTCAGCGAAAATGAAATTCATAGATCTTATATCTTTCTTCAAGAGATTTTTAGTTTTTGCTTTATTATTATGAATGAATGATTAATTAAGAGAATGAATGTTAGTATTGATTTCTAGTTTAACCAATTATATTGTGCTCACTATATTCTACTCTGCTTTGCAGTTTGATTAAAGCTCTGTGGATGAAGTATCACAAATTGAAAATCCTCTAATTGAACTAGCACCAGCGAAGAGTTACTAAAGCTGGACTTGGGATTAAGCTCGTCAATAGCACAATGTTCTTAAGAAATCTATCTGAAAAGCTCAAAGACAAGATACCATTAGCAGCAGCTAAAGCTTAGAAGAACTAGATCTGATTGGAAAAAACTTGAAAGAATGAAATAGAAAGGAAATAAAGAAACTTGAAGAATTGCGGAGACAACACAAAAGATTGAACAAACAGTCAGTCAACAAGAAATCAAGTGGGCGAGTCATCTGCAAAGCAAAATGAGAGTGATTTGAAAACCCAAGGGCACGATTCATTGACCGATGAAATTAAGATGATTTTAGAGAAACAAGTTGAAGATTTAATGACACCAGATAGAGGTTCCGGCAATGATCACTACAACAAAATGTGCTATAGATCACACGCCAAACATCACAACTTATGAACACTTATGGTCTTTTTATGGATAAAACTTAAAGACCATTAATATTATAGTGTTTGTGATCTTTGATATGAAGACCTTCCCATATATCTCATACATTTTAAGTAGTGTGATCTTACAATTTGAGCATTTAACTACTTTCAACATTATTTTGTGATGAAAAGTTTGTCCATTAAGCTTTTTTGATAGATTTAAAAAAAAAATTGTGGTGAGCGTGGCTCGAACCCGCGACCTTCAGGTCCATTAGAGGAAAATAAGATAGCCCACGTAGTTTTTGGGGGTCCAATAGAAAAACCTATTTTCTACTCCTCGAATTCTCAGTCAACTTTTTTCTCATTTTCGCTCCGTCTCTCTCCCTCCAGAGCTCTTATCGATTTTTCTCTCTCGATTTTTCTCCATAGAAAATTTAAGGAACGATCTCAAAACTTTCTCCGGCTGAAGAAATCATTATTTCATTTGGATTCAGGTAGGATTCAACTGGTTCCCCTCTTGTTTGGGTTGATTTTGTGGTTGAGATTTGAAATTAGGGTTGATTTTGTAGTTGTTTTGATTTTTATTTTCAATTTGGTTTGTCTGCAGGCGTACGCGATCTAAACTTGGAGTGAGATTTTGTTTGGAAATCGGTGAAATTTGATTTGGTATTACAATTGAAACTCTGAATCTATCTCTGCTGACTTGATTTAGGTTTGTTGTAAAAAAATTGCGATGTTTGGTTCTAATTTAGATTAGTTGTTTTCTTACTTTTACTTGGTAGATTGCTTAGTTTATAGAGATTGATTTGTTTATAGAGATCGATTTGATATTTCCTCAAGTATTTTTTCTTCAAGGAAATTAGTTGAAATCAGTGGAGTACTAAGTTCATGTTTGGTGTATCTTCATATGTTCGAAAGACTCATCCCCTTTTCTCATCGAAGTAATGCTCTCTCTGGTGTGTTTAGTCATAAGACCTCCACTCACATTACAAGGTACACCATCTATTTGTTAAGCTACAAATTGTGCTATCACTCAGTTGTTGATGACATTTGACCTTATTTGATTGAACAATATCATCGAGTCTTTGGAGTGTAGGAGTAGCTATATTAATCGTATATTTCTCATTGATTGTTACCGAAATATCATTTACGCTTGTGCTCTAGAGTCAAAACTTATTGAATTTTTGGAGTACGGCAGTAGAATCGCCTAGGTTTATAGTAAATATTTTAAAATCACTTGTGTGTTGATATGGATTTGAAACTTGCGGGAGTTGTTTTCTTATGTTCCCCTAGTATAACTATGAGTTCATGGAAGGTGTAGTTAAAACTTAAATGGCCAGACATTATAACTATGAACTTCACAAGCTTTCTTCTTACTGTGTATTTATTCAGCTGTCTTCATGAATCCCTTCTCATTAAAAGAATAATAATAACAATATCATTTTTATTGCATCATATAGTATCATTTTTGCATCATACAGTATCATTTTTTTTGTCTGCTGACCAAAGTTGTTTGCTTCCCCTTGGTTAGTAGCGCATATGGATTTAATTTGATTGAATAATCAAGCTGAAAACTCTTAAAGTAATGTGAAACTAAAGTCTAATTGGTATAGTTTCGGTATATAGTCTAATTCGTATAGTTTCGGTATATATCTATTTTCTTGTTTTTGGAATTGCAAGAACCATTTTGTTGTTCTTTTTGAGAGAGATTCTTGAATTTGGGTCTCAAATGTTGTTTAAGGCTTCATATCTTGGGCTGCATTATGTTAGCGTATCACACAAATGACATAGTGTAGCATGACTTGTTTGCAGCCATAGTGCTTTCGGATGCTAAGTTACTGTACCGGCCCCATATTAAAAAAAGGTCAAAATGTGGCTGTCTCCATCTAATTCCATATGTAAAGTCTAGATCTACATGGTGTTTCTGTTAGGGTTATGTCTCTTTTATCATTTTCATATGGTTGCTCACCTTAGGCTAAAGAAGTTGTCAAGGTCTCTTTTTACATTAGAAACCTATCTAGAATATCTCTCTTTTTATTTGTTCAGTTAAGTGTACTGTAAGTCTGTATGAGTCTCTCTTTTAGTGTGTTGTTTCACTGTTAGAGATATTAAGGCATTAAGGGATACCAGATTTTGTGGAATCTTCCTACTGCATTCTGTTGGTACATGTTTGATCTGTCTCATCTAACCGAAAGGTAGTATTGAGAAGTACTGGAAGAGGTAAGGTGTTGCTCGGGCCATTGCTCAAGTTGATTGTCTATTTTATAGTTTATGTAGCGTCTACACTATGAGTAGTTTCAGTGGCCTATGTTACCATCGGTGCTCTTTTCAGACTTGATTGCTTTATATCACGCTGTTTATGGGAGAAAATCGCCTCTGCCGAATTTGGTAAATTCGATGGTGGAGAGACTGGTTTAAACCCTTAAACAAATATGTTGCACGTGATCACTTTTAATTCGAGATATCAATATGTACAACTCTGGACTAAACAAAGAAGATGGCTATTCCAGATTTGCTTCGGTCACAAAGTGGAGGAGAAGGGTTAATTTGGGGAGGATAGCGAAGAAGGGTGATGAGACCAGAGAGTTCTGGCTAGGTAGTATCTCGAATTGTATCATAAGTGAGAAGCTTGCGAAAGCTTGCTAGCGATGGAAGCTTTTGAGATAGCTTGCAAAGTGGCTATCTGATAGTATTGTATTTTGCCTGACCAAGACTTGTGTGTTTTGGCAGAATAGGTGAAACCTATTTATACAAGTGAGATTGAACGCACCCTGGCCTCATTAAGGAATTGAGTAAATGTGTCAATTAAAACAGAGGAGGTGGAAACTGTTGGCTTTATTGTGAAAAACGTTTTCACCATAAATTTCCTTATATAATTGACCGTATTCATTCCTTGCACGCCTTGATTTATTGCGAGCGTAGTATACGCTGCACGCTGTGACCGCCAAACCAAAACCCCAAGAAAGCATCCCCCAGTTTATGTTGATATCTCGAGAGTGGGCGCAAGTGGCAATGCCAAAGTTGCTAGTGAAGCGTTGCGGCATGTTCCAATTGCATGTGCGGGATATCTCGACCGCAAGTTATACTTTGAGCGAGGATGGCAATGCCAAAGTCGCTAGTGGAGCATGTGTGGCATGTGCGGAATTCCTAATAAATTGGCTAGCAGGTTGGGGATAAAAGTGGCTAGTGGTTGCGTGTTGGCATGTGCCAATGGCACGCACGGCCACTTTAGCAAAGTCGCGGGCGCTACAATTGGATAGCGTCTTGGGATAGAAAGTGGCTAGTGGTAAGGTGTTGGCATGTGCCAATGGCACCTACGGCCACCTTGGCCAAGTCACGGGCACTACAATTGGATAGCGGCTTGGGATAGAAAGTGGCTAGTGGTAACGTGATGGCATGTGCTAATGGGACGTACGGCCACCTTGGGCAAGTCGCGGGCACCACAATTGGATAGCGGCTTGGGATAGAAAGTGGCTAGTGGTAACGTGTTGGCATGTGCCAATGGCACGTATGGCCACCTTGGCCAAGTCGCGGGCGCTACAATCGGGTAGCGGCTTGGAATAGAAAGTGGCTAGTGGTAACGTGTTGGCATGTGCCAATGGCACGAACGACCACTTTGGCCAAGTCGCGGGCACTACAATTGGATAGCGGCTTGGGATAGAAAGTGGCTAGTGGTAACGTGTTGGCATGTGCCAATGGCACATACGTCCACCTTGGCCAAGTCGCGGGCGCTACAATTGGATAGCGGCTTGGAATAGAAAGTGGCTAGTGGTAACGTGTTGGCATGTGCCAGTGGCACCTACGGCCACCTTGGCCAAGTCCCGGGCACTACAATTGGATATCGGCTTGGGATAGAAAGTGGCTAGTGGTAACGTGTTGGCATGTGCCAATGGAACGAACGACCACTTTGGCCAAGTCGCGGGCACTACAATTGGTTAGCGGCTTGGGATAGAAAGTGGCTAGTGGTAACGTGTTGGCATGTGCCAATGGCACATACGTCCACCTTGGCCAAGTCGCGGGCGCTACAATTGGATAGCGGCTTGGAATAGAAAGTGGCTAGTGGTAACGTGTTGGCATGTGCCAGTGGCACGCATGGCGACTTTGGCCAAGTCACGGGGGCTACAATTGGGTAGCGGCTTGGAATAGAAAGCGGATAGTGGTAACGTGTTGGCATGTGCCAATGGCCCGTACATCCACCTTGTCCAAGTCACGGGCGCTACAATTGGGTAGCGGCTTGGAATAGAAAGTGGCTAGTGGTAACGTGTTGGCATGTGCCAATGGCACGAACGACCACTTTGGCCAAGTCGCGGGCACTACAATTGGATAGCGGCTTGGGATAGAAAGTGGCTAGTGGTAACGTGTTGGCATGTGCCAATGGCACATACGTCCACCTTGGCCAAGTCGCGGGCGCTACAATTGGATAGCGGCTTGGAATAGAAAGTGGCTAGTGGTAACGTGTTGGCATGTGCCAGTGGCACCTACGGCCACCTTGGCCAAGTCCCGGGCACTACAATTGGATAGCGGCTTGGGATAGAAAGTGGCTAGTGGTAACGTGTTGGCATGTGCCGATGGAACGAACGACCACTTTGGCCAAGTCGCGGGCACTACAATTGGATAACGGCTTGGGATAGAAAGTGGCTAGTGGTAACGTGTTGGCATGTGCCAATGGCACATACGTCCACCTTGGCCAAGTCGCGGGCGCTACAATTGGATAGCGGCTTGGAATAGAAAGTGGCTAGCGGTAACGTGTTGGCATGTGCCAGTGGCACGCATGGCGACTTTGGCCAAGTCACGGGGGCTACAATTGGGCAGCGGCTTGGAATAGAAAGCGGATAGTGGTAACGTGTTGGCATGTGCCAATGGCCCGTACATCCACCTTGTCCAAGTCGCGGGCGCTACAATTGGGTAGCGGCTTGGAATAGAAAGTGGCTAGTGGTAACGTGTTGGCATGTGCCAATGGCACGAACGACCACTTTGGCCAAGTCGCGGGCACTATAATTGGATAGCGGCTTGGGATATAAAGTGGCTAGTGGTAACGTGTTGGCATGTGCCAATGGCACGAACGACCACTTTGGCCAAGTCGCGGGCACTACAATTGGATAGCGGCTTGGGATAGAAAGTGGCTAGTGGTAACGTGTTGGCATGTGCCAATGGAACATACGTCCACCTTGGCCAAGTCGCGGGCGCTACAATTGGATAGCGGCTTGGAATAGAAAGTGGCTAGTGGTAACGTGTTGGCATGTGCCAGTGGCACGCATGGCCACTTTGGCCAAGTCACGGGCGCTACAATTGGGTAGCGGCTTGGAATAGAAAGTGGCTAGTGGTAACGTGTTGGCATGTGCCAATGGCCCGTACATCCACCTTGTCCAAGTCGCGGGCGCTACAATTGGGTAGCGGCTTGGAATAGAAAGTGGTTAGTAGTGCGTGTTGGCATGTGTCAATGGCACGCACGGCTAATTTGACCTAGTTGCACGGTTTCCAAGCCTAGGGCGCCCTTTTTTGCATGTGCCAAAATGTATAGCGACTTAGAAATTGGCTAGTGGTGCGTGTTGGCATGTGCCAATGGCACGCACGGCCAAGTTGACCTAGTTGCACGGTTTGAAATCCTAGGGATCTATTTTTGGCCTGAGCCAAACGGTATAGCGGCGTAGAAATTGGCTAGTGGTGCGTATTGGCATGTGCCAATGGCACGCACGGCCAAGTTGACCTAGTTGCACGGTTTGCAAGCCTAGGGCGCTATTTTTGGCATGTGCCAAATGGTATAGCGGCTTAGTTTGGCATGGTTGCCTGTGGGTGTAGTATGTGGTTTGGTTTTGGCGTCGTTTCCATGGTGCGCAGTATGCGGCTTGGTTTTGGCGTCGTTGCCATGGTGCGTAGTATGCGGCTTGGTTTTGGCGTCGTTGCCATGGTGCGCAATATGCGTCTTGGTTTTGGCGTCGTTGCCATGGTGCATAGTATGTGTCTTGGTTTTGGCGTCGTTGCCATGGTGTGCAGTATGCGGCTTGGTTTTGGCGTCGTTGCCATGGTGCGCAGTATGCGGTTTGGTTTTGGAATTAGGGTTCTGTGTCGAAAACACTAATCTGGTATTTTGAAAAAATACCCCCATTAATTATTGACACCGGAATTAAATGCTCATAGTTAATGTGTTGCGGGTAATACTAGGTCATGGGGTTTTACGATTTTACCCCTTATCTAAAATCCACCATCGACATTAAATCCCCTGCTTAGCTCAGAACAGGAGATTTGTTGCGAGGTAAGCATAAGATGGTGCCAAGACAAGATCTGAAAGAGAAACGGGAGATTTATCTGACCTTTTTTTTTCTGAGATGCGGACTGGATTCGGAATCCTCGTCCTTGGCAGTTTTGCATGGAGCATGAGGTTGGCACAATTTGGTGGAAATGGACGGCTGGGAAGCATTGAGTTGCTGGCGTGAGTTGAGAAATTGAGCGTCCTGGCGGGGCCGGTGGATGTGATAGCTGGTGCGACTTTAGAAGTTGGCGTGCTATTTGGTGGGGCCGGTGGAAGATGGACGTGATAGTTGACGCGGCTTGGGCGACATTAACAGGTCGACGCGATTGGTGGGACCAGCGAAAAGTTGGGAAGCAGTTTTGACTTTTCTTCACACACGGCTTTTAATTAGGGAACCATTCATGCCAAAAGCGTTATGTTCCTCATTATTTCTTTTCCTTTTTTAGGATTCCGCATTCATTTTCAGCATAACCACACCATCTCCCTTTTGATAAAAGGTTCTTCTTGTTGAGATCTTTTCCTTCTTTATTATGTTGCCCAGAGACGGATCATCCTCCAATCGTCCAGATTCTCCGGGTAAGGACGCAAGATCCGACTCTTGCGAAAGCATCCCAACTAGAGTTATGCGGGTCAAGAAAATCATACCAGTATGTTCCCTTTTCTTCTGCTGATCAGTGTTTACTTCATCATTTGTTCATTGGTGAATGAGAAATTCTTCTTCCATACAGCGATATCCCGTTGGATCATGTGTTACTTTTATCGATGAAGATGATCTAGTTGCTCCCCTTCCTCCAAACCCGACTCCGTTGGCTGGGCCATATTGCTACCAGGACCGTAATGAAATGTTGTTCGTATGCCTTGGTTTCCGTGGTGAATCGCCTTCTACCAATGATCGTTGAGATGGAGAGTTCATTCATTCGTGATGTTGCAGAGCCGTTAATTCAGAGATGGGAGAGCATGGTGGCTACCTGTGATTCCTTGGAGTTCAACATCAGCTGGTTGCGGCATCGTATTGATATTGTGAAAGTTGACAGAGCTGGTATTCTTGCTGGTGTGATTCCTTCCACCAAAGCCATTCTGGAAGAGGAGAAAGATTTGGCCATGGAGTCTCAGAGGATCGAAGGGTTAACTCGAGATTTTAAGAGTAGGACTGAGAGATATCATAGTCGATTGAAGATGATGTTTTGCAGGGACTATGATTTACTAGATGGGGTTTTCTGATTTGTGTTGCAATATTTATTTTATTTTATTTTTTTCAAAAGATTTCGAATGAATAAAGGAATTTTTATTAATCTGTTGGGATGTATGGAAGTTTTGATAATAGGTAAGGAAAAACGTAAGCAAAAGGAGTGTTGGGTGTGTACACTTTGATGTAGCGTGTTGCGGGAAAGCAATCAAGCATAGTATGCTTTGAGCCATTTTCCGTTGATGACTTCCTCTAGTTTTCCTCCATCTTTTTTGATAATCTTGTAGTACCCGTTGTGGTATGCCTTGGTGATTATGTATGGCCCTTCTCATTTGGGAGAAAACTTTGGTGCCAATACATCCTGCTGAATGTGCTTGGCAGTTTTCAGCACCAAATCACCCTTTTTAAAAACTCTAGGCTTCACGGTGCTGTTGTATGCCCTGGAAATCCTGTTTCTGTATGCTTGTGCATGTTCTTCCGCCCGAGATCTTCTAGAGTTTATAGTGTCTAGTTCTTCTATTCTGGCGTTCAGCGTCTCGGCTTCACTCCATTGGGGTCCACTTGCGGCGGCGATTCGGGTAGATAGAATTTTGATTTCTGCCAGGAGAATAGCATATGTGCCATAGACAAGAGAGTAGGAAGACATGCCGGTGGAGCTTCTAGGAGATGTTCTGTATGCAGAGAGCCATTGGAAGCTGCTCATGCCAAGTCCTGGGATTATCGTGTACTGTTCGGCTGAGGATCCGGATCAAAGTCTTGTTGGTGCTTTCGGCTTGCCCATTTACCTGCGGGTAGTAGATGGTGGAGAAGACTTGTTAAATGTCGTACCCCTCAAGTAAGTCTTGTACCTGCTTGTTAGTGAAAGGTGTGCCATTTTCGGTGATGATATGCTTAGGTACGCCGAAACGACAGATGATGTGTTCCTTGATGAATGCTACGATTGTGGCTCCGTTGGTTCCTTTCAGTGGGACCTCTTCAACCCATTTGGTAAAGTACTCGGTTGCGGTTATTATGTATTCGTGCTGTTTCAAGGATGGCGGGTTGATTTTTCCGATGATGTCGAGTCCCCATCTATAAAAGGGCCACGGGCTACTTATTGAGTGTAGGGTGCTGGAGGTGCGTGGATGAGATTTCCGTGGACCTGACATTCACGGAATTTCTAAACGAAAGCGTCTGCGCCATCTTCCATGGTTGGCCAGTAGTACTTCTCATGTATCTGTAGGAACAACTTGTGTTTCCCTTGGTGTTCGCCATCGTGTACTTCTCTTAATATAACTGGGAGTTATGTATCGCCTAAGCACCGTAGTATACTTCCCCTGAAACTCTTGCGATATAAAACCCCATCGTGAAACACAAATATCTTGGACTTTAGTTTTAGCTTGGATGCGTCTTCTTTGTAGGCAGGGAGAATGCCATCGCGGAGGAAACTGATGTATGGCTCTTGCCAGTCCCCAGGATGGTTGATGTTAAGGACTTTTGCTTGACATGGGGGTGCCTTGCAATTGGGGCACATCCTCTGGAGCAATCGAGATTGGGCTTCCATTTCCGGCTAAAAATATCCAAATCGTTGTAGGCGGCGGTGGAGGGTTACCACCAATGTGATTCCACAGACTTCTGTATGGACATGTTCAAGTTGCTGCTGTGCTTCTTAATTTCTAAGAAACCTTGACAGGGAGATATCCGGGTTTCGATGATACAGAACATTTTGAAGTACGAAGAAGTTTCGCAAAGTCTTGAGACTGACTTTCCCTTGGAAAAGTGAGATGTTGAGTTCTTGGATGATAGGGGCTCTCCAGTCATCGTCTTCGGTCTTCTCAGCTTGTGAAAGCCACGTTGATGCTATGGTTCATTTCCTCACTGCCAGGAAGTCGGCGTGCTTATAACCGCTTAGGCCAATGTGTGTGATAGTTGCATCGGCGAATTTCCATCATACTTGATATAAAGTATAGTATCATCAGCATAATGCAAGTGAGGGATCTTTTTTCCATCATTTTTAACAGAAAACCTAGTTAGAAGACCATTATGAGTGAGCTTATCCAAAAATATTGCAAAACCAGCCATCGTCAGGTTGAAAAGTAGAGTGGATAGTGAATCACCCTGTCTCACACCCCTTGAACATCCAAATGAACCAAAGGAAGAACCATTTATGAGAATGGAAAATGTCGTTGTGGAACAAAAAAAGTGAACCCATTTGCACCATCTTTCTTTGAAACCTATCTTCTTAAGATAGCTTGTAAATATGAGCAATTTATCTTATCAAATGCATTTTATAGATCTATTTTACAAATGACGCCAGCTGATTTTTCTATGATTTTTGAGTCCACCAATTCATTCACAATTAATATTCTATCATGTATTTATCTTCCATCAATTAACATAAGTAAACTGTGTTTCAGAAATTATCTTAGGAATTAAAAGTTGTAGCCTACTAGCAAGTACTTTAGATATTATTTTGTACATACTAGTTAGGAGGCTAATGGGTCTAAGATCAAAAACACTCTCAACATGGTTCTTCTTTGGTACCAACGAGATAAAAGTGGCATTATGTAAAGAATTTATCTTACCTTGAGAGTTAAACTCATAAATGGTATTCATGACATATTTATTAAGAAAATACCAGCACCTCTTAAAGAAGATGATTGGGTAACCGTCGGGACCTGGGGATTTCACGGCAGCAAGATCATTAATATCATCAATAAATTTTGCTTCACATATCTCTTTATCAATGTAAGAAGCTTCATCTTCCGAAATATACTAAAACTGTAAGTCATCAATAGAAGGACGGTTGAAACAATCTTCTCTAAACAGATTCTGAAAGTGACTAATGATATTAGTCTTAATCTTGTTTATGTCATCAATGAGTTCTCCATCAACAACCAAATGCTTAATTCTGTTTTGCCTTCTACTATTTGAAGCAAAACCGTGAAAAAATAAAGTATTACGATCACCTTATTTGAGCCATTGAACTTTGGAGTTTTGTCTAATGGATCTCTCCAGCATGATAGAAACTTGCTCGAACTCTACTTTTGATTTAAGCCTAAGTGCGCTTTTTTCTCTTCATTGGCTTTATGAAATTTCTCTAATCTGTCCACACCATCGATATTATGGAGAAGTTGCTGTTTTTTAAGGTTAAGATTTCCCAAATCCTCTCTATTCCATTTTCTCAGAATATTTTTCAGATCTTCAAACTTTAACCATAGTGTAGAACTAGGAGATCCAGAAAAAGTAAGGGAGTTCCACTAAGCTTGAACCTTATCAATGAAACCTGGGACAAGGAACCACATTGCCTCAAATCTAAATGGAGGAGGACCCCATGATGCATCAACTGTATCAATTAGTAAAGGTAGATGATCTGAGATTGGTCTTGATAAAGTTGTTTGAGTAGATAATGGGAACTTTTGTTCAAAATCAGAAAATATCAGGAATCTATCAAGCCTACATAATATAGGATCATCTTTCCCATTGGTCCATGTAAACCTATCCCCCTTGAGTGGAAGATCAATCAACTCATGAAACATTATAAAGTTATTGAAGTCGAGCATACTTTGAGTTGTTCTTCTGCAATTTTTCTTCTCTTCACACCTTCTAACTACATTGAAATCAACCTCAAGTGACCATGGTAAGACACGCCACATTTCTCTAATAGCTGATAATTCTTCCCATAATTCATTTCTAAAAGAATAATGATTAGGGCCATAGACATTAGTAAAACAACATGGAGAGCCATCACTCTTAAAAAATCCTTCGACGGTTAACGAGTAAAACCCCTCAAATGCAGAAAGAAATTCAAAAGTATCCATATCCCATAGAATAAGTATACCCCCAGACCTACCAATTGAATTTTGGGCCACGCAACCAAAATTATCAGAGCCACAAATTTGCAGAATATCTTTCTTGGTGCAACTTTCTAACATTGTTTCTTATAGAAAAATTATTGAAGCTTTGGAAGATTAATGTTGTTATTTTTAAGAAATCTTCCGCTTCAAACATCAACCATGAAGCGACGCTTCACGTTTCAACATACGCATCGCTTCTTAGAAATGAAAAACAAGTCACGTTTAGCTTCACGCTTTAAGAACCTTGCTCAAGAGGGGGTTATTTTTCGTCTACAATAAAGAGGGTTTTGGCCGGTCGCAATGTCTTAATATGGGCTGGATTAGAGGTATAAACTGGGTTGTTCCAGCACAAGCACAACCCAGCCCAGCACGCTAAAATTTGAGCGCAGCCCAGCCCAGCACGTGACTTAGCCCAGCACGGCACAACACGTTAGTTAAATGGGACGTGCTGGGTTTGACTAATTGGCATAGTATCCCAACACAGCATGCGGCACAGATTAGCATGTGGCACGACACATCACAGCACAACACGTTAAGAAAGCACGTCATAGCATGCACAAGTACACCATATAACAAGGAATAATACATCACATTTTGTGTATATTTCACAAAAGAGTCACTATTCTTGCTAGTTTTTGACATTTTATGCTGGCTTATTTTTATAAAACACATATAATACATAAATATTTGGAAAAGATATTTCAATATCGTTGTTATAATGTCGTTACCTATATTTGACTATAACATTAATTTACATGACAATGATCCAATTTTATATTTGATGGGCTATTTATTTTTATTGAATAAACTTGTTGATTTTACTTGAAAAAAATTCAAATGATATATTGTCTATTTAGATTCTCGTAATTATGTCCGACTTAATGTATATCATTAAGTGATTTCAAATTGTTTATAACACGTGTGCCAGCACGGCACAGCACGTTTATTCGTGTGTTGTGCCCGTGGGCTGTGCTGTGCCTAGCTTTTGACTAGTAAAGCACAGCACGACACAACACGTTTAAATCGTTGGCACAGCACAGCACGGCACATGGCACGTGAAGCACGCGACTTCGTGTGCTGCGCTGTGCCGGGCTGGCACGTTTTACACCTCTAGGCTGGATATTCAAGAAATCAAAAAACTAAGCAATTGAAATTTTTTATTGCTCAACAAAATAAAAGAAAGTAAAAATTGTTTCATGGTAACTTCTCATCTAAAAACTACCTGTCATAGAAATAGTAGCCCAATGCCAGACAAATGAACCCCTGGTAACCTCAAAGAAAGAAGATCAAAGGCTTAAAATGTGCTATACCAATTGGGAACGATGATGTGACAAATTTTGTGGATGTGTAGCACTGCCGGTTCAAATAAGACTTGGTGACCATTATACTGACATTTCCTTCTGTTCAAAGAAATGAATTACTGGGCCAAATTATAACACTAACTAATACTGGGCTTGGGAGTCAAGGGGTTATCAGATTAGGATTAGGGTTACCAAGATGACTACGCACCGACACCATATAAACTTGGAAATCTCTAGCTACCCTCATCCCACTATACCTTGCCGTCTCCACCTCTCTATTTAGATCTAATCTGCAAAATCTAAATCTCTTTGCAAAATGTTGCTAGTAGAGATACAGGTTATGATATATATATTTGTTCGATGATTATCATGAGAATCGTTGCATAATAAAAACACAATAACATCATTTTTGTCATAATGATTTCTTCTCTCAAACCAATTTCCTTTCCTAGTCGCTCTATCCAGTCGGACAATCATGCCCATGATCTGGTAAACTTTTCTAGAGAGAAGGGAAAGGAGTTGTATAACTGTTTAGCCCCTGAATGACCGCAGCTGCAGGTAAAATTGATTGGAACTACAGTTTTTATGTAATATAGGAAGTTTAGGAATGGTTTAGCATCGGGAATTTGAATTTGTTCTATGTCTAATAAATCTCCATTTTAATCTGTAATTTATTATGAATGTGCATTCTCTGAATTTGCATTATCTTTTCTCTGAAGAGAAAGGAGTTGTATTAGTGGTTAGTCGTAAATGACTGCCGAAGGTAAAATAGAGTGGAACTACAATTTTATGTAATATAGGAAGTTTATGTAGTTTGAATTATATCAATATAAAGGTCTATGGTTTAGCATCATGAATTTGAATGATTGTTCTGTGTTAAAATTCTTCATTTAAATCTGTAATTTATCTTGAATGTACATGATCTTTCCTCTGAATATAATCTTTCTGGATTATGGGGTTTGCTTATAAGTAATGCTAGATGAAAAACTAAGAAAGTAAAAACTTTGACAACACGTTTGGAATAATCTGAAGTCGAAACCCTATGGCTATGGCGCATAAGGCTCAAAAGTTGTTTGGTTGTGGAATCCAGTCCAAGTGCCTTTGCTAATACAGCAATATGTGCAGTATGTGCTTGTGCCAAGTGATGTAGCCCTAAGCCATTGCTCCTCTGTCTTGGATGACCTGAGGATACAATGCAGTCCCTATTCTTGACATATGCTGTCCAAAGTTGAAGCTATTAGGGCAATTATTTTGTGTGGGTCCTGGCTTTTAGAAATAACTGTGTAGGAAAACATACATTTTGATGAGTTTGTGCTGCTAACATTTGTGGATAAAAGGCCGAGTCACTTTTCTCCTGTTGTACATTTAGCATCTGATATCTTTTGTATACTAACATCATTACTATTTTTTGGTGTTCTAGGATATTGGGAGGTGATCAAGAGAAGCCAAGTAGAAAGAAAGGCACAGGTCAATGATCCAATGCAAAGGATTTCCAAGAAGGAGAGAAGCTTCAAGTTCTCAACGTATGGAGAGACTGCAGTCCATTATATCTGATATCTCTAGCTACCACTTAATCCTCCAGGCGTGAATGGACATTCACCCCTTATAGAGCGTTAAAGTAATCCTTAACGAGCTGCTTCTAACATTCCCGTTTAGCTCAATTCTGGCACATCAAGGCCCTATGGTAACGATATTAACCACTTACTTCGTGCATAATATAAGTTCTGATTGATTCATATGCAATAATGGTACTTAGTTAGAGGGATCTAACGTTGTTGGATTATTAATCTTATGTTAGTTAAGCTGGATTTGGTGATAATCTGGTCTAAGGTTTAGACGTGTGCTTATGTTTTGATTAAGGTTAATGGTACATAAGTTTAACTGTTTAAGTAGTACTGAGCTGTGATATGTAGCTACCGAGTTGTCTCTATCTCACGATAAAAAAAAGGCTAGAAAGACACATAGCAAGGACTCTTTTCTAGGCATGAAAGATTTTTTTTTCAAGTCTCCCTCATTCAGGCATACGGAAATTGAAGTTTGTACTAATTAGAGATTCTCCCTCTTTCGTCTTGCTAATTCAATCAGTGTAGCATTCTGAGAACTTTTTATACTGTGTATGGTGTTGTCTGTTTAGTTCAGTTGTAGAGTATACTTCAATCTAGGAGTACTCTTGTTTTCAGCTCAAGGCTATGTTGTAAAAGGCGTTAGGCGAGGCACCAAGCCCATCGCCTGGCCTGTCCTAGGGCTTAAGCGCTTACTAGGCGCCAAAGGCGCCCAGAATTTTTTTTTTTTTTTTCTTTTGGTCGTATCGCCTTGGCGCCTTTTTTTTCTAAGCGCTGGTCCAACGCCTAGTGGGCCTTTGGGGATTAAGCGCCAAAGGTGCACGCCTTTTACAACATAGGCTCAAGGGTATAGTTTACTGTTATGGATAAATATTAATGATGAACGAGATGAGAATATATAAACACAAGTTCTTATATGCAATACTCATGATGTTCTGTAATCCAAATTGTGCGATAATGAGACTCTATATATGTTAATTAGAAGGTTGTTAATGTAAGATGATGTTCAGTCTAATTAAGTATAATGCCTGTTGATCTGTAATTCTTTATTCACCCGTCCATTATCGTTTTATGCATGTGAAGCTATCTTTATGGCAATAATGTGGTTCTCTTTGATACCATATTTGAATAAAGTAACCATCTAGCTAGATATATATAATATGAACAAACATGTAATACATGTGTGAAGGAAAGTGAATGATTGATTGTAGCGTTGTCCACTTAACTGATAATTCATTTGCTTTTCTAAACAGTATATAAGGGGATCGCTCTCCTGCCAAAAGCTTACAGATCCGGTCAAAAAAGCACCTACCTGCTTAAGCTAAGTCAGACTAAAATGTAATGAGGACTGCTGAAGCAGGCTCTAATAATGTCAAGGCGCCAAAGCAATGATGAGCTGCAAGAAGTTGAAAGGAACTAATCCATGTACTGAAAGAAATGGGTAATCCTGCTGTCATTTCCCAGTTTACCATTATTATGAAGCTTTTTTCTTATTTATTTTTTTAGATAAAAGTTTGATTATTTCTTTAAATTTGGATTTCTTGTTTTGGGGTACTATTTGGATGACATGAACTTGCCTACAGGATTGACAACCTTGCCCTACACCAAACCATAGGTAGGTGTAATATTGCACTATATTTTGCAATTAATATTTTGGGGTTAGGCTCCGTGAGGTTGTCGTTAAGCCACCAAGGTTTTTTATTTGCAACTATGTGTATGTTCCTTCAACTGACCCAGATTTATTTTCTTGCACTCGTGTATTGTATCTATGGTGTCCACTGTCCAAATGGCAAATACTGACTTGATTTAGTCCTCTTCAGCATCACATGGACTGTCTAGCCCTACCCGAACCGTGGCCTTATGAGATATTGCCCCACATTTGGCACTTTATTTTCCGGGATTAGGCTCCAAATACTTATTAGGCTTTAATTTTATTGCCAGTTGCAGCCGATAAGAGTAGTGCAGGAGTTGAAAATCTCGCACCTATGATGCACATGTGCCTGGGGCATACTATGCAGTGTCATGAACACTTCAAGAGTGAATGGCACAAGTATAATCTGAAGCTAAAGACAAGGCCAACCCTATCTGGTCACTGCCGACAAATGGTTGGAAGACAAGGCATGAAAGAGCATACATTCTAAGATGTGCTCATCTTTTGCTGAAAAATTGTAAGTTGACTAGTTTACTGTATTGGTATGGTGTCGAGAAAGGCAGTGATCACAACTTGTAATTTCCTTAGAAAAATGGCAGTAAAGTATGGAAAGACTATTTTGTACATAAGAGAATCAGAGGCTTGTGCATTTATTTATTCCCACGCATGAAAGATTCGTTGTAGTTTGGCGATGACTTTTGGCTTGATTGAGAACGCCTTTTGCGTACAAAATGTCCTTTTGCCACGTCTGAATATGAGCTGGTCATAGACAGACACTAATAAAATTGACTCGTTATCAGCATTCAAATATTCATTACACCATTGGGGTTCACAGTACCCTGTTTTTCACATGTTAGATTCACCATATTATTCTGCAGACATGACATGATCCACCAGGGATGAATTCTGCTGTTCCGAGACCGTGTGAACTCGTAACTTCACCGTAAAAGTGATTGTGTCCGGAATTACCTACCATTAAAGGCATTCCAGTCCGAATATAGCTACGAAATTGGTACACCGGGCACTATGACCTATTCTTTTATGGATACTGGAAGTTCTTTAACCTGGATGCACTGTAATCCATGCAAACAAGGGGACACCCATCCGACGAGTTAACTTATTCCAAGTTGCCATGTGTTCACCAAGAGTGTTATGATGAATCTCTTAGTAAATCTGATCCCACCAACATTACCAGGAGATATTTATGACAAATTGACAGCTGAGATGAGGAAAAAGATGAAAATATCTTTCACCTTCGAAACTGTTGAAGGAGAGAACTGTGTGTGAAAGCAAGCAAATGAACTGTGTATACGGCTGAGTTCGATTATAAGCTATCGACAGAGAATACATGGTATTATCATCAGAGGAATGATCTTGTATCACTATTAAAGTTTTAAAAAGGCAAGAATACTTGAAGACAAACGTTCAGTTCTATTTAGGAAACCATTCTATAAACTGCTAATTTACTTGAAAACAATAAATAAACCTAACAGATAATCAATGTTCAAGGCGAAGACCCTGTTTCACTTCACCAAGCAATTCTTACTACAATATAAATCTTTAAACACACTTTGAGATCATTGATCATCTAAAGTATTAGTAACCTACTTACTTAAAAACTGTGCACCCGTTAACCTTAATACCAGGTTCAGTTGGGAAAGTAGCTAAGGGACAGTGATCAAAGTCGGTTCCGGTTCCCGTTGCCCACCACTTTACATTCACATTCCGATTTTGTAGTGCGAAGAAAATTAGCACGCCCATGAGAGCTGTCCCAGTATCCAATGCTGCCGACAAAACGTAGTTGTATTTCTGCCACCATCCTTTCTTGTACTTGAACACAAAGTAGTTGAATACCATCCATGTGATTAGCCAACAAGCAATGTTTGTAGGGCTTGCTGGAGGCATGCTGTCGAATCCATAACATATCAACGGTATATTTATCAATGGAATCCATTTCTTCTCAGGGAAGATTTTGCTCATCAACCAAATTGGTACCGGAAAAACAGCTCCTACGAGGTATAACCACACCAGGTTTCGATACATTCCACCTGGTCCGAATAATCTTTCTGGTCCAATTAGACCCCATATAACAGAAGCATTGAAGGTGGTTTTGTATTTTGGACAAGTCCATGGACTACCTGGAGGCAGAGAAGCTTCGTCACATATGTTTTCGATATTCTCAAGCATCCACCACGCAACTCCTAGGTTCACAATACCAGCTATAATTGTTCCAGCAAGCTTCATCAGAAAAATACATCTTTAGTTAGTATAATCTTTTATATTATGCACACAATAATATAACATTGCCTTATTTCTGAAATGTTTTAAGTTTCATACCTGCGCGGTGTACATACACTTAGGTGGAATTTTCATGTAGTGACCAAGTTTTAGATCGGATAAAAACTAGAGTGCATGAACAGTACTAATACGGCCATATATTTTGAAAAGAAGACTTGCAATGGGTTTTCCTGTTAGGATATAGCCAAACATAAATTGCGCTATTATGTCGTATCCGGGTTGCTGCAACATAACCACAAAAAGATCCAATAGTTAGTGCAAGATTTGATTTTACTGATGTCTTATTTTTTGTACTGGAAATCAATGGAAAAAGGGAAAATCTTAAAGAGATTGGAAGTGAATACTTGGTTGGTAGTTGCTTGAACGACTCCAATGGGTAAGGTAACGATAAAAGCCAGAACGAAGGCAAAGAGCATCCACCACCAAGGAAGCTGAATATCTTTTGTCCAAATAAAAGACATTAAGAGAGACAAACCAATGCTTCCTTCCAAGAGAATGAGATACCACCACTGAGGAACTTCTTCGTAAGCCTTCATTAGTTTTGCATGTATGTCCAATTTCACATTCACATTTTTCCATGCTGATGTAGTCTGTTCCCAAATGGCACTGCAAGATCCGAAGCCAGTCAAGATAAAATACCAAAAGTGTTCCACAATGATTCAAAATAACTACCTAAAATATATATATATATATACCTGCCATGAAAGAGCGCAACATGAAAGATAGTGGCTGAAAATCTTGCAAATCCGGAACCAATTGAAAGAGCGAATAACAGGCCGATATATAATTTTCCATAATTTTCATAAGCCGTAACATTAAGAGCATATTGTGGTGTGAGGATCTTGTGGGTATAATATTTTTGACCGGTAGAAGTGAAAAGTTTATTTGAAAACATGGGAAATTTTCTGTAATCAAAAGTATTGTATTTCCAATAACAGATTGGAATGATTATGTAAACGAACATAATGAATCCAACTGCAATATTGAGAATTGAAACCCATGGTGTAATAAGTGGACTTCCATGGTAAGATGAAATTCCTTCCCAATCAAAAGTGAAAGCACCTATACCAAGTCCATTACGACCAGATCCAATCTGTTGAGCAGTAATGCTAGACGGCCATACCCAACAAACCCATGAAAAGAATGATAAGACTGTGAAAAGATAACCAGGTAATGTGTAGTAAACGAAACTTGCCGCCATGAAAATGAGGAAAAATTTCATTCTTGTTAGGCCCCTTGAATTTGGATCCTTCTCATGAAGAGCTTTGTGAATTAGTAGGAAATATAGTTAGTAACTTTTAACTGTGATCAAATATTTAGAATTGTATAGGAAAAAAAGAACAGATCTGTAAATCAAACATCAATTTCTTATAAAGCCTCTCATTTTTGAAGCGGGAACGGAGTACCTGAACAAAAAAACCTGAGCAAGGTTTGATGGCCACCACATTTCAGCCGGATCTACCAAATACCTCTTCAACAACCCTGCCCATCCATACCCCAATATCTGCAGCAAAGTACAATTATTGCAATTAAGCTAGTTAAATACAAAAATATCGCAAACCAAAAGAAGATTAAGAAAATATGCACCAGAGAAAAAAAAGAATAAGACAAGGAATGAAAATACCCGAGTAGTCAATACAATAAGAAGAGCACAAAGGAAGCTCATGCTTTTTTTATAATAAGCTTTCATGACAGTAATAGCACCAATAGAATAAGCATCACCACCACCACTTGAAACACCACAGTTTGCAAAGATTGTGATAATAACATGTTCTTTCAAATTAAAGGGTCCTGGATTTAAACTAAATTTTTTTCCTAGAAATGTTATATTCCTTTTTGGAAGTACCCTAGCCATAAATCTACAGATTGGTAAGACTATGATCTGCATCAAGATTGCAGATATTACTAATGGTTGGGTACGATAAGTGAAGAAGGTATTCATACAGATGAGTATGGTACAAGAAAGTGTACCAAGAACCCATACCCTAAATGTCATTACTGGTAAAGATGGGTTATCGGTTTCCGGTACGACTAGTCTAACTTCTTCGATTGGTGAATGATATGTTTCTTCTTCTTCGATCGGTTGTTCATCATATAATGTTTCTTCTTCTTGTGGATGATTGAATATTGTTTCTGGTTCTTATGAGTGATGTGTGATCTCATTTGAGGACTCCATTTTAGCCTCTATTGATTCTAGTTTTGAAGAATTGAAAATTAAGATGAGATCTGGATATGCCGCTATAGTTTTTAGGGTTAGGGTTAAGAGAAGCGAAAGGGGAAGAGTTAGTATTTATAGGATCATAGGGAAATAATCTAATGTGTTTCGCTAAATATCTGACGGGTCGTGCTACCCCACCCGGCAGTGCACAACTGTTTCCTAAGCTAGCATATTGTAGACCGTTTGATTAGATTATTAACGGATAAGGATACATCTTAGCCTTTTTCTACGGTGCACTTGCATAAAGAAAATAAAATGAGGAAGAATTGGAAAAGAAAAGCAATTACTTATATTTTCCAACACCTGTACATTCATTTTGGAAGATGTGAGTTATAATCTAACGGCTGAAAACGTGATAGCTTAAACAAGATGTGATAAGGGCTGCCCACTAGGGTTATGGATGGATGACCTTATAAAAGTAGGGCATAAACTGGTTTATGTTTCACTCACACCCAACTAAACTTAGATCTGTGCCGCCTCGCATCTATCCTTCACCGCTTCATGATTTTCCTTACCACAAATATGGTTTACGAATATTTTGTATGGGAAGGGTTGCGCGAACCATGGAGAGATCAGAAAATCATCATTAACATGGATCAATTGTCATAATGACTTTTCCTCTCAAAACTGACTTTTGTTCTCTTCAAATTTGTTAAAAAAAAATTGATTTCTTGATACACAGTGGTTAGTGATGCAGCTACAGTTCTTCATGAAACGTCTTAATAATGCTTCTCGGCATAGGCATCAAATATGTATGGAGTTCCACCACTTAGGTACCATCACTGAAGTGCCATAACTGTAAATAGAAGACCATTGAAAATGCAGATCTAAGTAGAAAATCAAGATCTTATATTGAAACCAACAAGGACCAGGACCACCACCCTCTTAAACAAATTAGCTTATGTTTGGGGTTGTTCATGCCATAGAAACTTGAAACATTGACATCATATTTGTAACTGTGTTCATCTTCTTAGTGTTAACCATATTTCCATGGAATGTTAGTTACTTTAGCGTGTTTTTCTTATGTATTTGTAAGAGATTGTGTATGTTTACATATTGGTTACAGAATTGCAGTAACTGTTCATATCAAATCCTGGAATTCAGATTTCGGAATAAAAATTATGCATTAACGGATGAATGAAAAAACCCCAGCAAAAGATTGTATTGAAAACCTTGAGATGTGACTGTCGTCCATCTCTTTCCATCAGAAAATAATATCTTGTGTTGTTTATTCTCAATACGGATGATTGCAATTCGAAATTGCTAATGACATGAATTTGCACGCTAAGCAAGAAAGTTGATTCCTTTGTTATGGATATCCCAGTCACTGAAAGTCCAACCGGTTACCCTAAAATTAGCTGCAGAAACAAATATATCACCAAGATTGATAGTTAGAAGATACAAGAAGAGCTTAGGAACTACATTGAAAACTGCAACAAAGTTAACAAGAAAAAAAAACAAATAGAAGGGCAAAATACTCGAGGGTGGAGCCAGTTGAAAGCAAGGGTGTGCAATTGTACACCTAGCCTAGCTGGCTTCAAACCTTGGTTTTAGTTTCGGTCATGTATAGTTAGTTATTCAACGACTTCAAACCTTGGGAACACCAAACACTCCATGTTGACCTTAACATTCTGATGCAATTTCAATACTAGATATCAACATAGAAAAGTATAATTCGCTTGGAATTTTCAATACTAAATATCAAAATAGCTTACCATTTATTTGTAGTTACACTTGAATGATGCAACTCTAGGCATCAAAACAATATAAGAATAATTCCTAGCTCTATGCATTATATTTTCCAACTTCCCTTACTACAAAACAACTTATGTTTACGCGAGTGTAAAAAACTTTAGCACCTATGTTATATTGAGTTCTCCGCTCTTGATAAGGGCACCCATTAGGGTTAAGCATAATGGATGACTAGGGAATAGTTAGATTTGGCCGACTCTCTCTTTCTCTGCTTGTTAATTTTCTGTTCACTAACAAATGGAAGAATGAAGAGTTATGAATCAAATCTCAGTTTTGTATTGGACCCCTTACACATACCATAGGTAGATCATACAATCATCATCAACAATATAGATCGATTGTCATAATGATTTTTCCTCTCATAACTAACTTGTGATCTTTATAACTTATTCCTTTAATTTTTTTGAATCGTCTCGCTTTTCAGAATGGGTAGTGATGCAGCAGCTGCTCCCGAAGAAGAAGTCAAGAATGCTTTTCAGAACAAGCATCAAATATGTAGGGAGTTCACAGCATGCATTTAGGTCCCATAACCAGAATTAGAAGGCCATTGAAAAGGCAGATATGCAAAAAATGAGTACAACTTGTATCCTCTTAACAATATACCATACTAATAGTATATTGAAAAGACATATCTAATCACCATGAGTGATAGTTCTCGATCATTTTAACAATCTCATTTTACCACCCTGTAATTTTATGACTCATCTACCAAGTTGAATACAAATGAGTGCAACTTGTATTCTCTGAGCTACTAACCTAAAATCAAGGTGGGAGGTTACCCAAGTTGAGTACGGAAGACCTCTTCTTATATCTGGAGTATGGAATGTAATGAGCAATCCACCGCATCCGCATGACACAACATTCGGTGATTTGGAAAATTTGGAAGCACGTAAGTAGTGTTTAGTGCACTTTGCAAATGGGGAACAAAAAAAAAAAAAAAAAAAAAAAAAAAAAAAAAGCTACACAGTATTCCATTTCCAACTTCACCTGAACAACTCTTCTCACCTTAAGTCAAGTGTAAACAAGGTGTGATATTACCATTATTGAAAATGCTATTTCCACCTACTGTTATATTGAGTTCATAGCCCTTGATAAGGGCTCCACATTAGGGTTAGGCATTGATAAAGCTAGGGTATAAATAAGTGTCTCACTCTTCCACTCCAACTAAACATAGATCTAAGCCGTCTCTCATCTCTCTTTTTCGCTACATGGGTTTCTTCTCTTTTACATATTATAAATCAGATCACAGTTTTTACACATACCATGGATAGATAAGATACAATCGTCATCAACACAATGGATCTATCGTCATAATAACTTTTCCTCTAAATACCAGCTTGGTAGGTCTTTGATTTCATCATTTACGTCGTCAATCATCTCACTTGTTGATTCATTAGTCCTTGTATGGCATGAGGTTGAGATGCGTGAAACCAGTCTATCAGTTTTGATAATTAGGTAGTCTCTCTCAGTTTGTCCGTCTTGTTAAGAAACTCCAAAAAGTGCATGAATACAAAGATGTGCCTGGAATTCTATTGATCTGCATAAAAATACAGATCTTGTATTGAAGGTAATTCCACCCGCATCACCACCAGAACCAGTGGGGTTGTTGTTTATGATTATCAACGATGCACACATATAATTCATGTGATTAAGTAGTAGGACTTGAGCTCAATTTAGTCCATGTGGTCGTGGTGCGACTAAGAAAACTTAACAATATATTCTCAGCAGACAAAGCCAATTGGAGACGTTTTTGTTCAATGATGTACATAAGTGCTAGAATTAAACTTCTTGAGAGACAGTTTAACAAAAGAATAAGAAAATGAAAACTAGAAAAGTTGATGATCGAAACCAAGGACTTGCGGGTGCTAAAAATTGTGATGAGATTGTGTTGTGAAATTTAATACTAAATATCAGTGGTTAGTGATTTCCATTCATCACTCTGATACACTATTGCACATGATTACAAGCATTTGTCCCTGCATGAAACTAGAATGGTCGCTTCATTTACCATTCAAGAGGCAACAAAAAAACTCTAAAACACTCTACTCTTAGAGGGTATTAGTATTAAAGGGTATATATTAGATGAGTTCTTGGCGTGATTTTAGGTGCAAATTTTGCATCGATAGTAAATTTTCAATATGAAGCAAACCTGCCCCCTCACATGATCACATGATCTTTTTAAGGCACATAGTATCCAGTGATCCCCAAGGAAAAAGTAGTCAATATTGCTTCGTGCAACCGAATTTAGCTTGCAGGAGTCGTGTTGTGTATATCTTGATTACATAATAAAAGCTGAAACAAATTTGTTGCAACCTTGAGGACTAGCTATCATGGGTTAGGTAATCACTAATCTTAAAAATTTGTCTTACTCATTGCTTTGAAATTTCGCATTAATCTCGAGGAAATTTTTGGTGATTTCTCCTCTCAAAAATTTAATTTCTTTGGTCTTTTTTGGGTGGAATTGTATCCAATATTTTCTTCTTAGTGCAATGGGTTAGTCTTTTCGATTAGCTGAGATTGGTCTATTTTGTTTGTATTATCTAAGCTTACGGGTTAATTAGAAGACTTCATAGCTATGATGATCTGATCTGGTAGATTAATCATTTGTACTCTCACTTTGTTTCCCACTTTCGGTGTAACGCTGATTGCACGAATCTGTAATTAGCCCATAATGAACCAATCCTAATTGAGCAATAGCAATAGCACCTAGGCCATGTGACAAATCGTCCATAGAGTACACTATTGTTTGTCAATTACACTAAACCTAGCTAGTTTAATCCTACCACTTTGGATGCACTACCATATGTCTAGACCTAAATCTAACGGCTTGAAACATTAGGGTTGAGGTCCTATAAAAAGTCCTTGAAAACAGACATAACTTTCGCTGTTACTCTCTAAATTCAGATCTAGATCCGGCCTCCATCCTTCAAAGAAAAGCTGAAATGTCTTTGTAAAGCTACAATTGTAATCGCCCATGTTTCCTCCCGATACAAGTAAGGACAATTGAAATTTAATGTAGAAATTGTATGAGAAGGATATGTCTAATTTCTCCCTTCTTGTAACTAGCATTATGAATTTTCCTCTCAATTTATTTTTATTTTTATGTGAATGGTGAAACATACCCTCCCTGGTTTAGAACTGGGAAGCAAATGCAATTACAATGTAATCTTTGATTTGCTTAAATGAGAAACTACTGGAGCATTTCTTCCAATGCCTTTGTTGGAAAAAGCATTAGGTGAGTAAAAAGTTCACCTAAAAAGTTGGAGCTGCACTTTATATTGACTATTGATTCTCAACGGCGGAAAAAGAAGACGTAATTGAGACTCAATCTCCATAATGTTACAGTCAACACCTACATATATGGATGATGATGAAATATAAACATTCTTCAACAAACATACATTTATTTTGAATTCAACAATACTTTTTGAGGATGATCGTGTGTCACATGAAACGGCCGAAAAAGAAGAATTGTTGGATGATAGAAGATGAGATGTGGAAGCGGGCGGCTGGAGCTTAGATGCAGATATAGGAGAAGTAGTGTTTGCCCTAAATGAAAGAAAGAAGGGTCATCTTGATATTTATATAGTAAACCCTAAGCCTTCCCTTACAGCCTTGTACAACTTTAAGCCCATTTAGTCTTTTGTTACCCCTTATAGTCTAGGTAATGTTGGTGATCGAAATACCAAGAAATTTTGGTATGACCATTCCATCATTGCAATCTAGTACTATTTAATTTTGTACTGATGCTGCAATAATGAAGAGCCTAACTTTGAAACGCAGTGAGCATCTAGTCCTATGCCTTAGCCACGGCAGAAGGCGCGGCTAAGTGCAGCAATTTTAAAATGAAATACAACTAAAGGAAGCAATTCAAGTGACTTTATGGATAAAAGAAAAGTGTAGTTAAAACTTCAGCATTTTAGTGCATCAGTAAACTACCCATAACAAATCCAGACATATAAATTACTCATTCAGACACCGCCTTGTAAACAAAAACAGAAGGGAGACACAAACTTACAGTTACATACTTATCCAAAACACCATCAATTTCTCATGCTCATATCGCTTTTCAAATTTCTCAATCTCTTATTCTTCTCATTAAAGACAACCAACATTGGTACAATTAAATGAAACAAGCAAGACAGGCAACATATGAAATTATGCATTATCTAATGCTTAGGAAAGCTTTTGGAACACGATTCATGTAGGGGAAACCGGGGCAAGTATAAAAGATTGGTTTTTACAGTAAAAATTTTACTCGATGGATTTAATAACCTTTTCCATTATTAATGGTGATTAGTAGAGTTTCTCATCACACTCTTTATTGGTCTCAAAATCCAACAAACAAACTGTGATGGGAAGCTCTATAGTATGACGTTTAAGAAGATGGAAAAGGAAAATGCAAGTCTGGGTTTTGAAATCTGAATGGCTTCACTAGAGAGAGCCTTGTATATTTCTGAAGTCACCAGATATATACTGAACCAAAAGGATCCTCTCTAAATTAGTGTTTAAGAAACTACTATTTCGTAAATAGGATACAATGGAAATTGGGTTTTAGTTTGTGGAAAGAGAGCTCTTGTTATATCCGTAGGGGTGGTGGATATGTTGTGTTTAGGTGGCCGAGATGCGATATCTTTGACCAGCCACGTCTCAATGCAGTCTACAACTAATATTACTCATCTCAATGCAATCTATATACGCGGTAGATCATGGATAATAATTAATAAGTCACAAAGATTGGAATGAGTTACAAAGATGCAAAGCTGCAGATAATGCATTAGAGAACATTCGTCAACATCAGAAGTGTTGCTGGAGGTGTGTATGGGACACTATCGGAACAATTAGAACAACATACCGAAGAAGATGCACAAACTCTATTACCCGATATATACATCAATAAACTAAATGTTGTTAATTAATTGTTTCCTTTTCCTAGTAATTAAGCAAGCATACAAACACCAACTGATTAAGAAATTAAAATACAAAATTACAAAATTGATTACATAGATGTAGTTTGAATCTTAGATCCATCCTTTGGGTAACAAAGAGTGAAATATCACTTTCAAAATTTTTAACACACGTCTCCTGGATTGAAAAAAAGTTTGATGCAGAAGTCGAAATTTGCAAGGAAGTGTCGAAGTTGAAGGAAATGCCAAAGGAATGAGTCCACCTGAAAGCTTTCCATTCTTCTCCAGATTTGCATTTCTTCCTTCACCATTCAGTGGCTAGTATCATAAATGAAGTTGATCTCCCACTTCGGAAGAGTTTGTGAGGGTCAATAGTGGGTTTAGGATGAAACCCACTTCCTTTGATCTACTTTTGAGAGGAGAAATCATTATGCTAAATCAAAGATGATGATCTCCATCCATGGTATATGTAATGGTTCCCACACAAACCCATCGTTCAATTCATAACTCATTATTCTGGGTTTGTTTTAGACGAAGAAGATTTGTTGGGTGATGGAGATCAAAGATAAAAGTGCGGAGGCGGCGGAGGGGAGGATTTTATGATGATGTAGTTTTTCCCTAAAGGAAAATTGATCATGTTAATATTTATAGTGAACCCTAAGCCTGTGGAGTTTGGGAGAAACACCTTGTCCAACTGGAGCTGGTCAAAGTCATGCAATCTAGTGATCACTAACGGGAGAGTACCAACAAATTTGAGTTTTACATTGGTTTGTCTTCTCGAGCAGTGTTGTCCGGCACCGTTTTGCGGGAAGCTATCCCACTCAAGCGGGTTTTTTGCCGTCAGATCACTATAAAACTCAGATCTAACAGCCTTGAACCCTTTACGGGAAATGGTGGGTCCTTTCCTGATATGCGAATCCAACATTTGATTTTATCATCTAATATAGAAGCCGCTTGAGCGGAATAGCTTCAGGCAAAACGGTGCGGGATAGCATTTGTATTCTCTTGAACATAGCCCACCCAAAAAGTTTAATTTAAAACGAAAATCCAAAGTTACCAAAGAAGTCTTAATTTTTTAACTAATAATCCTCTAGGTGTAAAGCTACAATTTGTATTCGCCCATGTTTCCTCCTGATTAGCATCATGAATTTTCCTCTCAAATTTTTTATTTTTACCTGCATGTTGTAATATACCCTCCCTGGGTTAGAACTTAGAAGCAAATGTAATTGCATTGTCTCAATTGAATCACCTCTTAATAAAAAAAAAATATTGTATAATGTATAAATTTGATTCCACTTGCAAGCACTTTCAAGCATATGTCAATCGGCTAGTAATGATCAAAGTTTACTTTTGCACTTCAACTATTTCTGATTTTGAAGAGATACTGTTCCAGGAATTCTATGAGATAAAGGAAATTAGGGCATTTAAAAACAACTTTAGGATGTGATAATGAATTGGTTAGTATGTTCTCATATTTTTTACCTGGTTGATAAATATGGGATTAAGAAACGTTGATCGTTGTAATTTATTCAAATAATACTACTCAACGAACCCTCTCTACTAAGCCTTCTCCAGGATCGATATTATGTTGTTAAAGAGTAGTATTTGTATGCCGTTTTTCTTCTTCCGTGCCTCCAAGTATGTTGTTGATTATTTTGTTCGATAAATATCGGATTTAGAGTGTTATTTTACCGGAATTTGTCGATTAGAGACTTGTAATGCAAATGCAAATTTGTAAAATTGACACGAAATATATACCAACTCTTTTCTTACGAAAAATGTAGAGTGATATAGGGCAAAGTGAGTATCTACGCGCCAAATAATATGATATATAATAGCTTACCGACAAAATTTGGGTTACAATGTCACATATTAGGACGCGTTATAGGTTTTGATTCACCGTAAACATTTCATGCCAAGAGGTACCTAATTTTTTCGGTTATGTTTAGAACATAATTTGAGAATACCAAATAATGAGGTCGAATCTGTATCACATTGAAAATTTAAAATCAAAGGGGGATAGCTTATTATTCGCGGAACACTAATTACATTTTTAGTGTGGTAAGCCGGAGATTTTAGTTCACCAGACAAATAACTCTTTAGAACAAGGTTGCAATGGAAAAATAAAATAAAAAAGACTCCTAATAATCCATGCGGCATCAAAGAAAATGTTGGGGAACTAGCCTGTCGTCATCACCAAGTGGGCTGTATGCCTAAACAAACCCATCATGACCAGCTGCGGGCTGATCTGGTGCCTCGTCTCATGGGCACATTTTAGTGTTCATATTTGTATAAGGCATTAGGGTTCTGTAAGATCATCTCATCTCATTTATAAAAACCACATGAAACACCAGTTATGGCTGCGCATAGACATCTCCTTCTTCATTATCAACACCGCCACCACCATAATGAATGATTGTTGTAAATAAAATATGGGTTTTGTAAACCTTAGAGAGAGGGACGAGGTTTGATTTGGGTAATTGGTATGGTTGGGTTCGTAAATAGGGTTTTTATTGGCAACACACAACGAAGGGTTTTCAATCGGAAGAGTAAGTGGGATCAAAAGTACTGAGATGAGTGTCAACATTCTAATTTATATTTTAATTTAATTCAGCGAAAATGAAATTCATAGATCTTATATCTTTGTTCAAGAGATTTTTAGTTTTTGCTTTATTATTATGAATGAATGATTAATTAAGAGAATGAATGTTAGTATTGATTTCTAGTTTAACCAATTATATTGTGCTCACTATATTCTACTCTGCTTTGCAGTTTGATTAAAGCTCTGTGGATGAAGGATCACAAATTGAAAATTCTCTAATTGAACTAGCACCAGCGAAGAGTTACTAAAGCTGGACTTGGGATTAAGCTCGTCAATAGCACAATGTTCTTAAGAAATCTCTCTGAAAAGCTCAAAGACAAGATACCATTAGCAGCAGCTAAAGCTTAGAAGAACTAGATCTGATTGGCAAAAACTTGAAAGAATGAAATAGAAAGGAAATAAAGAAACTTGAAGAATTGCGGAGACAACACAAAAGATTGAACAAACAGTCAGTCAACAAGAAATCAAGTGGGCGAGTCATCTGCAAAGCAAAATGAGAGTGATTTGAAAACCCAAGGGCACGATTCATTGACCGATGAAATTAAGATGATTTTAGAGAAACAAGTTGAAGATTTAATGACACCAGATAGAGGTTCCGGCAATGATCACTACAACAAAATGTGCTATAGATCACACGCCAAACATCACAACTTATGAACACTTATGGTCTTTTTATGGATAAAACTTAAAGACCATTAATATTATAGTGTTTGTGATCTTTGATATGAAGACCTTCCCATATATCTCATACATTTTAAGTAGTGTGATCTTACAATTTGAACATTTAACTACTTTCAACATTATTTTGTGATGAAAAGTTTGTCCATTAAGCTTTTTTGATAGATTTAAAAAAAAAATTGTGGTGAGCGTGGCTCGAACCCGCGACCTTCAGGTCCATTAGAGGAAAATAAGATAGCCCACGTAGTTTTTGGGGGTCCAATAGAAAAACCTATTTTCTACTCCTCGAATTCTCAGTCAACTTTTTTCTCATTTTCGCTCCGTCTCTCTCCCTCCAGAGCTCCTATCGATTTTTCTCTCTCGATTTTTCTCCATAGAAAATTTAAGGAACGATCTCAAAACTTTCTCCGGCTGAAGAAATCATTATTTCATTTGGATTCAGGTAGGATTCAACTGGTTCCCCTCTTGTTTGGGTTGATTTTGTGGTTGAGATTTGAAATTAGGGTTGATTTTGTAGTTGTTTTGATTTTTATTTTCAATTTGGTTTGTCTGCAGGCGTACGCGATCTAAACTTGGAGTGAGATTTTTTTTGGAAATCGGTGAAATTTGATTTGGTATTACAATTGAAACTCGAATCTATCTCTGCTGACTTGATTTAGGTTTGCTGTAAAAAAATTGCGATGTTTGGTTCTAATTTAGATTAGTTGTTTTCTTACTTTTACTTGGTAGATTGCTTAGTTTATAGAGATTGATTTGTTTATAGAGATCGATTTGATATTTCCTCAAGTATTTTTTCTTCAAGGAAATTAGTTGAAATCAGTGGAGTACTAAGTTCATGTTTGGTGTATCTTCATATGTTCGAAAGACTCATCCCCTTTTCTCATCAAAGTAATGCTCTCTCTGGTGTGTTTAGTCTTAAGACCTCCACTCACATTACAAGGTACACCATCTATTTGTTAAGCTACAAATTGTGCTATCACTCAGTTGTTGATGACATTTGACTTTATTTGATTGAACAATATCATCGAGTCTTTGGAGTGTAGGAGTAGCTATATTAATCGTATATTTCTCATTGATTGTTACCGAAATATCATTTACGCTTGTGATCTAGAGTCAAAACTTATTGAATTTTTGGAGTACGGCAGTAGAATCGCCTAGGTTTATAGTAAATATTTTAAAATCACTTGTGTGTTGATATGGATTTGAAACTTGCGGGAGTTGTTTTCTTATGTTCCCCTAGTATAACTATGAGTTCATGGAAGGTGTAGTTAAAACTTAAATGGCCAGACATTATAACTATGAACTTCACAAGCTTTCTTCTTACTGTGTATTTATTCAGCTGTCTTCATGAATCCCTGCTCATTAAAAGAATAATAATAACAATATCATTTTTATTGCATCATATAGTATCATTTTTGCATCATACAGTATCAGTTTTTTTGTCTGCTGACCAAAGTTGTTTGCTTCCCCTTGGTTAGTAGCGCATATGGATTTAATTTGATTGAATAATCAAGCTGAAAACTCTTAAAGTAATGTGAAACTAAAGTCTAATTGGTATAGTTTCGGTATATAGTCTAATTCGTATAGTTTCGGTATATAGCTATTTTCTTGTTTTTGGAATTGCAAGAACCATTTTGTTGTTCTTTTTGAGAGAGATTCTTGAATTTGGGTCTCAAATGTTGTTTAAGGCTTCATATCTTGGGCTGCATTATGTTAGCGTATCACACAAATGACATAGTGTAGCATGACTTGTTTGCATCCATAGTGCTTTCGGATGCTAAGTTACTGTACTGGCCCCACATTAAAAAAAGGTCAAAATGTGGCTGTCTCCATCTAATTCCATATGTAAAGTCTAGATCTACATGGTGTTTCTGTCAGGGTTATGTCTCTTTTATCATTTTCATATGGTTGCTCACCTTAGGCTAAAGAAGATGTCAAGGTCTCTTTTTACATTAGAAACCTATCTAGAATATCTCTCTTTTTATTTGTTCAGTTAAGTGTACTGTAAGTCTGTATGAGTCTCTCTTTTAGTGTGTTGTTTCACTGTTAGAGATATTAAGGCATTAAGGGATACCAGATTTTGTGGAATCTTCCTACTGCATTCTGTTGGTACATGTTTGATTTGTCTCATCTGACCGAAAGGTAGTATTGAGAAGTACTGGAAGAGGTAAGGTGTTGCTCGGGCCATTGCTCAAGTTGATTGTCTATTTTATAGTTTATGTAGCGTCTACACTATGAGTAGTTTCAGTGGCCTATGTTACCATCGGTGCTCTTTTCAGACTTGATTGCTTTATATCACGCTGTTTATGGGAGAAAATCGCATCTGCCGAATTTGGTAAATTCGATGGTGGAGAGACTGGTTTAAACCCTTAAACAAATATGTTGCACGTGTGCACTTTTAATTCGAGATATCAATATGTACAACTCTGGACTAAACAAAGAAGATGGCTATTCCAGATTTGCTTCGGTCACAAAGTGGAGGAGAAGGGTTGATTTGGGGAGGATAGCGAAGAAGGGTGATGAGACCAGAGAGTTCTGGCTAGGTAGTATCTCGAATTGTATCATAAGTGAGAAGCTTGCGAAAGCTTGCTAGCGATGGAAGCTTTTGAGATAGCTTGCAAAGTGGCTATCTGATAGTATTGTATTTTGCCTGACCAAGACTTGTGTGTTTTGGAAGAATAGGTGAAACCTATTTATACAAGTGAGATTGAACGCACCCTGGCCTCATTAAGGAATTGAGTAAATGTGTCAATTAAAACAGAGGAGGTGGAAACCGTTGGCTTTATTGTGAAAAACGTTTTCACCATAAATTTCCTTATATAATTGACCGTATTCATTCCTTGCACGCCTTGATTTATTGCGAGCGTAGTATACGCTGCACACTGTGACCGCCAAACCAAAACCCCAAGAAAGCATCCCCCAGTTTATGTTGATATCTCGAGAGTGGGCGCAAGTGGCAATGCCAAAGTTGCTAGTGAAGCGTTGCGGCATGTTCCAATTGCATGTGCGGGATATCTCGACCGCAAGTTATACTTTGAGCGCGGATGGCAATGACAATGTCGCTAGTGGAGCATGTGTGGCATGTGCGGTATTCCTTGTAAATTGGCTAGCAGGTTGGGGATAAAAGTGGCTAGTGGTTGCGTGTTGGCATGTGCCAATGGCACGCACGGACACTTTAGCAAAGTCGTGGGCGCTACAATTGGATAGTGGCTTGGGATAGAAAGTGGATAGTGGTAAGGTGTTGGCATGTGCCAATGGCACCTACGGCCACCTTGGCCAAGTCACGGGCACTACAATTGGATAGCGGCTTGGGATAGAAAGTGGCTAGTGGTAACGTGATGGCATGTGCTAATGGCACGTACGGACACCTTGGCCAAGTCGCGGGCACCACAATTGGATAGCGGCTTGGGATATAAAGTGGCTAGTGGTAACGTGTTGGCATGTGCCAATGGCACGTATGTCCACCTTGGCCAAGTCGCGGGCGCTATAATCGGGTAGCGGCTTGGAATAGAAAGTGGCTAGTGGTAACGTGTTGGCATGTGCCAATGGCATGAACGACCACTTTGGCCAAGTCGCGGGCACTACAATTGGATAGCGGCTTGGGATAGAAAGTGGCTAGTGGTAACGTGTTGGCATGTGCCAATGGCACATACGTCCACCTTGGCCAAGTCGAGGGCGCTACAATTGGATAGCGGCTTGGAATAGAAAGTGGCTAGTGGTAACGTGTTGTCATGTGCCAGTGGCACGCATGGCCACTTTGGCCAAGTCACGGGCGCTACAATTGGGTAGCGGCTTGGAATAGAAAGTGGCTAGTGGTAACGTGTTGGCATGTGCCAATGGCCCGTACATCCACCTTGTCCAATTCGCGGGCGCTACAATTGGGTAGCGGCTTGGAATAGAAAGTGGTTAGTGGTGCGTGTTGGCATGTGTCAATGGCACGCACGGCTAATTTGACCTTGTTGCACGGTTTGCAAGCCTAGGTCGCCATTTTTGGCATGTGCCAAAAGGTATAGCGACTTAGAAATTGGCTAGTGGTGCGTGTTGGCATGTGCCAATGGCACGCACGGCCAAGTTGACTTAGTTGCACGGTTTGCAAGCCTAGGGCTCTATTTTTGGCCTGAGCCAAACGGTATAGCGGCGTAGAAATTGGCTAGTGGTGCGTGTTGGCATGTGCCAATGGCACGCACGGCCAAGTTGACCTAGTTGCACGGTTTGCAAGCCTAGGGAGCTATTTTTGGCATGTGCCAAATGGTATAGCGGCTTAGTTTGGCATGGTTGCATGTGGGTGTAGTATGTGGTTTGGTTTTGGCGTCGTTGCCATGGTGCGCAGTATGCGGCTTGGTTTTGGCGTCGTTGCCATGGTGCGTAGTATGCGGCTTGGTTTTGGCGTCGTTTCCATGGTGCGCAATATACGGCTTGGTTTTGGCGTCGTTGCCATGGTGCATAGTATGTGGCTTGGTTTTGGCGTCGTTGCCATGGTGCGCAGTATGCGGCTTGGTTTTGGCGTCGTTTCCATGGTGCGCAGTATGCGGTTTGGTTTTGGAATTAGGGTTCTGTGTCGAAAACACTAATCTGGTATTTTGAAAAAATACCCCCATTAATTATTGACACCGGAATTAAATGCTCGTAGTTAATGTGTTGCGGGTAATACTAGGTCATGGGGTTTTACGATTTTACCCCTTATCTAAAATCCACCATCGACATTAAATCCCCTGCTTAGCTTAGAACAGGAGCTTTGTTGCGAGGTAAGCATAAGATGGTGCCAAGACAAGATCTGAAAGAGAAACGGGAGATTTATCTGACCTTTTTTTTTCTGAGATGCGGACTGGATTCGGAATCCTCGTCCTTGGCAGTTTTGCATGGAGCATGAGGTTGGCACAATTTGGTGGAAATGGATGGCTGGGAAGCATTGAGTTGCTGGCGTGAGTTGAGAAATTGAGCGTCCTGGCGGGGCCGGTGGACGTGATAGCTGGTGCGACTTTAGAAGTTGGCGTGCTAGTTGGTGGGGCCGGTGGAAGATGGACGTGATAGTTGACGCGGCTTGGGAGACATTAACAGGTCAACGCGATTGGTGGGACCAGCGAAAAGTTGGGAAACAGTTTTGACTTTTCTTCACACAAGGCTTTTAATTAGGGAACCATTCATGCCAAAAGCGTTATGTTCCTCATTATTTCTTTTCCTTTTTTAGGATTCCGCATTCATTTTCAGCATAACCACACCATCTCCCTTTTGATAAAAGGTTCTTCTTGTTGAGCTCTTTTCCTTCTTTATTATGTTGCCCAGAGACGGATCATCCTCCAATCATCCAGATTCTCCGGGTAAGGACGCAAGATCCGACTCTTGCAAAAGCATCCCAACTAGAGTTATGCGGGTCAAGAAAATCATACCAGTATGTTCCCTTTTCTTCTCCTGATCAGTGTTTACTTCATCATTTGTTCATTGGTGAATGAGAAATTCTTCTTCCATACAGCGATATCCCGTTGGATCATGTGTTACTGTTATCGATGAAGATGATCTAGTTGCTCCCCTGCCTCCAAACCCGACTCCGTTGGCTGGGCCATATTGCTACCAGGATCGTAATGAAATGATGTTCGTCTGCCTTGGTTTCCGTGGTGAATCGCCTTCTACCAATGATCGTTGAAATGGAGAGTTCATTCATTCGTGCTGTTGCAGAGCCGTTAATTCAGAGATGGGAGAGCATGGTGGCTACCTGTGAGTCCTTGGAGTTCAACATCAGCTGGTTGCGGCATCGTCTTGATATTGTGAAAGTTGACAGAGCTGGTATTCTTGCTGGTGTGATTCCTGCCACCAAAGCCATTCTGGAAGAGGAGAAAGCTTTGGCCATGGAGTCTCAGAGGATCGAATGGTTAACTCGAGATTTGAAGAGTAGGACTGAGAGATATCATAGTCGATTGAAGATGATGTTTTGCAGGGACTATGATTTACTAGATGGGGTTTTCTGATTTATGTTGCAATATTTATTTTATTTTATTTTTTTCAAAAGATTTCGAATGAATAAAGGAATTTTTATTAATCTGTTGGGATGTATGGAAGTTTTGATAATAGGTAAGGAAAAACGTAAGCAAAAGGAGTGTTGGGTGTGTACACTTTGATGTAGCGTGTTGCGGGAAAGCAATCAAGCATAGTATGCTTTGAGCCATTTTCCGTTGATGACTTCCTCTAGTTTTCCTCCATCTTTTTTGATAATCTTGTAGTACCCGTTGTGGTATGCCTTGGTGATTATGTATGGCCCTTCTCATTTGGGAGAAAACTTTGGTGCCGATACATCCTGCTGAATGTGCTTGGCAGTTTTCAGCACCAAATCTCCCTTTTTAAAAACTCTAGGCTTCACGGTGTTGTTGTATGCCTTGGAAATCCTGTTTCTGTATGCTTGTGCATGTTCTTCCGCCCGAGATCTTCTAGAGTTTATAGTGTCTAGTTCTGCTATTCTGGCGTTCAGCGTCTCGGCTTCACTCCATTGGGGTCCACTTGCGGCGGCGATTCGGGTAGATGGAATTTTGATTTCTGCCAGGAGAATAGCATATGTGCCATAGACAAGAGAGTAGGAAGACATGCCGGTGGAGCTTCTAGAAGATGTACTGTATGGAGAGAGCCATTGGAAGCTGCTCATGCCAAGTCCTGGGATTATCGTGTACTGTTCGGCTGAGGATCCGGATCAAAGTCTTGTTGGTGCTTTCGGCTTGCCCATTTACCTGCGCGTAGTAGATGGTGGAGAAGACTTGTTTAATGTCGTACCCCTCAAGTAAGTCTTGTACCTGCTTGTTAGTGAAAGGTGTGCCATTTTCGGTGATGATATGCTTAGGTACGCCGAAACGACAGATGATGTGTTCCTTGATGAATGCTACGATTGTGGCTCCGTTGGTTCCTTTCAGTGGGACCGCTTCAACCCATTTGGTAAAGTACTCGGTTGCGGTTATTATGTATTCGTGATGTTTCGAGGATGGCGGGTTGATTTTTCCGATGATGTCGAGTCCCCATCTATAAAAGGGCCACGGGCTACTTATTGAGTGTAGGGTGCTGGAGGTGCGTGGATGAGATTTCCGTGGACCTGACATTCACGGCATTTCTAAACGAAAGCGTCTGCGCCATCTTCCATGGTTGGCCAGTAGTACTTCTCATGTATCTATAGGAACAACTTGTGTTTCCCTTGGTGTTCGCCATCGTGTACTTCTCTTAATATAACTGGGACTTATGTATCGCCTAAGCACCGTAGTATACTTCCCCTGAAACTCTTGCGATATAAAACCCCATCGTGAAACACAAATATCTTGGACTTTAGTTTTAGCTTGGATGCGTCTTCTTTGTAGGCAGGGAGAATGCCATCGCGGAGGAAACTGATGTATGGCTCTTTCCAGTCCCCAGGATGGTTGATGTTAAGGACTTTTCCTTGACATGGGGGTGCCTTGCAATTGGGGCACATCTTCTGGAGCAATCGTGATTGGGCTTCCATTTCCGGCTAAAAATATCCAAGTCATTGTAGGCGGCGGTGGAGGGTTACCACCAATGTGATTCCACAGACTTATGTATGGACATGTTCAAGTTGCTGCTGTGCTTCTTAATTTCTAAGACACCTTGACAGGGAGTTATCCGGGTTTCGATGATACAGAACATTTTGAAGTACGAAGAAGTTTCGCAAAGTCTTGAGACTGACTTTCCCTTGGAAAAGTGAGCTGTTGAGTTCTTGGATGATAGGGGCTCTCCAGTCATCGTCTTCGGTCTTCTCAGCTTGTGAAATCCACGTTGACGCTATGGTTCATTTCCTCACTGCCAGGAAGTCGGCGTACTTATAACCGCTTAGGCCAATGTGTGTGATAGTTGCATCGGCGAAGTAATTCAGTAATCTTTGTGCTTCAGTTCTGTATGGTTCCAGCGTTAACTCTTTCAATGCGTAAATCCCGTTCACCTGGTTGATGAGCAGTTTAGAATCCCCTCTTATCTCCAAACGTGTGGCCCCAGCTTGTTTAGCTAGTGACAATCCTATGAGGAAGGCTTCGTATTCTGCTGAGTTATTGGTGCAGGGGAAGTCCAGCTTGAAAGAGTGTGAAAAAACTTCCCCAGCAGGGGATACTAGTACTATACCCGCTCCTCCAGTATTGGTGCTGGGGGTGGATGAGCCTTCGAAGAACAACAACCATGCTTCTTCTTTGACTGAGAGAATTTCTGGAAAGTCCCCAGGGAGATCTTCACGTAGTTCCGCGGTGTTTTCTCCTAGGAATGATGCAAGCAAGTCTGCGATGTCCTGTCCTTTTATGTCCCTCGGGGAAGTACACGTTATGTCGAACTCTGATAGATGTATGAGCCACTTATCCGGCCTCCCTATCAGGGCAGGTTTTTAGAGTAGAAACCTTACAGGATTTGACTTTGATATCAGTATCACCTTATTGGAAAGGAGGTAGTGCTTGAATTTCTAAGTGTAGTGGATCAGTGCTAAACATGATTTTTCCGCTCTAGAGTATCTGAGTTCGGCATCTCTTAACATACGACTGAATTAGTATATGGGATACTCGGTTCCTTCGTCATCTTCTTGAGCGAGGAGAGATCCAATGGCAGTTTCGCTGAAAGCTGTATAGAGACATAGCGGTTTCCCTCGCATAGGAGATTTCATGATGGTCGGGGAAGATAGTGTTTATTGGATCTTCTGATATGCTTCTTGTTGAGACGCAGTCCATTTGAAACTCAACCCCTTTTTTAGCAAAGGGGTGAAAGCGGTAATGAGTTGTGCCAGTCCTGGTGTGAAGCGGCGAATGTAGTTTATCTTACCCATGAAAAACTGGAGCTCCTTTACAGTTCGTGGGGACGGCATCATCAGGATATCTTGTGTCATGATTGGGTCGACCTTTATCCCTGCATCCGTTACTTGGAACCCTAAGAACTTCACCGAAGAGACGCCGAAAAAGCATTTCAAAGGGTTCATCTTCAATTTATACTCGCGGAATCTTTCAAATACTCGTCGCAGTGTCTCTGGATGATCTTCACGAGTCTTTGATTTAACCACCACATCGTCTACGTAATCTTCAACTTGTTGCGTCATGATCATACATATTTATCTGGTTGTAGCCGCTATATCCATCCATAAAAGAGAACATGGCGTGCCCACTGGTAGCGTCTACCAGCATGTCGATGTTAGGGAGCGGAAAATCATCTTTAGGGTAGCACTTGTTCAAATCTCTGAAGTCGACACAGCACCTGATCTGGTCATTTTTCTTTTTGACGGGAACGATATTGTCTAACCAAGTGGGGTGATGAATGGGCTTGATGAAACCAGCGGCTAGTAGTTTTTGAACTTCCACCTTTATTTGTTCTTACACATCGTGCCTGAATTGTCTTGGAAGTTGCTTGACCTGTTTGGACCCGGGTATCACATGTAGATGGTGGGTAACCAGTTTTTCATCCAAACCAGGAATTTCTTCGTATGTCCATGCGAATACGTCTTGGTATTCCTTGAGTAGATCGACTAGCTTCGACCGTTCCGTTGAGTGTAAGGTTGAACTGATTAAAATAGGGCGTGGGAATTCCTCATCCCCTATATTGGAAGTGTCGAGCTCGTCTGTTGTTAAGTCGGTCCCGTCTTGCAGCTTCTGAGGAGCATCGGGAACTTCCTCCTGATCGTTGTGAAGACATTCTCTTTGGCGGATAGACCGGATTGTGGTCTCCCCTATTAATTGCTAATAGCGATGATAATACGTGAGCTTTCCCTTTTTGCTTCGTCTTGCGGTAAAGGTGTGTTCTCGCTTAGCGTGGGTACGGGTTGCACCCTGGCCAAGAAACGGGGAATTGGCGAGTCTTCTTTCTGATGGGACGGCGGGAGATAGGTCTTCTTTGCTGAGTAGCTCTGGTTCATTGCCGTCTCTGTGACGTCCACTTTGGCAGCTGGAAACTATGCACCTTGGTCGTCGCATCCCTTGAGCCCTTCGGCCCATTTGTCTTTATGCAGTAGATAGGTGCATAGGGGGATAGTGACGCAGGGATGCAGACTACTTTCCCATTTAGAACTTTTTTTAGACATTGATGGTATATCGAGGGAACGATTCTGAGATCATGCAGCTATGGCCTTCCCAGTATCATTTGGTAATCTGGTTCCTTTTCGATCACTTCGAACTTCACTCTTGATTGAATTGGTCCCACTGTCAGATCCAGGATGATGTAACCATATGTGCTAGTTTGGTTGCCCTCGAAGTCTGTCATCGTAGTAGGCTATCGCATGACCTCGTTAGGTCGTACCCTGGCGGTTGTGAGTGTTTTGAGGGTGATGATGTTGGAATATGCACCTGTGTCAACAAGCGCTCTCCTGAATTCTGTGCTCCTGATGAGGGTCGTAACATGCAGGGCTCGGTTATGGCCCTCTTCTACCATCATGTCGTCTTCAGTAAAAGTAATGCTGCCAGCGGATCTCCCAGGTGTTCTTGGAGTCCCCGTGGGTACTGGGACTGGAGATGCGTTCAACGCTATTTCGTTAATGGCTGAAAACATTTTTACCCGCTGATCTCTTGAGAGGTGCAACAATTCGCACAAATTCTTTACCAACGCGGTCGCCTCCTGATCAGCCGGCTTCCGGTTAGCGGTGAAACCATTAATTTGAGGATGCTCATTCGGGATGTTAGTCCCCTGTTCCTGATATTCTGGAAGGCATGAACCACTTAGCTCCGATTTTAAGCTGATGGGGAATTCGAGTATGTTGTTGATCGCATCCTTCATTAGATCCACATTTCTGGCGTGAATATCCTGAGCTCGCATCAGTTCAACCATTCTTGGGAGTTCTTCACTGGTTGTATTGATTCCAGAAGTTGGCGGATCGTCATGTCTTCGAGCAGGATCATTATTTGCGGATATGGTTTGATAGCCAACCATGTTCGCGCGAATTCTTGAGGGTAGAACCTAGGTCCCGATATTGTAACTGAGAGATGGAAACTCCCGCTGTGGTCGCCAATTATTTATGGGAGAAAATCGCCTCTGCCGAATTTGGTAAATTCGATGGTGGAGAGACTGGTTTAAACCCTTAAACAAATGTGCTGCACGTGAGCACTTTTGATTCGAGATATAAATCTATACAACTCTGGCCTAAACCAAGAAGATGGTCGTTCCAGATTTGCTTCGGTCACAAAGTGGAGGAGAAGGGTTTATTTGGGAAGGATAGCGAAGAAGGGTGATGAGACCAGAGAGTTTTGGCTAGGTAGTATCTCGACTTGTATCAGAAGTGTAAAAGCTTGCGGAAGCTTGCAAGTGATGGAAGCTTTTGAGAGAGCTTGCAAAGTGGCTATCTGATAGTATTGTATTTTTCCTGACCAAGACTTGTGTGTTTTGGCAGAATAGGTGAAACCTATTTATACAAGTGAGATTGAACATACCCTGGCCTCATTAAGGAATTGAGTAAATGTGTCAATTAAAACATAGGAAGTGGAAACCGTTGGCTTTATGGTGAAAGCCGTTTTCACCATAAATTTCCTTATATAATTGACCGTATTCATTCCTTGCACGCCTTTCTTTATTGCGAGCGTAGTGTATGCTGCAGGCTGTGACCTCCAAACCAAAACCCCAAGAAAGCATCCCCTAGTTTATGTTGATGTCTCGAGAGTGGGCGCAGCTGGAAATGCAAAAGTTGCAAGTGAAGCGTTGCGGCATGTGCCAATGGCATGTGGGGGATATCTCGACCGCAAGTTATACTTTGAGCGCGGATGGTAATGCTAAAGTCACTAGTGGAGCATGTGTGGCATGTGCCAATGGCATGTGCGGGATGCCTTGGAAATTGGAAAGCAGGTTGGGGATAAAAGTGGCTAGTGGTTGCATTTTGGCATGTGCTAATGGCACGCACGGCCACTTGGGCCAAGTCGCGGGCGCTACAATTGGATAGCATCTTGGGATAGAAAGTGGATAGTGGTAACGTGTTGGCATGTGCCAATGGCACGTACGGCCACCTTGGCCAAGTCGGGGGCGCTAAAATTGGATAGCGGCTTGGGATAGAAAGTGGCTAGTGGTAACGTGTTGGCAAGTCCCAATGGCACTCACGGCCACTTTGACCAAGTTGCGGGCGCTAAAATTGGATAGCGGATTGGGATAGAAAGTGGCTAGTGGTAACGTGTTGGCATGTTCCAATGGCACATACGGCCACCTTAGCCAAGTCGTGGGCGCTACAATTAGATAGCGGCTTGGAATAAAAAGTGACTAGTGGTAACGTGTTGGCATGTGCCAATGGCACGTACAGCCACCTTGGCCAAGTCGCGGGCGCTACAACTGGATAGAGGCTTAGGATAGAAAGTGGCTAGAGGTAACGTGGTGGCATGTGCCAATGGCACGTACTGCCACGTTGGCCAAGTCGCGGGCGCTACAATTGGATAGCGGCTTGGGATAGAAATTGGCTAGTGGTAACGTGTTGTCATGTGCCAATGGCACGCAAGACCACCTTGGCCAAGTCGCGGGCGCTACAATTGGATAGCGTCTTGGGATAGAAAATGGTTAGTGGTAACGTGTTGGCATGTTCCAATGGCACGTACGGCCACCTAGGCCAAGTCGCGGGCGCTACAATTGGATAACGGCTTGGAATAGAAAGTGGCTAGTGGTAACATGTTGGCATGTGCCAATGGCACGCACGGCCACATTGGCCAAGTCGCGGGCGCTACAATTGGATAGCGGCTTGGGAGAGAAAGTGGCTAGTGGTAATGTGTTGCCATGTGCCAATGGCACGTACATCCACCTTGGCCAAGTCGCGGGCGCTACAATTGGATAGCGGCTTGGAATAGAAAGTGGCTAGTGGTAATGTGTTGGCATGTGCCAATGGAACGCACGGCCACTTTGTCCAAGTCGCGGGCGCTACAATTGGGTAACGGCTTGGAATATAAAGTGGCTAGTGGTAACGTGTTGGCATGTACCAATGGCACGTACAGCAACCTTGGCCAAGTCGTGGGCGCTAGAATTGGGTAGCGGCTTGAAATAAAAAGTGGCTAGTGGTGCGTGTTGGCATGTACCAATGGCACGCACGGCCAAGGTGACCTAGTTGCACGGTTTTCCTAGGGCGCTATTTTTGGCATGTGCCAAATGGTATAGCGACTTAGAAATTGGATAGTGTTTCATGTTGGCGTGTGCCAATGGCACGCACGGCCAAGTTGAGCTAGTTTCACGGTTTTCAAGCCTATGGCGATATTTTTGGCATGTGCCAAACGGTATAGCGGATTAGAAATTGGCTAGTGGTGCGTGTTGGCATGTGCCAATGGCACGCACGACCAAGTTGACCTAGTTGCACAGTTTGCAAGCCTAGGGCGCTATTTTTGGCATGTGCCAAATGGTATAGCGGCTTAGTTTGGCATGGTTGCCTGTGGGCGCAGTATGTGATTTGGTTTTGACGTCGTTGCCATGTTGCGCAGTATGCGACTTGGTTTTGGCGTCGTTGCCATGGTGCGTAGTATGCGGCTTGGTTTTGGCGTTGTTGCCATGGTGCACAGTATGCGGCTTGGTTTTGGCATCGTTTCCATGGTGCGCAGTATGCGGCTTGGTTTTGGCGTCGTTTCCATGGTGCACAGTATGCGGCTTGGTTTTGGCGTCGTTGCCATGGTGCGCAGTATGCGGCTTGGTTTTGGAATTAGGGTTCTGTGTCGAAAACCCTAATATGATATTTTGAAAAAATACCCCCATTAATTATTGACACCTGAATTAAATGCTCGTAGTTAATGTGTTGCTGGTAACACTAGGTCATGGGATTTTACGATTTTACCCCTTATCTAAAATCCACCATCGATACACGCATAGGTGAAATTCACTAAGGGTCTTGATGGAAATATTACTTTCTTCAAAGTGGATTATAACTTAGGACATATTTGTTGTACCTTATGCTTAAGCTTCACATTTGTTATAAACGTTTTTGGTTTTAGCCATCTGTTGTGAATTGTAGAGTGTTTGAACAACTTAGAAGTTCAAACTTATCTCATGCTTTGTCGACCTTAGTTTATTTTTTATATATGGATTTTTTTTCTCTCTTAAATCGTAGGACAAGTTGATTGAACAGGTGAAAGAAGGTTCCCTTGTCACAAGCGACAGTAATGATATCCTAACACTTGCTTTGGGGACTGCTGAACAGTCTAGAAATGTTAGAGGCATGGGAAAGTTTGTTTCACATGGATCTTACTTTCATACTGCGCGACCAAATATGCAAGAGGAAAGAGAGGCTAGATTGAGGGTGGAAGCTGAACTTTGTCAAACGAAGCAAAGACTAGCTCGTGTAGAAGAACAATTAGCTCGTGTTCTCCAAACACAGGTAACATAAGCTTCAACACCTTTACTCTTCATTTTTTACTCTTATTGTTTGAGGTAGTGCACCAATAGATAAGCAATTACTCTCCTATGTAGTAGATCACATCACAATAAATATATGCAACAACTATAGAAACACACAACCTAACTTAGTAATCAAATGCATTCATGGTAATATTGTTGATGACTTCATGTGGTTTGATATGTTTGAACACATAGCTCTTTCTCCTATCTTTAAGTCAAAATTCAGAATGACTGATATACATATTATGCAGGGTGGATCTGCACCAAGCTACCACTGTTCAAATACAGAATCAAGCTCAGAAAGTGAGAGGATTTCTCGCCTAGAAGCCCAACTTGCCATCTTCATGGGGATTCAAGTAAGTTGCATGTGTGACAGTAGGTTGAATTATGCTTAGATGATGAAGTAAATAAGTTCTTTATTTAGCATTTTATTATTATGTTATTGGTGATATGTTAACAGGGAGCTAAGGCCTCGATATACACGCATCAAAACCATTCAGCTACGAGCAAACCTTCGGTAAGCATAAACTCCTTAGATAATATAGATGTAGGATAATTATGTAGCTAGATGTACAGATACAGAGAATAATATGACAGATGAAACTACATTTTATATTTATAAACTCTTAGAATGTTCATTGTTCCTGGGTTTTTATTGTAGTCGTCAGCGCGTTCCTCACCAAAAATAGTCAAGGACAGCGAGGACAAGGGTGTCGATGATGAAATCACTAAAACGAAACATAATATTAGTATTGGGAAGGTAGATGTGTAGATCCTTTTATAGTATTATTGTTTTAGTTGTGCATATACATTTTTTATGTAAACATAAAGGTGTTTTCTTTCGTATTCTATCTTTTTATTGGTCTTTGGTTTGCATCTATATCTATTCTGAGTAGTTCATATGTTTTCTGAATACAGGGTAAATCTTGTATAATATACCTGGAATCGTCTGGTTCATCTATTGTTGTGGCTAAAGGAAAGGTCTTTCGTACAAAGAGCTCTGATATGTTACACAATGTCCGTATTGGTAAAGGAAATGTGTGTGTACTTGTGAAGTGGGATTAAATCCAAGCTTTGGTCTTCCGATTCCTCCTAAAGGCGAAGAGAAAATATTCCTTGTAGGAGAGGCGGAGGGATATCACGTTGCATGGCCTAAAAAGCTGGTGATAAAAGGGAGAAAGGACAAGAAATTCTTTAAGGTCTAAAGGTACATTTAATTCCAAGATTTACATTTTTGAGGTTTAGGTTGAGATTATCTCTCTATTCAGCAGTTTCAGCAATTTTATCAATGAATTCAAATGTTGTAAGTTAAGCTGAAAGATTAACTAACGAGGAGTGTGAAAATTGAGTTTCAATCTTACAAAATAGTGTCATTGAAATAAGAGTTTGGGAGCTGAAGTAAGTATCAATCAGTATCTGAATTTATGGATTTGTTCGTGTTCTAATGCGAATTTTTAAGGAATTGTAGTAGGTTGATGAAATTAAGGTTCTTCATGTTTTGATTGATATTTGTTAAATTTGTGTTAGGTTTTTGTGCATTCTCCTTTCAGCATTTTCAGCAAATTCCTGAAAATGTTAAGTGATCCATTTGCAGGTTTTTTGGTACACAACTTGTGTAATGACGCTGGATGAAGTTTCTTTTCCTGTTCTTTTGGTTGATGACTGAAATTTCCATTTTGGAACGGAATTTGCAACTTGAAATAGCATTTACAGCTTATAGTAAAACTTCTATTCATGTTATGAGCTTTAAATTGGTAGACTCAGCAGACTCTGTACAGGTTGTTCAATACATACTTTTCTCTGATGTAGTACGATTTTGCAGAAATGTGTATTTTTCTATTAGTTTGTGGTTCAGAAATGTGATTCAGATATGGAATGAACTTATTTCAGAAATTATTTCCTTTTTATATCAGTTTTTGGATTTGAGTTACAGGTGCAGAAATTGTATGGGATCACACTTTGGGCTATTTTTTGTATGTTTTTATAAGGTAGAGTTGGGTTGAAAACTTGAGGAAAGATCACTACTTTAAAAACCCTGTCTTTGAAAAACCTTGTCTTTAGATCTCTACTTTTCAAAACTTTATGTTCTTTGCATAGGGGAAGATCACACTTTTAATTGCTGGAGAGTAGTTATCTATAGATCACCCTTTAGATTATACTAGTGTTGATGGTGGTTTTTATCTTAGGGTTAAAATCGTAAAACACTAAACCCTAGCATATAGTGACGTCACAATATTTAAGTGATAAAGCATTTACTAAAAACCTTTAATGTGTCTCTAAATAGTTACCGAGGAACCTCTTTTCAAATTAGGGCTACAACAACCAAAACCCTAATTCCCCTCTATGCCAATGGCAAATCATGCCAGCCACACCAACCGCGCCAAAGCATGCCATCCATGCTAGACACACCTCTGTGCCAATGGAAAATCATGCCAGCCACACCGACCGCTCCAAAGCATGCCAACCATGCTAGCCGCACCTCTATGCCAATGGAAAATCATGCCAGCCACACCGACTGCGCCAAAGAATCCCAACCATGCTAGCCGCACCTCTGTGCCAATGGAAAATCATGCCAGCCACACCAACCGCGCCGAAGCATGCCAACCATGCTAGCCGCACCTCCATGCCAATGGCAAATCATGCGAGCCACACCTAGCCTTAGCTAGTCGCGCCATGCCAAACGCACTCTGCCTTGGCCCTAGCTATGCTAGTCACACCACGCCAAGCCAAACGCCATTGTCTTGGCCCTAGCCGCGCCACCATGCTTGCCTTCCCCACGCGGCTACCAAAGTGAAGGCGTGCAAGAATCAACGGTTTCCCTTCAATCCCAGGAGAAAATCCTGGCCGCCTAAGGTCTCCTCACGGCCTTTGGCCCAAAACTTAGCTTGGTCACGCACCTAGCCAAGCTAGCCGTTCCATGCCAAATATACCTCGCCATGGCCCCTCATGTCGCGCCACCATACTGCCCTTCCCCTTGCGGCTACCAAAGTGAAGGCGTGATACAATCAACGGTTGCCCTTCAATCCCAGGAGAAAATCCTAGCCGTCTAAGGCCTCCTCATGTCCTTTGGCCGAAAACCCTAGCTTGGTCACGCACCTAGCCAAGCTAGCCGCGCCATGCCAACCTAATTGCACCAAGGCATGCCATGTTAGCCTGGCCATGCCGCCATCCCTCCTGAATTCTTCCTGAATTTTGCGTTCGGGATATTTTCACCTCCCAAACGAGTTCAAAGCCTAAATATCCCCTCGTACGGAGATAGGAAATTCTTTTCCGGTCGATTTGAGGGGCGGACCATCAAAATTCGAGTCCGTACTAGAATTCTACAACGATTCTAGTAAAGGGCGCTAATTAGGGTTTCTAAATCAAGGGCGTCCAGCCATCAATGTATGCCCTTCAATCCCAGGAGCAAATCCTGGCCGTCTAAGGTCCCCTCACGACTATCCAAGCACCCTTTCCTTGGCCCTAACCATGCCATACGACCATGGAAAACCCTTGGCCCTGCATGCCAAGCCAAGCTAGCCGAGCCATGCCAAACGCACTTTTCCTTGGACCTAGCCATGCTAGTCACGTCATGCCAAGCCAAGCGCCCTCGCCTTGACCCTATCCATGCCATGCGCCCATGGTGAACCCTTGGCTCCTCATGCCAAGTATAAACATACCCTATCCATGCCATACGCCCATGGCGAACCCTTGGCTCCTCATGCCAAGTTTAAACACACCCTAGCCATGCCACCCTGTTGGACCTCACTACACGACTACCAAAACGAAGGCGTGCAACGATCAACGGTTTCCCATCCTCTCAAGATGCAACATCTCGACCGTCGAAGGTCACCTGGCTAGCAAGTTCACCAAGATCGACTTTCCAAGCCATAATAACGTTTTGCATGTTCTCCAAAACATTCGAGACATCAACACAAATGAGGGGATTCTCTTTGGGTATTGTTTTAGTGGTCTACAGCGTGCGGCGTACACTACGCCCCTCATAAGGAAGTGTCATAAGGGTGAGGCACCTAGTAAATACAGGAGTTATGTGGGAAACGTTCATGGGACATAAAGGTGTGAGTTAACAAACTTTATGGAACATCAATTCCATAACGTTAATAGTTTCATGAAAACCAATTTCATGCATTAACCACTTTATGGGACATCAAGCCAATGCATACGGTTACCACCTCCTCACATTTACTTCCCCATTCCTTAAAGAGACCAGGGTACGTTTCTACCTCGACTTGTATAAATAGGTCTTACCTATTTCCATTTGGACAACAAGTTCATTCGGAACAGACAACACTCAGAAATATTTACCTGCTAGATCCCATCAGGAGCTCTCCTACTTTTTCTGATAACAAGTCGTAGAAACGCAACTTCTCTTCCAGAATCAACTATTCTAGTCTCACCACTCTCCTTGCTTCCCTCCCCAAAACCAACCCATTCTCCTCCTCTTTGTGACCGAAGCAAGTCTGGAACGGCCATTTCTTGGTTTAGGCCGGACTTGTACAGATTGATCTCTCGAATCTAAAGTACTCCCTTGCAGTAAATTGTTTAGGGTTTAAACAGTTTCTCACCTTCACACCCGCAATTACCAAAATCAGCAGAAACTATTTTCACCTATAAACAACTGGCAAAGATCACAGACAGCCGGTACTTAGATCACACTTTTTAAGAATGATCCATGTATGTTTTTGTTATAGTGGATGTAGTTTTATGATTGTCATCATAACTCTTATTTTATCATTTTCATTAATTCTTGCCTAAATTTTAGATGTATCACTTAATTTTTTGTGAACTTAGTCAGAGTATTATTCCACTCACTTATTACACTGAGTCTGAGTAGACAATGTAACTAGTTTGCGTTTAATGTTCACGAGGTACATTAGGAAGTTCTTGATAAACTGGAACATAGAGTAGGGGATGTTGTATTCCTTGCTGCTTCGTATAATTGAGTTAGAAGATAGGACAAAAAAAAAAGACTTTCCATGATTTTCTCATTGTTCAGAATCTAGTAAACTCAATGTGAAATTTATACCAAATATTTTCATTTTTTCTAGTTTACAACTTTATAAGATCTCTATTAGAGTAATGTGCTCGTCGTGTATTGCTAGGTTACTAGATTAATTGATTAGCAAGTATGACTCACATGATAAGTAATACAACGGCAGTACTATGTGAATGTCCATTGAAACCATTTGTAAGTGTCGAAAATCAACTCTCTTTGCGGAAAAATTAGTGTTGTTATTTTTGTGTGCCCAGTCAGTACTATGTGAATGTCCTGCAATAAAATATTTTATTTGTGATTGAGGTTGTTTAGAGAATGAAAAAATGATTTCAGGTTTTTGTGATTGAATTTCTGGAATGGAATCGTAGACAAAAGAATCCTTGTTGTATGGTAGGGGATAGTAGTTAAAGTGGACAATAGATAGGGAAGAGTAGTTGAAGTGGACAATAGATAGGGAAGAGTAGTTGAAGTGGACAATAGAGTACGATATATAGAAATTGGTTTTATGTTTTTCGGTGGGAAAAAAATTTAAGTAAGAGACTCAAGTTATAAGCAGCTTAGGCTTTTAGAGTTTCTAGATGAGTATACATTTAAGAAGTTAGAGCATTTCCTATGGAATGAACAAACTTGGAGTTTGTTTATTTTGCTCCCATTATGGAATGAACAAACATGAAAAATGAATGTTCAAACCAACAAATCTGATGCTTTGAACATTGAGTCGGAACATCCAGCGCGCGTCAGTGTTAAGGACGCACGTTCTTGCCAAAAATGCTAGCGTTGGAAGCTCCAACGCGTGACCGTGAAAAAAATGCCAGCGTCTCTTCCAATGACGCCCGCGACTCTTGTTTTGACGCCAAGTACAATCCCTGATTATTTTAATACTTTTTAACCTTATTTTATCTCACTTAAATATTATATTTTATTTTTCATCTTTATCCTATAAAACATTTTATATTAAAAAGAAATACTAGTGGGGCCCTAGAAAACCAAATCTGTTCATTTTTCCATGCTTTACCATAGTGGAAAAACCCATTTGACCATCCACGTGGATGAACACAATTTTGAGTTTGTTCATTCCCATACGAATTGCTCTTAGGTTCTTCTCTTCCCTCTCCACGTTTATGGATTAGCATTGTCGTATGGAATGCAAGTAGATACAACTGGATGTAATCTGCACCCACGATGCACACATTGTCGTATGGAAAAGTCCTGTCTGACTCACCTAGTTAAATGACTCGAATCAATAACTGTAATGGGCATGCTATGCGCTTCCAGCATTTTCAAGCAAGTTCGATACATGGAATGATGTTTCATTGAAGACTTCAGGAGACGATTGTTGGATGTGGATCGAAGGATATAGAGAATAATCTTAGACTCATAAATATTATATCATGTCAATGAACTAGTTTTTTACTTGGCCGGTTTGAAGTTGTCCAGCATTTGTGTACCGAATGCTTGACAGCATAGGCTATGTGAGATCATGAGCTCTCTTCGAAACATGGTTGAATGCGACTTGAACAAACTTCTTGGATTTCTCATTTGTTTTTAGTTGGTCACTAAAGTGTGCATTTATATCTTTGTAATCGCATGGAAATGACATTTGAGGTGAAACAAGTGTGGAACTGTATGGCGTGAAAAAGCATTCTTTCTGAAAGTAAGTATGCATAAAACCACTTGACAACAAATATACCACAACCATATCATGATTTCCCCTAAAAAGTAGCCTTGGAGGATAACTCCTATGGACATTCACAGTCTGATCTAGCATCCAAAATTTGTGCCTAAAACTCCCGGTTCACAAACAGTATGAGTTAAAACCTCAATATAATAGAGTATAATTCACCTTTTTTCATAAATTTCACCCAGGCTATAGGCTGTTTTAGCCCGTTGTAATGTCTGGCCCTGATAATGGATACGCGTTCCACAAAGAAAAAAAAGTGGAATATTTAAAGACCTTGCATTTAAATCAGACAAGTTAATACCTCATGCTGGCAGAAGCTTGGATGAGAAATTTAACAAGTAGCATTTAAATGGGAATGGTCATGAATGCCCAAAAGAGCTAGCTTTATGAAGTCAGACAAGTTAATACCTCATTTTGGCAGAAGCTTGGCTGAAAAATTTAACAAAAAGAGTGAATTTCGTGCTATGGTGTGCTATAAATTTTTCAGTTTTGGATGGTTAAAAATCAGCTAGGTTGTGTGGGAAAATAAAGATAAGGGGGTTTAATATTAAGTCCTCGTTTTATCCATTTTAGAAAGAAGAAGCTAGAAGAAATCAATATATTGACATTATTTTGACACTAAATTTCTTAACATAACTATTGGAAGAATCTCTTTCTTAAGTGCCTCAGATCAAAAAAAATTTAATTGTTTTTTTTCCTAACAATATCACTTTCCTCTATCATCTTGCCATTCAATCGGTTTTTACTTTTGGAAATTTTATAAGTTGTGGAATACGTTAATATGATGATCAATTTTGTTTCCAGTAGTTATATTTATATCATGTTTAGATCTTAGCAACGATAATTAAAGAGTTAAAATTTAAAAAATTGAACATTGTCAGATTTCATGATAATTTTAAAAATGCCTCAAAAAAAATGATGATTTTAAAATTGTTATGCAAATTATGGTCGCAAAATAAATTCAAAATTACTAGAGAATTGGGGGACAAAATAGGCATGTAGTAGGTCGAGGCGAGTAACTACAATCATTTGTGGCACGGGCTGGTGCAGCGCCTATAACTCACGTTGGGCTTATTCCGTGCCTCATGGGCCATTTAGTGTGTTTTCTCCTATTAGGCGCTAGGGTTCTTCTCCCAGTAAGAATATCTCCATCTCACTGACGAAAGGAAACGCAGTCGTACCACTTACGGCGGCGCATGGCTAGAATCCATTAATCCTCCTATCTGCCTTCTTCCATTTAAGCATCTTGTTCGTTAAAACATCAACACCACCACCACCACCATCATTATCTTGAATATATACCACCTCCACCACCACCGAATCAATGGGTTAAAAATGGAATTTGGGTTTTGTATTTCAAAACCTTGGAGAGATGAAGGGAGGAAAAATCGTTTGATTTGGATGTTGATCGGTACGGGAGAAATCGGAAATGGGGTTTTCATCAGCTGTTGCATGTTCAATCAAATGATAGAGTAAGTAGCAATGAACAGCTAGAATCAGTTTCAAATTTGATTCATCAAATCCGTCATACCCTTATTATTCATCCATCTGGTTTCAATTTGATTCAAAAACCCTTTTTATGAATAGATTTACATTTGTTCTAATGGATTGATTTTCAAAATTGCAGAAACTTGAACAGGGTGAAAAGTTTCCATTGATTTATACCAATCCATGGTTTACGAGGGAGGATCCTAACATTTAACTGAAAGCCCCATTGATATTGGACTACCACCTGCAAGTTGACTAAGTAATTGGAAATTGAAGTGCAGAAGTACAAGAGAGCAGCATTCATGTCATCAAATGAATTTGTAAGTTCTTTCTTTATGGAAAAAAATTGGTGTTACTGTTGTGTACCTGATCAGTACTATGCGAATGTTCTGCAACCACCAAATGAGTAAGTTACTTGAGCTTTGCGTTTCAAGTAATTTTGACATCTAGGTTAAGTGATTTCTGCTGATCCACCGATTTCGTTTACAGCCGGCTAATTAATATGCAGATATCCAACAATGAGATAGTTATCTGATTTCCCCTTGCATTGTTAAGTGTTATTTTTCTTTTCATTTATTATTGTCTAGTTTAGCACTTAATTCTTGTGTAGTTCAACTTTCTTCATACACCATGTCTGAGTATGTACTAATGTAAGAAGTTTGAATTTAATTCCAGTACTTACGTTAGGAAGTTCTTGATAATCTAGAACATAGAGTATTTGGATGTTGTATTTCATTTTTTGCAACATAATTGGATTAGAATTAGCGATGAAAAGGAGACTTCCTGTGGTTTGCTCATTGTTATTGTTCTGCTTTTTGGTATTTTTATCCTGCTTGCACCTTGTCATTCTTGCTTCAACTTGTTTCCTGCTGAAGTTGTTGGATTCACTTATGCTTGGATTACATGATAATAACTTAACCTTTCTTCGTTCCTGAGCAGACATTGTATTCTTTCCTGCTACATATTGTTGGATTATAATATAGCAACGAAACAAAGTCTTCTCATGATTTTCCCATTGTTATGTCTTGCTGTTTGGTCTTTTACACTGCTAATATTTGGTCACCTAGACATTTTTACTTCAACTTGCCTGTTGGTGAATTTTAATCACTCTTTTATTTGGATTCCAAAGTTAAATTCTTCACATTTCATCGCTATTGAATTTGTTAGCTTCTTATTCTTCATAATACATTCAGAAGGCTTAGATTGTAACCTTTTTGTTCTTTGAGTGGAAACTTTACTTTTTGTACAGTGAAGTTTCAATTTTGTGGAGCTTATTGAATAAAATCAGATTATTAACAATTCTCTTTTGATGTTTCTCTATGAATTTAGGTTACCCTGAACCCGGAAGGGAAACACTCTTGCCGAATGTACAAATCCCTGCATTTTTTTTTAATTAGCACAACCGGAGAAGTGTGGGAACAGTGTGGAGTATGGTTCAGTGGAAGATGAACTATTTCCTTGAAGATTTTAAGTGCTTCCTAAGATGTTTGGGTTATTGTCTAGTATTTTAGTCAAGTTGTGAAAAATTCTGTCACTCTTGCAGTTGAGCATTATCCAGCAATTAGAAGGGTTTATCTTCCTTGAGCAGAATCGGAAATTGGGTTTTCATCAAGCTGCAAAAGGTGTTCCTCCAAGCTGCTGCACGAGGGTAAGTATTAAAAAAGTACCAAAATCAGTTTCAAGTTTACATTTTGCTAATTAATTTGGATTAGTTCTTCTTGTCTCGTTTAAGTTGGACTAAAATCCTACTCAAGTTTACTCGGCATATTCCTGAGTTGTTACTCAAATTTTTTATTTCTGATGAATTAAGGGGTTGTTGATTCAACAGGAAAATAGAGTAAATTTATGACAACTGACCGAAGAATTCACTTCTGTTTAGTACTCTGGGTTTGCTTTATTTCTGTTTAGTAGTTTGTTTTAGCATGAATGCAGGGTGTTTTTTGCTCCGGGTCCTCGATGTCGGTATTCATGCAAAGATCTTTGGAGGCTGAGTAATTTGGATTTGCTTTATAAATTCTTTGGAGGCGGTGGTTTTACGTATTCCTGCTGCTACTGGGTTGTGCTTCTGCTATTGTGCTCATGCCAAAGAAAAATAACCTCCTTTTACAACTGTCAAACTCAGAAAAACTACCAGAAATAGTCAAAGGGTGTCAATGGTGTTTTAGAGGGACTCTTTTTCTTGTGCGATATTGAGATTGCACAGCAGGCTGTAGCCCGTCTTGAAGTAGTTTTCCTAGGTATGTTCTTGTTCAAGTTCTATACCATTACACTGAAATTTATAACATTTCTACCATGTACTGACAGACTGTTATTGTTGCAGGGTCATCCAGTGTTCTAGTCCAGTTTCACCATGATTATAGCCGTATACCAACAAACCCAGCCCACGAGCACATGCTTTATGGAGAAGACACCATTAGGTTCCACTTCTTCAAACCCTGGTCATGGGTCCTGTATGGAAGTCAGTCTCTTTGAGAATTCATCTCTGATGTCGACAAAAGTATGCTAGAAGTTGCTCCAGTAGCTCAAGAAGTGTTAGAAGCACCTGAGAAATCTTACTCTTCACAAGAATTAAGCCTTGAAATTTCTTCTCACGGACGAGTAAATTTCGCTACACGAGTGACGAAGTTTCTTATGAAACCTCTTACTCTGCATCAATGGAGTCAGCTTGAATTTTTCCCACCATGATTAGTTATCTGATTGTCAAAATGACTTCTCCTCTAATCAGGTAATTAAGTCTTATTTCTCATTTTCATTGATTTTTGTCTAAATTTCAGCTGTTTACTTAATTCTTGCGAATATGTTTGTCGAAATCTTGTTTGACTTGCTTTTTTACACCGAGTCCATGCATTGATGTAACTAGTTTGAATTTAATGTTAAACTTGTACTGTAGTAAGTGCTTATTAATCTGAAACATAGAACTCATGAAGTGGACACCTATGCCGATTATCTCATTGTTATTGTTTTACTTTCTGGTATCCTTATACAATCACCTAGACATTCTCCCTTCAACATGTTTGCTTGTGAAATTATTTGTTTCTCTTATACTTGGGTAGTAATAAAATTGATAGCTTTCCATTTCTTTGCTGCATAAGTTATTAGCTTCTCTTATATATTTAGAAGGTTTCTGGATATGATTCTGTTTGCCCTTAGATAAGAAAACAAATTTCTAACCCATTTATACAGAATGGTAGAGGGGCCCTGGTACAAACAAACCAGCCTTTAAGAAGGTTGTAATGCGGTGTAGAGACCTATGATTGTATGTTGGTCAACATAAGTCGTCGACATATAGTAACACTAAGAATTATGTGCTCAAAGGAATGAACCCTTCTCTACCTGAGTCAGTTGGGACCATTGGTAACGTTTAAGGCTTGGTGCCAATATGCACCTACGTGCTACTTAATATTGATGGTATTTAGGTATACTTACATTCCTAGAGGGATGCAAGAATTGGTGATCATTATCCTGTTATTGATATTAATTATTCCCTAGGTATGCAAAGATTCTGTGTTTTGAACATGTGCTAACGGGTTTGTTTTGCAATATCATTCAAGGAACATAAAATTTGGATAATGAGGGTGTGGAGAAGGAAGATGAGGGTTGTCCTGTGACGGGTTCTGACAAGGAAGAAGGATGGTTGTGAGCAATAACTGTTCAGCTGATGCAGGTGCAGAGCACTTATGAATTGTGGATGACAGGCAATGAATTGCAAATTTTTATGAGATGGTGCAGAGCAACTTATAGGCAACTTTTTAAAACTCTGGTGGTACAATCCTGACATTATTTATTACTTTCATTACATTGACCAAGTGTTCCGCAAGAAATGGCCTGAGAAGGGAATTTAACCTTACGGTGAAATACAAAACTAGCACAAAGAGTATAAAAATACTGGAATTTTTGTACACGCTCAAATTTTTGTACATGCTCAAATTTACTCTTAAGGCAAAACTGTCAACATTACCTTACAGAACTAGCCATAAGACAAATCCATAACAGCCCATTCGAATGAATTCTAAATTTTTACATTTTCGTGAACCGAAATAAAATTGCTTTAAGAAAAGCCCAAAAAGCCTACCCGCATTCAAAGTTATTACACTAAAATTTCAAAACTTTATACCATTTCATGGAGATATAAACTTGGAATAATTTATTTCTCATATATAGTAAAGTGTTCATTTCTATTAGCATTTTTAAGAGGTTAAGATCCGCATGGACTGAACTATATTATTTACTAAATATTCCCCCGCTTTAAAAAAAAAAAACCATATTTTCGATTTTGAATACATTTATATTTTTAGTATTTTTGCTGAGATGAAGGCAATATTATTTTCTTAATTATATGTAATCAATCCGCAGATATTCTCATTTTACTTTCACAAATAAGATTTCCACTTCCTTACAAATGCTAATTCATTTTCCATTTTTAAAGCCTGAGAGATATTTTTCATTTATTGTAAGGATATATTTATAAAACTATAAATTAGTCATCAGAAAAGAAGTCATCTCATCAAAGATTCAAGAGGAACAAAGTACACAAACAGACGTATTAGAAAATGGAAGCGAAGAATATGAAGATGATTTTCGTGATGGCAGTGCTAATACTGGGAATGTCCGTAACAAAGAGTGTAGCGGATGATTACGGTAGTTGTTTTGAAGAATGCTTGGCATATTGTGAAGAATGGGCAGTAGGAGCATTTACTTGTCCTGCTCGTTGTAAGGCTGAATGTGCATCACACCGCAATCAGGTTTCGAGCACTCCTCAAGATCTAAGTGGACAAGAAGTAAAAGATTATTACAATGTCCACTGTGGTAAAGAATGCACCAAGTAAGAAAACAAGTTATATAAGACTCGTTGTTTCATTAATGAATTGAATAAGTTGCATAATTATTAATTACCTTTGCAATATAATAGTTACTTGTTTTGGTTTTTTCTTTATTTTATTAAGTACCGAAATTCAATTTAACATAATATTAGTAGTAAACTAATCAATATTCTCAATAAGATTTAAACTTTAAGCCTTTTAAAATCAATTTCATTCATCTCATGAATCAAGTTGATGATGGGGCAAATCCGTCATAACGTTGTAAAAAATAACCATCACGAAAGACGTAACATAACTATCACAAAAGATACTAAACGGCGGAAGGGATCGCAAATCAAGTAAGTATCAAAGTCAATATATCCTTTAGAAATTCCGAACAATTGAAGGATAACTACAGATCGTGTGTCTAATCCACTCTTCATCTCATAGGAAGAAACCGAGTGGAAATGACTGAAACATAACTGATTTCAGTAATTCTTCCGTTTCTGAAATGAATAAAATTAAATGTGCCAAAACTATATATGTATTTATATAATAGCTGAAATACCCTTTCTATGGTTGATAGATGTCTGGACTCAGGGTGTTGATTAGAAAAACCACTAATGAGCGATTAAAAATCAAAAAATATTGTATTGACGAAATATGTTTATCCAACATTTCTCCGTCTCTCAAGAGTTCTTCTGAATAACAGATAACCTAACCCCAATAGTTAGCGATAACCTAACATAACCCCAATATGTATGAAGAAAAGATATGAGATTTTGGTCTGGAAAAAAAATCAAGGTATACCTTTTAATCTTATTATTATTATCAATTTTTGAGATGGGTTTTTGGTTAAAATTTTTATTTTTATGATGGGTTCTTCATCTACATCGAAAATAAACAGATATTTCATTGGTTCATTAATTGCTTGTTTATGTCAAAGAATTGATTATTGTTGGTGTTGCTTGATCCTTTACCAAAATTACTATTGCCACGTTACAACACATTAAGATTTTCTTGCAGGTAATTAGGTCAATTAAGATTTTTGTGTAATTGTTGATTTGGAAAAATTGTAAACTTTTTATTAATTTTTGAGGATTTTATAGACTAGAAAAGAAGGGTTTCATTCAATTGGTGTGTATCAATCTATGGACAAGTTATTGAAGCATGAGATAGTCTTTCAATTCTATAAGTAAGTCATAATTTGCTACATTGCTTTATGAATTATTTCGTGATTTCTTTACATTGGTTTTTGACGAAAAGTGAAGTTTTTAATTCTAAGGATTTCTTGTTTGTGGTTTAAATCATAGGAAAAAGTGCTAGTGCTTTTTGGCTAGTTACATATTCAACATTACATTTCATGACATACAAGTGATACCGATGTTGGATCTTGAATAATTGTCCTTCAATGGGTACAGTTCATGTGGTTAAACCAAGCTTGCTTATCGGGTAACCACGACTAAAAACTAGTGCTTTTGCAGCATATAGTGTTTACCATATTCTTTTTCTTTCTACTTTTGCAGATTACGAGTTCTAAAGAGTATAGGGCATTGTTAATTTGCATAGTTTCCATACTCTGCCTGATTATTGTTGGTTAACAGGTATCTTTAAGAGTGTACACAGGGAAGGTTAGAATGCGTGTGATGTATCTAGGTGTGGGTATGTGTATAACCATTTTTATGATACTGAGTTATGCCTGAGTTTGGTAATGTTTTTTTTTTCTCAAAAGTATTTTTCAAAATATATATATGTCAATAATTTTTGAAATTAGTGTTTGGTAAAAAAATAAAAATTAAAGTGATTTTTATCCAAAGCACTTCTCAAATTCCTTGCCTTATAAAAGCTGGGAGGGAGTCCAATTTTATGCAAACTACTAACGTGCACATAACAAAACAATCCTATTGGTTAATTATAACAAATGGTTATCAATTTCATTATTAATAATTTTTTATGATTTTTAAAATGATTTTAATCTAAAAATGGTAAAGTAGATATAGAATATCTATTTATTACCTCAAATGTAGCCATTTAAAAGGGATAGTCAGTAGATGCATGCAAGATAGATGTGAAAACTGAAAAGGAAAGAGCATGAGAATACAGGACATTTCAAAGTGAACCTACGGTGGTATTTGACATTTTTCAACAAATAGCTGGGGTGGATGATCGATATATTTTTTATATCCGCAAAAGACAATGAAACAATTTATGCATGATCGAAGGACTCGTATATATTGTTTATGACGTCAATAAACTGATTGTTTATCTATTTATTTTAATTAAAATTCATCATGATTCTGCTTTTATTGATTACATTGGATTACTTTTTTTTATTTTAACGTAAGATTATAATTAGTTTGGTAACTAATATATCTTCCCTATTTTAAGAATGCTTTATTTTAGGTAATTTATAGATTTAGGTATATCCTTTCTACCTTATTAAGATTAAAATTTAATTAAGGAAATAAAAATCATAATAAATATGATGTTGATAAATGTTGGTTATTAACAACCAATAAGATTGGTCTGTTTTGTGCACACTCGTTAAAGGAGAGTGCACAAAATTGGACTTACCGGGGAGGATGAGCTTTTGTTTCTTATATAAAAGCTACAAAAGCATAAGCTTTGGTGACACCTAAATTTAATTTTTGATTTATCTTTTCTATCTCTATAATGACAAAAATTATCCTTAAATTTATATACAATCGATTTTTTATTTCTTATATTTTATTCATTAAATAATGTCTTAAATATTTATTTAAAATCGGAAAAGTCTAATGTACCAATAATTACAAAGTTAAAAATTACATACTAGGCAAGCGAGCGACAAGCTGTGCCGCTAGCCCTTTTTGAATAGCAAAACCTATCCTATTAAAAATAAAATCTCGTGAGCCAGGGGTCATTACATTGCTGCGCATGACTTTCTGGACCCTCTTGAGTAGTCCAACTGCTTCTGGAGCCAAATAACCAAAAGTATCAAAATCAAAGGGGACGAAAGCATGCCCATTGTCAACACATGCTTTCTCATGCTTCGATATCTTACCTGAGGCAGCCTTTAGCGCTGCTCGCCCGACTGTAAAGGTGCCATGTCCAATTCCCACCAAAGGAGATACCCTGGTGAGGTCAACACATGTGTGTTTCCCATTAGCCCATCCAAAAATAAGAACATCAGCTGGTCTTAGTGTCGATCTCCCTTCAAGTGGGTCTGTCAGGAAATGCACATGTGCTTCTTTCTTTGCCGAAATGCCAGACCTCCACAAGTACATCATACAAAATATCCCTCACATGATCATGTCTATATTTATAACCAGGGTCTACTTTACAATGAACCGCATGTTCACCATATGAATCCAAGCAACTTTGTGATGCAAGCAGGGCAGCGAGAGTCGAGAGGATAAAGCGGGATCATTAACTTTTGTATTTGAGGATAGACCGGTACTCCAAAGGAGACATCTTATGCCCCAGCCCCCTCAATCGGAATAGCCAGAAGAAAATCTTGGGCATGTGCTGCTTGCAAACAACCAAAAACCGCTTTCTGTCTCTCCGTTAGCATGTAAACTCTATCAATGTCCTTAACCACTTTACCAAAAAGAGCACTCGCCAGGATGCTTTGTGCTTTAAGGGGGGCGTTGTCTTTATTGGTGAAGTTGTTAAGATCAAAATCAGGAAGAGTTACTTGTAACGTTTCCAAAGCCTTATTAAAATTATCATCCATACCGTCCACACCACTACTCCTCAATATGTGATCCTGTAATCCCCAAGATTGCACACGTGAAGCCACAAAAACATACTCAGACGCCTCCCTAGCAGTGTAAAGTCCAAGACCTCCATATCTGATAGGTAGAGTAGATAGTCTCCACTGTAGCTCTCCAAAGAACGGTCCCCCGCACACCACGATGCCTTCCACCAATTCTCGCAAGCCTCTATCAAATATATCTACCGCCTCCATAATATAGTCTGGGTGACAAATACGAAGGCCAAAAAGCAGCTTGGAGATACCCATACACATTCGTAAAAGCAGCAATTCACTTTGAGGATCATGGAGCTTGGATAAAATCTGCATCAAATCCACTGCTTTTTCAGCCCTCTTAATGGCAAGGCCCTTCACAAAACCATCGTCGAGGCTAACTGCACCACCTAATAGTTTGACTCCCTTATCTAGTCTTGAGATTTCGACAGAAACATCCCATCACTTATCATTCGTCCATCACAAGAGGGCCAAAATATTTCAGTTTTCTTAATATTCAAGTATAAGCCCCAGTAGCAGCCCTTCTGTTTTGATAATAGTGAGTGCTTTTGCCACTTCTTCCGTGTCGCCAATAACAATGCCATCATCAAGATACCAGGCATGTAGGGATAATATGCAGTGCTCATTTATCTTAGCTATAAGATGATGAAGTACCAGAGCAAATAACAAAGGCCCTAAAGGGTCACCTTGTTGTACTCCTGTGGATGAGTAGATAAAGGAGTCCCCCACATAGAGCCGTGCAGGTTGACCATACAAGTATTCTACCCAAGTCGATATAGATGGACAAAGCTTATGTACCTCAGAAATCATAGACGTTCGGTCAACTAGGTTAAAAGCATTGGTAAAGTCAACCATTAGCATGTAGGATTGCCTCAGCACCACCAGAAACACCTACACCAAACTGGAAATCCTGTAGATATGCTTCCATGTCCTTACCAACCCCTTTCATCGCCGCTATGGACACCAGTCGACGCCAAATTGTCCCAACAGCAATGGGACGAATGCTCTTATCCGGTTTAAGGAGGGGTGTTAGGGGAGCCGATGCAATGAACTTCGCTAGGTTAAGAGGGCATCTACCGCCAAGCCAAAGATTAAAAACCCTAGTTATGGCCGTGACCATATCAGCAGCCACAGTTGAGCCTTCCCCACAGAAAGCATCCAACAAATGTTGTACCCGAAGGCCATCCCTTCCACACGAAGTTCCCTTAGGGAAAGATTTAATACAACTAAGAATGGTACCTTCTTCGGCCACTAACGGTGTCTCCCGCAACGTATGAGTTGGTTTCCGTGGAGGCGGCATCGTCGATGCTTATCCTCAAGTGCCTTCCTTGTGTTCTCGTTGTATGGCGCCACCCGGACGAACCGATGGCTTTAACGATTTGTGAAGTGCCCATCCGCCACCTTGCGCAAAAAAGTAGAGATATTGGTACCGAGCCTGTTGTCTTTCCCCGTGTCATCATCTTTGTTGTCTTTCTCTGTGTAATCATCTCTAACACTAACTGTTGCCGACAGCTTTAAAATCTCACGAACAAGATTTATAGTCCCACTAGGTTCACCCCAAAGTGCTAGCGCTATAAGAATTTGTGTCTGTTGTGTCGCCTTGCGATTACCAAACCTGCATTCAGCTCTACCCTTAGGTCGGAACACTCTCAAAGTGCATCGAGGGAGCAGCAAAAGCCTGACCCAATGTTTAACAACTTTAGGTTCAGCCGCGACTTTCTGTAGTGCCTCTTTCAGGGCATGAGAAAAAGCTAACCTGCAACCTCTTGGAATGCTCTTAACCGTTCATTAAATATTATTATTTTTTAATTTCAAACTATTTTATATAGCATTTCATGTATTTATTGACAAATAAAAACAAATATTGAATAATTACTTAATTTTAGTTTGATTTTTTTTGAAAATTAAATATATATATTAAATACTGGTTAAGTAAAATAATTTTTTTAATAACAAATTGAGTAATTTGTAACACTGAATTGTTACACTAAATTGTGTGACATATGTTGTTACACAAATAGGTGTGATATCATTAAAAAGAACGCACCATTGGGGGATACATTTATTAATTGGAGGATATTGATTACTTCCCCCACCCCTTGGTTTCGGCTAAGGGGTGACCAATTGATATTAAAGTACTAAAATACCCTTTAGTTAATTAAAAACCTTTATGAAAATACCGTTATACCCTTTCCCCTAAAAAATTAAAATCAAAAACCGAAACATATATCCCCCATTTCTAACATTAGTTCCGGCAGTCCTTTAGGTTTAGGTATTCGATTTTTTTTTCTTCATCGTTCTTCATCCGTTCCTTCTCTGCCGGCTCCTCACTTTGTTTTTTTGTTTTTACACGCCGGAAATGATGAAGAACACGCCGGAAAAGATGAAGACCACGCCGGAAGTGATGAAGACCATGCCGGTACTGAGTTCCGGCATGGTTATTTATGATGAAGACCATGCCGATACTGGGTTTCTCAGTACCGGCATTGTTATTTAGGATGAATACCACGCCGGAAGTGAGTTCCGGCATGGTATTTAGGATGAAGACCATGCCGGAAGTGAGTTCCGGCATAGTTATTTTGTATGAAGACCACGCCGGAAGTGATGAAGAACATGTCGGAAATGATGAAGACCATGCCGGAAGTGATGAAATTCAATGCCGGTACTGAATTCCGGCATGCTCGATATAAATCTTTCCATGCCGGTAGTCAAGTGAAAAAAAATATCAAGTTTCTGGATACTTTTCATCATGTTCCGGCATAAAAATTTAAGCAAAAACTATGTCGGAAGTAGTTCCGGCATGCTCGAAAATCAGAAAACTGTGCCGGAAGTGACTGATAAAAACCAGAAAAAATAGGTTTTGAACATCAAAACCTTAAAAATTTCGTGGCAAACAAATTTCGTGGCTACGCCCCACCGAACCCCCCCGGATAGTGACAAACAAATTTTGAAAATTTCCGGCAATGCCGGCATGGGTTTTTGGTTGAATACCATGCCGACATCGAGCTTTTTCAGCTGCAACAATGGTGGATTCAAAGAAGAAAAAAATCAATTTTTCAACCTCTTAGCAGCAATTCTATCATCACAATCATCTTCCATTTTAAAATAAAATAAAATCCACTCAATTTGTTTTCCTCCTTCTACTCCTCACTCACACAAATTAAAATAAAAAATCAAACTAATCTATCCCCAAATACTTAAGAATTTACTAATTAAAATTAATTACTAATTAAGATATCTTCTTTTCTTATCAAAAAAATATAAAAACCATTACAGGATAAAAGAAATACATACTAAAAACCTAATATCGTTTTATAATAACGATTGTTTTATTTAGAAGTAATATACATATAATTACAAATAATTGTATTCAAATCCAACCAGAAGATCTGAGAAAATCTAGTAGATTTGAGATACAGGATAGGAGTTTTGAAGATTTAGGAGAAAACGCTTACAAGGATTTTTTGTAGAGAGAAAAGGGGAGGAGAGAAGAAAGGAAGATCGTGTGATGAGCGTTGATTAGTAAAACCTCTAATGAAATGCATACTGTTTTAAAATCATTTTTCAATACCATTTCTCTCTCTCAAGAGTTCTTCCGAAGAAAAGATCTGAGATTTTTGATCTGGAAACAAATCAAGGTATACCTTAATCTTATTATTATCAATTTTCGAGATGGGTTTTTGATTAAAATCTTGATTTTTAAGGGTTCTTCATCTACATCGAAGATAAACAGATATTTCATTGATTCATTCATTGCCTGTTTATGTTAAACAATTGATTGTTGTTGGTGCCTTTGCTAAAACTATTATTGCCCCATTATAACACATTAAAATTCTCTTGCAGGTAATTAGGTCAATTAAGATTTTTGTGTAGTTGTTGATTTGAAAAAATTGTAAATTTTTTATTAATTTTCGGGGAAGAAGGGTTTCATTCAACCAAGTTTGCATAGTTTACATTCTCCTCCTGATTATTGTGGGTTAAAAGGTGTCTTTAAGAGTGTATACAGGGAAGGTTAGAATGTGTGTGCTGTATCGAGGTGTAGGTATGTGTATAACCTTTTTTCTAATACTTAAGTATTGTGAATTTCCTGCTAAACATGGAAAGAAATTAGGTAGAAGAGGCAATACCTATTGTTTGAGCATGTATCTTCCATGTATTTGTCACAATTATTATTCTTCAATGGATGAGGAGACAGTAGGGTTTCAATACTTGTTGCCGTAATAATTTAACATGTAACAGCATAGGGTGTTAATGATGTGAATCTGGGTCAGTATTTTTATAAAATGGCAACTGAGTAACGATATTACTTCATTAACATGTCCTACACTTGTTGGAATCCACCCTTATGCTGGTTTGAAGTGTTACATAATGAGAAACCGAATAGGTGGGTCATTGAATAGCACCAGAATTCTTTTATGTTATGTTTATCTTGTGGGAAATTAACCGGGTGTTTGGACAGACCCTTCAACAAGGATAGAGTCTTCATTAACAGGTCCTACACTTGTTGGAATCCACCCTTATTATGTAAGTTAGTTGCTTAATCTTTGAATTAGCTTGGGTTAGTAGGAGTTTGTAAGCTCTTGCCTTATAGTTTCAGTTTCAGAGTCTGCAACAAGGACATGATCCTAACTCAACCGCGTTGTGCGCAACTAGATCCCAAGCATTTAAAGACATTTCACAGCAGGGAATTTTCAGTCGTAGTGATATTGAAGTCTGCTTTGATAACTTCCCCTATTATCTGAGGTAAACCACTTTTAATTGTTGCCTACTTGGTCGGTGTCTCTTGATTGATGATTTACTATATATATACTCTGGCTCTTTTTTGTTTGTGTTGTTGGTTGGGTGGAGTGAAAAATTCGGTTGTACTCGTCTAGCCTTTTTTTCATTATGATCATGGTGGTTCAGTTTTTATGTTGTACTGACTTTATTTTAAATCATGTAATTATGGAGGCTCTAGTTCATAACTTACATCACCAGCCTTCTAGAGTAGAGAGTTCAAAACGCATCATATGCTTTATATGAAACCAGCACTAAACATTCTCTTAGTGTGAAATTAGATTTTGTCATGAAAATAAGTAATCTAGTTCTTATTGTGAAGTTAGATTTGATCCTGATGCTTTACTGCAACGACGTCAAGAAGGATTAATTAAGTATGTAGGATAAGAATGAGTAGTGTGTCTGAGTTGAGAAGCTGTGCAGGTTAACTGCACATAATGAGAAGTGTGTCTGAGTTATAAAGTGAGTGTTTGCTGCACAATTCATGTGCTTAGATTGCTTATTTTCAGCTTATCCTATTGATGTTAGTTTTGGTAATTTATATTAAGCATAAGCTTTTCATGGTTGTACGTGGTAGTGTCTAATTCTCTTTACTTCCTTTTCCGTGGCATGAAACCTTAAGAGGACAAATTTGTCGAAGTACTTAATCGGACTTCTTAGTTACGGGGGAGTCCCAGACGAATACTTTCTAGGACAGACACACTGCATTAAGAGGCAATAGTCTTAACCTTCGCTTATGGTGCTTTTATTCTTACCGAAGGAAAATTGAATCCGTCGTGAACAATATATATTTGGGAAAACATATGGATGAACCCGTTGGCTTAACCTTCGCTTATGGTGCTTGTATTCTTTGGCTGATTTGGTTCTGTAGAGTCTGTGGTTTGTCTTGTGGGTTTCCACTTACTATGTTAATTATAATTGCAGCGTATCTATGGATGACTTTTGTTTAGCAAAATATGTGGAATTCCCTTGGGCGACCATATCTGAAAGAGCATTTGTCAGTGTTCATGAGAGAAGGTTTGAAGAGTCTCAATGAACAAAAGCTTCCTATGAATGACCCGTACTATCTGATGGGTACTGCGGATCCTACTGCAATCCTAAAATTAGAGCGTAATTGTTTCCACCAGATTTTTCCATGGGGTTTGTTAATAATAATGTATTTTCTATTTCTCTTATTTTTGCACTCTGTTTTGAATACCAATGCAACTCTCTAGTTCATTTTTTCCAGGGGATGAATTATTTTTCTTTGAAAGGGGATTTTGTTAATAATAATGTATTTTCTATTTCTCTTGAACTTTTTGAATTTACTTATTTTAAAGTTTGGAAGAAAAACTCTGGATTCAAAATTTTTTGAATTGAACCAAATGCAACTCTTCTAAACCGCAAAGTTGAAATTTTAAATTAACTGAAATGAAATGAAAAGTATGAAATCTTCACGAAATTTCATAGAAAATCTCAAGCCCATGGCAACACCGCAAATGAATAGTGAAGTCAAAACCATTCTATAAACTGCTAATTTTCATAAAAAGTATTAATGTTCAAGGAGAAGACTCTGCATCACTTCACTAAGCAATTCTTACTATAATATAAAGCTTTAAACACACTTTGATCTAATTGATCATCCAAAGTATTAATAACCTACGCTTACTTAAAACCATGGCAACCTTTAACCTCAATACCAGGTTCAGTTGGGCAACTAGCTAAGGGACAGTGATCAACTTCGGTTCCCCACCACTTCAAATTCACATTCTGATTTTGTAGTAGGAAGAAAATTAGCACGCCCATCAAGGCTGTACCAGTATCCAATGCTTCCGACAAAACGTAGTTGTATTTCTGCCACCATCCTTTCTTGTACTTGAACACAAAGTAGTTGAATACCATCCCTGTGATTAGCCAACAAGCAATGTTTGTAGGGGTTGCCGGAGGCATGCCAGCGAATCCATAACATATCAACGGTATATTAATCATTGGAATCCATTTCTTCTCGGGGAAGATTTTGCTCATCAACCAAATTGGTACTGGCAAAACAGCTCCTACGAGGTATAACCACACCAAGTTCCGATACATTCCACTTGGTCCGAATAATCTCCCTGGTCCAATTAGACCCCATATAACAGAAGCACCGAAGGTGACTTTGTATTTTGGACAAGTTCATGGACTATCTGGATGCAGATCATCAACGTCACATATGTTTTCGATATTCTCAAGCATCCACCATGCAACTCCCAGGTTCACAATACCAGCTATAATTGTTCCAGCAAGCTTCATCATACAAAGACATCTTTAGTTAGTACAGCTTTTATATGATACACACACTATATAATTGCCTTATTTCTGAGATGCTTGAAGTTTCATACCTGTGCGGTGTACATACACTTAGGTGGAATTTTCATGTAGTGACCAAGTTTTAGATCGGATAAAAACGAGAGTGCATGAACAGTGCTAATACGTCCATATATTTTGAAGAGCAGACTTGCAATGGGTTTTTCTTTTAGGATATAGCCAAACATAAATTGTGCTATTATGTCGTATCCCGGTTGCTGCAACATAACCACAAAAACATCCAATAGTTAGTGCAAGATTTGATTTTACTGATGTCCTATTTTTTTTGTACTGAAAATCTAAAAGAGATTGGAAGTGAATACTTGGTTGGTGGTTGCTTGAACGACTCCAATGGGTAAGGTAACGACAAAAGCCAATACGAATGCCAAAATCATCCCCCACCAAGGAAGCTGAATATCTATTGGCCAAATGAATGACATTAAGAGAGACAAACCAATGCTTCCTCCCAAGAGAATGAGATACCACCACTGAGGAACTTCTTCGTAAGCCTTCATTAGTTTTGCATGTATGTCCAATTTCACATTCACATTTTTCCATGCTGATTTAGTTTGTTTCCAAATGGCACTGCAAAATTCCCAGTCAGTCAAGACCAGATACCAACAATTAATTTGATGCGAGGTTTTCTAACTTTAGAATGAACTACATGGGATGAACAAGTAAAATATACCTGCCATGAAAGAGTGCAACATGAACGATAGTAGCTGAAAATCTTGCGAATCCGGATCCAATTGAAAGAGCGAATAACGGTCCGAGATATAACTTGCTATAATTTTCATAAGCCGTAACGTTAAGACCATATTGTGGATTCAGGATCTTGTTGATTTCATATTTTTGACCGGTAGAAGTGAAAAGTTTATTTGAAAACATAGGAAATTTTCTGTAATCAAAAGTATTATATTTCCAATAACAGATAGGAATGATTATGTAAACGAACATAATGAATCCAACTGCAATATTAAGAATTGAAACCCATGGTGTAATAAGTGGACTTCCATGGTAAGCTGAAATTCCTGCCCAATCAAGAGTGAGAGCACCTATACCGAGTCCATTACGACCAGATCCGATCTGATGAGCAGTAATGCTACGGGGCCATACCCAACAAACCCATGAAAAGAATGATAAGACTTTGAAAAGATAACCTGGTAATGCATAGTAGGCGAAACTTGCTGCCATGAAAATGAGGAAGAATTTCATTCTTGTTAGGCCCCTGGAATTTGGATCCTTCTCATGAAGAGATCTGTGAATTAGTAATAATTATAGTCAGTAACTTTTAACTATGATCAAATATATGAGCAACAAAGAAAAGATCTGTAAATCAAACATGAATTCTATATAAAGCTTATCATATATGGTAGAGCATTTAACTGCAGATCAGGAGGTCACCGGTTTGAACCCGGTTGTGATTGAACTACCTGAACAAAGAAACTTGAGCAAGGTTTGATGGACACCACATTTCAGCTGGATCAACCAAATACCTCTTCAACAACCCGGCCCATCCATACCCCAATATCTGCAGCAAAGTATAATTATTGCAATTAATCTAGTTAAATACAACAATATCGCAAAACCAAAAGAAGATTAAGAAAATATATGCACCAAATTAAAGCGGAAACCAAAGAAAAAGAAAAATAAGACAAGAAATCCAAATATATTACGTTACCTGAGTAGTCAAGACAATGAGAAGAGCACAAATGAAGCTCATGTTTTGTTTATAAAAAGCTTTCATGACAGTAATAGCACCAATAGAATAAGCATCACCACCACCACTTGAAACACCACAATTTGCAAAGATTGTGATAATAACATGTTCTTTCATATTAAAAGGTCCTGGATTTAAACTAAAAGTTTTTCCAAGAAATGTTATATTCCTTTTTGGAAGTACCCTAGCCATAAATCTACCAATTGGTAAGACTATGATCTGCATCAAGATTGCAGATATTACTAATGGTTGGGTACGATAAGTGAAGAAGGTATTCAGACAGATGAGTATGGTACATGAAATTGTACCAAGAACCCATACCCTAAATGTCATTACTGGTAAAGAAGGGTCATCGGTTTCAGGTACTACCAATCTAACTTCTTCGACTGGTGAATGATCTGTTTCTTCTTCTTCGATCGGTTGTTCATCATATAATGTTTCTTCTTCTTGTGGATGATTGAACACCGTTTCTTCTGAGTGATGTGTGATCTCATTTGATGACTCCATTTTAGCCTCAATTTGATTACTGTTTTGAAGAATTGAAAATTGAAGATGAAATCTAGATCTGCCGCTATGGTTTTTAGTGAATCAGGAACTGTTGTTGTTTGATTTTAGGATTTGGGATTTTCCTTCTCACTTTCTTTTAGAGGTGGCACACTTTAGATAGGAGAAAACTCTACTATTTGTAAGGGTTAGAGATCTGCCAAAATAAATTTAGGGTTAATTTATAACCGTTCCTTTCAATTTTGTTACATTGATCCAACGTCTACGACGTATTATTTTACTGAGCGCAGTGGTTAACCTACATGTTTTATAGAAGGCGTGCTTGATACAACGGTTAAATGTGTTCCCAGTACGAATCTTGGATAGTGCGCATGGGTTCTGGACTTGTTCGCCGATGGGGCAGGGCCTGTGTTGGGATATATCTGTTGTGGCCATGCATTCATTTTTTGCATAATTGCAATGGGAGAGGTTCAGAAGAGGTTCCACTAGTCGTGGACTGGATTTTCCAAAAAATAAATAAAATAATTTAGCTAAAGAGCGCCCCAATCCATAGAGAAATGAAATGGAAAGAAGATTGAGTTAGTAGAACCTGCTCTGTAATTTCTAGTATAAAAAGAAAAATGTTAAAAAAAAGTGTTCGGGCCTTGTATGTTTTCTTGTTTATTCAATTTTGCTGTGTTCATGTTCATTACTTCTGTCATCGCCACTTATTTTTCTTGAAGTGTACGATGTGAATCAATAAACCACTTATCCAGGATAAAAGTATTGTCACCCAGATTTTGCACTTAGAAGATTTAGGTTTAAAGGTTATCACCGTTGATTTCAATTTTTATTTGTTTCATCCAACGACAGTAACGTATTCACTGACTGAAGTGCAAGATAAGAGTTTTAAGGTGTCACATAGTATTTCATAACTGTGCAACAGGATACATATACAAGGTTAGTTTCCGATGGACTCAAGGTACTTATAACTATCCTGGAAAGGGATTGACGAAATATATGTCTAATTGTCTCAATAAAACATCACACCTGCACTCATCAAATCTCGCCCACTTAAAAGACTTTATTAGTGCAAGTGTGTAACTACAGTCACGAGATAGTCAATGAAATATCGATGTAGACCAACAAGTATCAGGGTTAGAGGCCGTAGGTTTGAGCATTCCATCTAGAGTCCACTCATAAAATAATCCCTCTGCAAGACATTTTGGCGAACAAATCTACAAAATAGAAACTCCTTCCAGCATCAAAACACCCAAGCATAATACAATTATTCGTAAAGGAGCTACAAAACTTAAGCACTTCAATATAGATTATCTATTCAAAGTTTCACACATAAGAAATTCATTAACCAGTCAGCATATACTGCATATTCATGCCAGTGTTTCCTCTCTTCAAAGCATTTTTAGAGCATGAGTAGCAATGGCATCTGATTGAAACACCAGTGCTTCACCAATTGAATATTCAGACTCAGAAGTATCATGAAAATTTTCTTCACCAATTATGACAGTATGAAGCAGGGTAATATCTCAAGGAAGCAAAGGATAACCTAGTGCACCCCTGATATAGAACTCCTGCGAGTTGAAAACATTCTGCAATGGTTTATCATCATCTAATACAATAATTCATAGTAGACCTCCCCCATATCCATGGGTTCTAGACCAGCTTTATTTCTTAATTTCTGGATTCTGTTCATAATAACTACTGCATCAAACGACGACTTATCTGGGCACAAATCCAAGATATCCAAGACATCACCGTCTGCGGTGGCATCCATCACCCATGTTCTCTGGACGCTTGAGCAGTGCCCATCAGTAGTAACCTCACCAACACTCTCAAAGCTTAAAATGTCTGCCTGAGTCAATGCCTGAACCTTGTCTTTAATGATTCCCATGGATTTTCCTTGTCGTTTACCAAAACCACTGAAGTCAAGTTCTGCATGCAAAGAAACATATCTTACAGGCATGGAAAAACAAACCATATATTTATTTCCTCAAGCACATACTCTCTCAGATTTCCAGAAATATCTTCAAGAAAGTTTTATTCAGGAGGAACAACCACCATCTGTCTAAGAGGTGCTTTAGATATTCGTATGATTGTTAATGAACTTCAAGAGATAAGATACCACCGTGTATAACCTATATGCCTCCATTTCTTGCCGATGCCTCCATTTCTTGCAGAAAATGAACTAGACTTCCAATTGAATTAGTTAATCCACTGATCCAAAACATTTGATGACTTCTGGAATGTGAGTTGATAAATAGGAACTAGTAAAGCAAGGCCCTCAATCTCAATTCCTTTGTAAATCTGAACATGGAGGATATATGCGTTATACCAAGCAAGGAATACATCTTTACAAATCCGTACGTACAATTGGAGAATTAATCTCAATTCCTTTGTAAATCAAATACATCCTCAACTTGCCAAAGCACTCCAAACTTAGGACCATGACTGGATGAAATTCTTATATGATAAATTTGATAATGCTGCAGATCAGCCACCTTAACACAAGAGAGTTTTCTAGCTTCAAACCGAAGTTAATGACTACTCTTTCCTCGCCGTCATCACTAATTCAGATAGGAAGAGGAGTACCCACGGAATCTACTTCTGCTTACAGCCGAGTTTTTTGCATTTTCCAGCCGATTGGGAACTTTTTCCCCAGTAAGTCTCTTTTTAATCCAACAGAAAAGATAAGAATGTGTAATTGTCTGAGATTTGACAAGCGTCCCCTTTTCCTTCACAGCAAGAATGACAATGCATTTATCTACATCCTTGATTTACCCACAAAAACCAAAAACCCTGTTTGTAAAGAACACATAGCCATCAACTGCTACATTTGTGGCCGGACGCGAAACTCAGAACAAGCACTTGTGGCCGGAAGTGTGAAAATTTGCATTCAATAACGAATTTACTCTAAATATGATACTGTGAAAATTAAAGATCTATTCTCAACCAAACTAACAAGAAATTATGATTGAAGAAATCTTTTAAAAAAACATAATTGATAATAAAACAGCATATATCTAGACAATAACAGTTTTGGCACTCAGTAAATGGTAGATTTTTCGATAAAAGATTTCTCACCAAGATATAAAAAAACGAAACTAACAAACTGGAAGTGGCAAACGAAGAAGAAAATAGTGATATATAGAAGAACAAGTGAATGAATTTATGATTCTTTCTTACTTCCACACAAGCCCAATTCTCCGATTAAATTCACAACTATGAGAGGAGATATCAATTTTATAATACATTTTGTTGTGATGAAGCTATTGAGTCGCAGTCTGCTGCCATGATTTTGTTGGATCTGAATCATCAACACCACCAGATCTTTTGTTTTCAAAATTTAAGGTTGGGTTTTTCCTTTCATTCCTTCTACACAGGAGATGGAGGCGGAAATGATAACGCAGTAGCAAACTATTATATTTATATGGGTTAAATCTGCCCGGTGTGAACTAGGGTTGATTTTTCGTCGTTGATTTATTGAGCTTTAACTAACCGTACTTGTGAGCGGGCAGACCTTATGTAGACGGTTGTGATTGAGTGTTCAAGACAAGGGGAGAGTTTTTAGGTTTTAAGAGCTTGTGGACGGGCATACATTTTGTAGTTTTAGTTTACTGGGCCAATTTGAGGTCCATGACTCCATAAGCACATAAAAGATGCTTTGGGTTTTGATATTGCTCTTGCTTTCTTCTTTTTTTCAGCATATGTTTGGGTGGTAATTGACGAAAGGGAGTAATATTGGGAAACCGATCATTCAAGCTGCTGATTACATTTCTTGAGGGATAGTTAATAATCATTTTCCACTTATGCATGATTTGGAAATGGTACGTACTCAAAGTAAGAGGAATGAGAATGACGTTTGAGTGACATATATATTTTGTAGTGTGTTTAATTTGGGTTTATTTGTCTAGTTCTTAATTGTGTATCGTAGAGCTAAATTGTAACTTTTGGTTGTGTTGTCCAAGTAGTTAAAAATAGAGCGTCTGAGAACTTAGAAAATGTGCGGAGGATGTTGATAGACCGTAAGTTGATTGTAATGCTAAAGAAGCTGTACTTGGGGAAGGATTCATGGATATTAATAATACATTGCTTAACATGGCGTGGAAGGACAAGGCTCTTGTTTCAAGTTGATGTTCCAAGGGCCTTGGATATTCCTCCTATTTTCATTTCACTTTACTGAATTATCTATGCGTCTATTTTCCTCATAAAACTCAAAGACATTTCACTTTCTAACAGACTGAAATAAGATGTGGCCTCCGGGAATCGTTTTGGTACTCTTATAGACATAGTCGTATAAGTGCTGCATATGCACTTTAACGAAATTTCATGAATGAAAATAAATTAGCCTATTCGATTAAAAAAGTAAACTGTTCCACAGGGATAAACCATAAAAAACATTCTTAAGAAAAATCTTTCGTAATTTATTTTCTAAGCAGAGAATTGCAACCCGGCCAAATTGGGGTATGCCCAATTTTAAGCGGACTCTTTTAAAGGGCTAAGGAGAGTCCTAATGAGTAAATTTTACAAAACTACCCTTACCCTTTTTAATTCTTATTACCTTAAATTAGTTTTCATTTTTTCCTTCTTCTCTTCTTCTCATCCACCTCTACCTTAACGGCTTCTCCATCCCCCACCATTGAAAACTCGTCGATTAATTTGTCGTAATCGTCGATTCGAAAATTCCGATTAATCTTTAAACATGGAGCCACCGCGGCCTATGGCTAGTCGTATGAAAACCACAAATAGAAAACACAATGAATACAACCCTGGAATTGCAAATTTAGTTCAAAAGAAAGAGAAGAAAAAAGGAGTTGAATAAGAAGAAATCAACGCCACTGAAAAAGGAGAAATGACGCGATTGAGAAAGTAAGGGCCTACTTAAACTCACTTCGGCCAGTACTTCAATTTCATGTTTGCGTGTCAAATTAAGTCAGAAAAATCGAATTTGTGAATTTGCAGTTATTTAGCCGGCAAATGTTTGTTCCACGACCATTCCGACTTTTCATATTTAGGGTTAATCGGCAAGAAGTAAACCACAAGATGACCCTACTTCATCTTCCAGGTTTAAATGCAAGATTTCAAAAGTTTATGAATTGAATAAGAAAAATCACTTCTCTCCTATCTTCACTATAGGTTCAGATAAATAGTATATCAATCAACCCCTTCCCTTCCCTGTACTAGTATTATATCTATTTTACAATTTCTTCTTTAATCCATAGCTTCTCTAAAAATCTGCTTGCTTACTTAGTTTATACGGGCTAATAATTCACAAGAAGAGTTGGCAAACAAAGGTTTGGGCCGCACTAGCTGGTGTGTGATTGTATCTACTGATGAGAGAGGTTCTTTCCCCCACACTTTTAAATATCGAGTCAATCTTAGATGGAAAATGGGTTATCAAAATGGATTGCAAGTTCAACTTGAACTTGAACCGCTAGTGCCAATTAATTTTTCAGAGGCCCATTTGCGGCCATCTTTATGCTGGATTGTGATAGGACTAGAAGATGCCTACAATATTAAACTGCAAGTGCACCGCGTCTACTATGTAGAACAGGGAAAATACAGGTCGATCCTATGGAGAGTCGGATTGGTGAAACTAAACTTCTAGGTTTTACTTTTACTAATTTAAATACGTTGTTTGTTGATACGACTGAGATGCTTGATGATTATGCTAAAGAAACAAGATTAAAAGGAAAAATAAAGATGAACTAGGGATTTGAATCCACCACCTAAATGCATAGAAATCACCTAGTTTGATATACTAGTTCTCTTTTTAATGAAGGAGCTATAGAGATGCCTCCCTCAAACTACCTTGAAGATGTGATAAATCACTTGCACAAATGGATAATTTAACCTCAACAAAATATGTCAATCCCTAGCATTACCTATTTTTTTAAAGCATAGATAATCACAAAATTGAACTAAAGAATTTCATATATATACTTGAATACATAACAAAGAATTGTTCTAACTACCATGGATGCTTCACATACAAGGTGAAAGTAAATTGCTAGTATTCAAAGATTAAATCATGTTTCTCATTCAAAATCCCAAGAAGAACAAGTAATCAAACCATGAAATTCTAATTATTTAGGGGTTTCATCTCAACCAAGGTTAGAAAACTAAAACATGAAAAATACTGAAATAAAACTAATGTAGAACCTGTTAAGAAGAATGCAATACGGAGATTGCATATGATACGAAGAGACGAAAGAGATACAAATAACATGAAATTGATAAAGAGATTAAGAAAATATAAAAGAGATTTTGTATAAACGAATAAGATTGATAATAATATTGTTTCATAAAAGATTGATTCACTCTAAACAAGAAGGCATGGCCTTTAAATAGGTTCACAAGAACCGACTAAAAGAAAAAAAAAGGAAATTCTAATTAAGCAAACTAGTAAAGTGGAGACTTGCAAAGAAAGTACACTAAACAAGGTTGATTATAGGATGGAATCAATTTATCAAGGTTGCTTCAGTCGAGTGGAACCAACTTGTCAAGGTTTCCTCCAAAAAAAAGGCATCAACTTGTCATAGTTGATAATTTCTTGAAGTAAAGGATGTCCAACATCATAAACCTAAATTACTTCTACAACTTGGTGCACCGGCTACTCCGGGCTTGGTTTTTCAATCACAACAGCCTCCTCTATTTATACAAGTTTCTCCCCCTAACTAATCCCATTTTTAACAAAGTACAACTATAAATTAGGGATTTGATGTTCTTGAAACTCACCACTAATGCTTTTCTGCCATCTTATCTTCTTGTTGCAACAATTGAAAAGCCTTGTACGAATTCTCTTGGTAGGTTACCGTTGGGATAGGTTAGATGAGGAAGATATACCATTAAACAGGAGCTAGAAGGTACTGGAGGCTAGGGTACTTGGTGGTTTGAGATAATAGGTTTATCGGATTTTATAAATGAAAAGGGAAAGTGTTTAGGGTCTTCCTGGGTGTTGGGCATGAATACCTTGTTTTCGGTATGTGAGAGTGAAACTTGGACTTCTTATCTTTGTTACCCAAAACTTTTTTAGCACTTGAACTTAGGCCCATTAAGTTATTTAACTCCCTTGTTGCGCAGTCTTTTGCCCATTCACTATTTTGCTCCATGTTTATGCTGATCCCATTGTATTAGGTCTCCTTCCATATACAAAATGAATAATTAGTAAGGTTACTAATACAAATTTATTTCAGAGTACTTAGACAGGAAGATATATAAATTGGCATAAAAACATGGAGATAATGCACATTGTGTACCATAAACACCAACAAAATGGATATGAAAATATACAATTATTGGGCACCTATCAACTTGGTTGATCTGCTGTTAGTGCCAATTAAAATTATGTTCCTGTCTTCTCGGATAGGAATTGAGTAAGAGAATGTTTGTTTATTTTTCCGAATCTAAATGACTATTATGAATCTGACCTATCACATCGACCCTATAATGTAGTCTAAATTGTGTAAAGAAATAAAAACGTTTGCTAGATATGACTGAGTCATACCACAAGTCTAATACTACAAAAATGAGAAAATAAAGAATCTAATATTTGATTCAGGTTGCATCGAACTGAGTGAAAAATGAAAGGTGTATTGGGTTGTGTGTCCACGTATTTTTCTCGGGAGATTCTCATGGTAAACAAAGAATTATTGTAAGTAAAACACAACGAAATTGATGAAGCCAATAGACTCTAGTTCAAAACCAGAACATCTGACATTATTAATAGGATTCAAGGCCTTGACTAATTCATTTTGGCACTAACCCAGACTTTGACCTTGACTATCTTTGACTTTGACTGGACATTTTATTTAAAGTCAAACGAAAACCCTAAACTCTATTCCTTTTCTCCGTCCTCTTACTCTCTCACTTCTTTCTCTGTGAAGAACGCCGCCATAAACCACCACACAAAGAGATCTCCAAACCCATCTTTTTGATATACAAATGGCATCATCTAGATTGATGATAATAAGTGGTATTTTCATATGGGAATGTAGTGGAAGAACAAAAAAGAACAACTTTGAGTTAAATTGATCTCAGCAGCATCACCATATCTACTCTCAAGTAAGAATTTACCTATGTGTTTATAAATGAATCTGAAACTAAAAAATGTTGAATCCCTTCAATTAATCATAAAATATCAATTTATATATATACTTAAAGGTACATTTTATACGCGTCAACTGTGGATTCATCGATCGACTTCTTGTATGGAGTTGGTACTCATCCAGAGAGTGAAAAAATTGGCTGCAACGCTAACGTAATTCAAACGTGAATCCTTGTTTTCAAAATTTAAGCATGAAAACAAACATTACGTTAAATGGGAATTGTCATTAAAATTTTAGTGCTTCTTTACAAATGTGTATCCTTGGTTTCATGCTTAAAATTTTATTGCTTCTTTACAAAAACTATGTTGTTTTCTTATGGCTGCATTCATAGTCTTATGTTTTATATTTTCAAAATTATTGTTCACATCTGATTTCTTATGCATATCACCACTCAATTTTTTGAACAATTGACATTCAATACATTTTTTATTGAATGTCAATAGACATTTCATCCAGATTACGTCTCATGAATTTAAAAAAAATAAAATAAAGAACAAAATTACATCCAATCTCCTTCACTACCAATAAATTCGTAAATTTATTGGTAATCGGTTCACATAATTTTATGTAATATAAACTATGTAAGGTTGTTAATCCAAGATACATTTTAGATCTGCTTAATCTGGTTGTAGGTAGTAAGACTCAAAGTCCTAAGGAGGGTTTATCATTTAAGAATGTTTCTAATCCTGCACCTGTTCCTTTAGATCAAGTCTTCTTGTGCTTCTAGGATTAAAGTGACACTGTGTAGGGCGTTGGAAGAAAATACGATTTAGATCTTGAGAGGAGAAATCATAATGCTTGTTGTTGGTGATGCTGTTTGTTGGTGCAAAATTAATCACCCCAACAATCTTCGAGATGTGTGTATGATGATTTGTTGCGAAATTAGGGTTCTAAAACAATATAAAAATAAATAAGAGGAGACAAAGAATTTAACGTAGTTCGGCAAGTTGTGTCTACGTCCACGGATGGAATCCCATAGGGAGATATTGTATTAATGTGTGATTACAATAATTTAGTTATCTAACCTAGAATTCCATGTTGGAATAGAAATTTCCCCCCTCCATGTAGGAATAGAAATTTCCTCCTCCTGAGTTGGATTTTTAGCCTCTATTTATAGGCAAAAAACCCTAATCTAGTTCCATAATAACCCTAGATTTGTAGTTATCCAAAATAACCACATGGATTTGTAATTATCCTTTAATATTTGTGTCTATCCTTGAAGATGCATGTCTATCTTGAGAGATTCTTGTATATATTCACATGATTTGAGTTTATTTTAATAGATCCTTGTATATCTTCATAATATTTGTATCTATCTTGGGAGATTCTTATCAATCTCCCAAGATTTGTAGCTATCTTGGATGACCCTTGTTTATCTTCCAAGATTTGTGTCTATCCCAAAATGACTTCTATAATAAGTCATTTGGGCTTCCATAATAAGCTAGACTGGGCTTCCATAATAAGTCCTTTGGTTTTTGGAATCTTCTTTAACGGGCTTTTTGGGCTTGATTCACGGGCTTCTAGTGTATTTTATACATGGTACAAACATCGCCCCCTCTTAACCTCCAACTTGTTGGGGGTTAAGAAGTTTGTTTTTCCTTCTGCGTCGACCGTTGATGATGTAACTCGCCCCCAAGCATTTGTAGAAACATTGCGAAGATTCCCCCAACTGTGATAACCTACACAAAAAAAATAAAAAGTAAAAGTAAAAGTAAAATAAAAATAATATTGCTCACTTGCTAGGCGAGACTTTTTGCCACATGGTGGACTTGTGATGCTCGATAGCTAGTCGAGTCTTGAGGAGAATGTAGTGTGTTCTTGCGGTTTGGGAAAGTCTTTTTGCTCGCAATGTAACAAGGCTAGCGCTTCTTGCTCGGGGAGACCGGGCAATTGCTTGTGTTGAGTACGAGTCTTTATGCTAGCGAAGGTGCAAGTCTTTGTACTCGCGTGCAAGGCGAGATTTTATGCTTGAGAAGGTGCAAGTCTTTGTACTCGCGTGCAAGGCGAGATTTTATGCTTGTGATAAATGCAAGACTTATGTGCTCACGTGCAAGGTGAGTCTTTAAGTGCTTGCGATGTGATGCAAGGCTAAATATTGAAGGTTCTACGCAATCCTCATCTTGAACTCGATCATGTCGCTATCCAAGAACCTCGAACCCGTTCACCTATCATGTCGCTATCCACGAATCTCGAACCCGATCATGTCGCTATCCACGAACCTCGAACTCGATCATGTTGCTGCCCCAAGTGCATATAAAAGTTTCTCTAACATTGGATGTTTCACTTCCATGTTGTAGGAAATTCAAAAAGGATTTTAAACCGCCAAAAATCACTCAATTCGGACTTAAAACAAAGAAGTTATTGACGAAACAAGTTTCGAAAGAAGCGCAAGCGTCTTTGTTGAATACGTGGCGATCTTGGTCTGTGCAGATCGCTGACGTGTCACCGCTGACTGGGATAACATTGCTGACGTGGCAACCCATATACCGACGTGGCGATGTTGGCTGGACAATTGTCGCTGACGTGGCTGTGTACGATGATGACGTGGCATCTGAGTCATTGATGCCGTGGCAATATGTGCTGACGTAGCATTATTGACTGGACTGTGTTTGATGACGTGTCGCTGACGTGGTGCTGACTGTACACTGATTAGTCAGCCCATGAGAAGCACTTGGATCGTTGTTGTACCTGAAAGCTGGACGAGATTTCAGCTTTTTGCAACGCTTTTTGCAACACTTATGTCTGTTCTTTGTGTAAAGTATTTCATAGCAGTTTTCGCTATCGTTTTCTCCACACTTTCTTCAACTATTTTTCAACTTCGCAACAGTTCTCGTTCTTTTGCAACGTTTACGGAAGAACCCTAATAAATAATTTGTTTTCCTTTTTTTTTTTTTTTTTTTTTTTTTTTTTTTTGCATGGAATCTCGTGCATGATTTCTTCCACACTTTTCTCAATGGTAAAAACACAATTGTTTTCACGAATCCCCTTAGTCGGCGCCAAAAGATGTTGGCGCAAAATTAATTACCCCAACACTCCTCGAGATGTGTGTATGATGATTTGTTGCGAAATTAGGGTTCTAAAACAATAGAAAAATAAATAAGAGGAGATAAAGAATTTAACGTGGTTCGGCAAGTTGTGCCTACGTCCACGGATGGAATCCCATAGGGAGATATTGTATTAATGTGTGATTACAATAATTTGGTTAGCTAACCTAGAACTCCATGTTGGAATAGAAATTTCCCCCTCCATGTAGGAATAGAAATTTTCCTCCTCTGAGTTGGATTTTTAGCCTCTATTTATAGGCAAAAACCCTAATCTAGTTCCATAATAACCCTAGATTTGTAGTTATCCAAAATAACCACATGGATTTGTAATTATCCTTTAATATTTGTGTCTATCCTTGAAGATGCATGTCTATCTTGAGAGATTCTTGTATATATTCACATGATTTGAGTTTATTTTAATAGATCCTTGTATATCTTCATAATATTTGTATCTATCTTGGGAGATTCTTATCAATCTCCCAAGATTTGTAGCTATCTTGGATGACCCTTGTTTATCTTCCAAGATTTGTGTTTATCCCAAAATGACTTCTATAATAAGTCATTTGGGCTTCCATAATAAGCTAGACTGGGCTTCCATAATAAGTCCTTTGGTTTTTGGAATCTTATTTAACGGGTTTTTTGTGCTTGATTCACGGGCTTCTAGTGTATTTTATACACGGTACAAACATCGGCCCCTCTTAACCTCTAGATTTTTGGGGGTTAAGAAGTTTGTTTTTCCTACTGCGTCGACCGTTGATGACGTAACTCGCCCCCAAGCATTTGTAGAGACATTGCGAAGATGCCCCCAACTTTGATAACCTGCACAAAAAATAAAAAGTAAAAGTAAAAGTAAAATAAAAATAATATTGCTCACTTGCTAGGCGAGACTTTTTGCCACATGGTGGACTTGTGATGCTCGATAGCTAGTCGAGTCTTGGGGAGAATGTAGTGTGTTCTTGCGGCTGGGGAAAGTCTTTTTGCTCGCAATGTAACAAGGCTAGCGCTTGCTGCTCGGGGAGACTGGCAATTGCTTGTGTTGAGTACGAGTCTTTATGCTAGCGAAGGTGCAAGTCTTTGTACTCGCGTGCAAGGCGAGATTTTATGCTTGAGAAGGTGCAAGTCTTTGTACTCGCGTGCAAGGCGAGATTTTATGCTTGTGATAAATACAAGACTTATGTGCTCACGTGCAAGGTGAGTCTTTAAGTGCTTGCGATGTGATGCAAGGCTAAATATTGAAGGTTCTACGCAATCCTCATCTTGAACTCGATCATGTCGCTATCCAAGAACCTCGAACCCGTTCACCTATCATGTCGCTATCCACGAATCTCGAACCCGATCATGTCGCTATCCACGAACCTCGAACTCGATCATGTTGCTGCCCCAAGTGCATATAAAAGTTTCTCTAACACTGGATGTTTCACTTCCATGTTGTAGGAAATTCAAAAAGGATTTTAAACCGCCAAAAATCACTCAATTCGGACTTAAAACAAAGAAGTTATTGACGAAACAAGTTTCGAAAGAAGCGCGCGTCTTTGTTGAATACGTGGCGATCTTGCCGTGCAGGATCGCTGACGTGTCACTGCTGACTGGGATAACATTGCTGACGTGGCAACCCATATACTGATGTGGCGATGTTGGCTGGACAACTGTCGCCGACGTATTGTGTACGATGATGACGTGGCATCTGAGTCATTGATGCCGTGGCAATATGTGCTGACGTAGCATTATTGACTGGACTGTGTTTGATGACGTGTCGCTGACGTGGTGCTGACTGTACACTGATTAGTCAGCCCATGAGAAGCACTGGATCGTTGTTGTACCTGAAGCTGGACGAGATTTCAGCTTTTTGCAACGCTTTTTGCAACACTTATGTCTTGTTGATGTGTAAAGTATTTCGCAACAGTTTCGCATCGTTTTCTCCACACTTTCTTCAACTATTTTTCAACTTCGCAACAGTTCTCGTTCTTTTGCAACGTTTACGGAAGAACCCTAATAAATAATTTGTTTTCCTTTTTTTTTTTTTTTTTTGCATGGAATCTCGTGCATGATTTCTTCCACACTTTTCTCAATGGTAAAAACACAATTGTTTTCACGAATCCCCTTAGTCGGCGCCAAAGATGTTGGCGCAAAAATAATTACCCCAACACTCCTCGAGATGTGTGTATGATGATTTGTTGCGAAATTAGGGTTCTAAAACAATAGAAAAATAAATAAGAGGAGATAAAGAATTTAACGTGGTTCGGCAAGTTGTGCCTACGTCCACGGATGGAATCCCATAGGGAGATATTGTATTAATGTGTGATTACAATAATTTGGTTAGCTAACCTAGAACTCCATGTTGGAATAGAAATTTCCCCCTCCATGTAGGAATAGAAATTTCCTCCTCCCGAGTTGGATTTTTAGCCTCTATTTATAGGCAAAAACCCTAATCTAGTTCCATAATAACCCTAGATTTGTAGTTATCCAAAATAACCACATGGATTTGTAATTATCCTTTAATATTTGTGTCTATCCTTGAAGATGCATGTCTATCTTGAGAGATTCTTGTATATCTTCACATGATATGAGTTTATCTTAACAGATCCTTGTATATCTTCATAATATTTGTATCTATCTTGGGAGATTCTTATCAATCTCCCAAGATTTGTAGCTATCTTGGATGACCCTTGTTTATCTTCCAAGATTTGTGTTTATCCCAAAATGACTTCTATAATAAGTCATTTGGGCTTCCATAATAAGCTAGACTGGGCTTCCATAATAAGTCCTCTGGTTTTTGGAATCTTCTTTAACGGGCTTTTTGGGCTTGATTCACGGGCTTCTAGTGTATTTTATACACGGTACAAACATCGCCCCCTCTTAACCTCCAACTTGTTGGGGGTTAAGAAGTTTGTTTTTCCTTCTGCGTCGACCGTTGATGATGTAACTCGCCCCCAAGCATTTGTAGAGACATTACGAAGATGCCCCCAACTGTGATAACCTGCAAAAAAAATAAAAAGTAAAAGTAAAAGTAAAATAAAAATAATATTGCTCACTTGCTAGGCGAGACTTTTTGCCACATGGTGGACTTGTGATGCTCGATAGCTAGTCGAGTCTTGGGGAGAATGTAGTGTGTTCTTGCGGCTGGGAAAGTCTTTTTGCTCGCAATGTAACAAGGCTAGCGCTTGCTGCTCGGGGAGACTGGCAATTGCTTGTGTTGAGTACGAGTCTTTATGCTAGCGAAGGTGCAAGTCTTTGTACTCGCGTGCAAGACGAGATTTTATGCTTGAGAAGGTGCAAGTCTTTGTACTCGCGTGCAAGGCGAGATTTTATGCTTGTGATAAATGCAAGACTTATGTGCTCACGTGCAAGGTGAGTCTTTAAGTTCTTGCGATGTGATGCAAGGCTAAATATTGAAGGTTCTACGCAATCCTCATCTTGAACTCGATCATGTCGCTATCCAAGAACCTCGAACCCGTTCACCTATCATGTCGCTATCCACGAATCTCGAACCCGATCATGTCGCTATCCACGAACCTCGAACTCGATCATGTTGCTGCCCCAAGTGCATATAAAAGTTTCTCTAACACTGGATGTTTCACTTCCATGTTGTAGGAAATTCAAAAAGGATTTTAAACCGCCAAAAATCACTCAATTCGGACTTAAAACAAAGAAGTTATTGACGAAACAAGTTTCGAAAGAAGCGCGCGTGCTGTTGAATACGTGGCAGTGCTGGCTGTGCAGGATCGCTAACGTGTCACTGCTGACTGGGATAACATTGCTGACGTGGCAACCCATATACTGACGTGGCGATGTTGGCTGGACAACTGTCGCTGACGTGGCTGTGTACGATGATGACGTGGCATCTGAGTCATTGATGCCGTGGCAATATGTGCTGACGTAGCATTATTGACTGGACTGTGTTTGATGACGTGTCGCTGACGTGGTGCTGACTGTACACTGATTAGTCAGCCCATGAGAAGCACTGGATCGTTGTTGTACCTGAAGCTGGATGAGATTTCAGCTTTTTGCAACGCTTTTTGCAACACTTATGTCTGTTGATGTGTAAAGTATTTCGCAACAGTTTCTGCTACTGTTTTCTCCACACTTTCTTCAACTATTTTTCAACTTCGCAACAGTTCTCGTTCTTTTGCAACGTTTACGGAAGAACCCTAATAAATAATTTGTTTTCCTTTTTTTTTTTTTTTTTTTTGCATGGAATCTCGTGCATGATTTCTTCCACACTTTTCTCAATGGTAAAAACACAATTGTTTTCACGAATCCCCTTAGTCGGCGCCAAAAGATGTTGGCGCAAAAATAATTACCCCAACACTCCTCGAGATGTGTGTATGATGATTTGTTGCGAAATTAGGGTTCTAAAACAATAGAAAAATAAATAAGAGGAGATAAAGAATTTAACGTGGTTCGGCAAGTTGTGCCTACGTCCACGGATGGAATCCCATAGGGAGATATTGTATTAATGTGTGATTACAATAATTTGGTTAGCTAACCTAGAACTCCATGTTGGAATAGAAATTTCCCCCTCCATGTAGGAATAGAAATTTCCTCCTCCCGAGTTGGATTTTTAGCCTCTATTTATAGGCAAAAACCCTAATCTAGTTCCATAATAACCCTAGATTTGTAGTTATCCAAAATAACCACATGGATTTGTAATTATCCTTTAATATTTGTGTCTATCCTTGAAGATGCATGTCTATCTTGAGAGATTCTTGTATATCTTCACATGATATGAGTTTATCTTAACAGATCCTTGTATATCTTCATAATATTTGTATCTATCTTGGGAGATTCTTATCAATCTCCCAAGATTTGTAGCTATCTTGGATGACCCTTGTTTATCTTCCAAGATTTGTGTTTATCCCAAAATGACTTCTATAATAAGTCATTTGGGCTTCCATAATAAGCTAGACTGGGCTTCCATAATAAGTCCTCTGGTTTTTGGAATCTTCTTTAACGGGCTTTTTGGGCTTGATTCACGGGCTTCTAGTGTATTTTATACACGGTACAAACATCGCCCCCTCTTAACCTCCAACTTGTTGGGGGTTAAGAAGTTTGTTTTTCCTTCTGCGTCGACCGTTGATGATGTAACTCGCCCCCAAGCATTTGTAGAGACATTACGAAGATGCCCCCAACTGTGATAACCTGCAAAAAAAATAAAAAGTAAAAGTAAAAGTAAAATAAAAATAATATTGCTCACTTGCTAGGCGAGACTTTTTGCCACATGGTGGACTTGTGATGCTCGATAGCTAGTCGAGTCTTGGGGAGAATGTAGTGTGTTCTTGCGGCTGGGGAAAGTCTTTTTGCTCGCAATGTAACAAGGCTAGCGCTTGCTGCTCGGGGAGACTGGCAATTGCTTGTGTTGAGTACGAGTCTTTATGCTAGCGAAGGTGCAAGTCTTTGTACTCGCGTGCAAGACGAGATTTTATGCTTGAGAAGGTGCAAGTCTTTGTACTCGCGTGCAAGGCGAGATTTTATGCTTGTGATAAATGCAAGACTTATGTGCTCACGTGCAAGGTGAGTCTTTAAGTTCTTGCGATGTGATGCAAGGCTAAATATTGAAGGTTCTACGCAATCCTCATCTTGAACTCGATCATGTCGCTATCCAAGAACCTCGAACCCGTTCACCTATCATGTCGCTATCCACGAATCTCGAACCCGATCATGTCGCTATCCACGAACCTCGAACTCGATCATGTTGCTGCCCCAAGTGCATATAAAAGTTTCTCTAACACTGGATGTTTCACTTCCATGTTGTAGGAAATTCAAAAAGGATTTTAAACCGCCAAAAATCACTCAATTCGGACTTAAAACAAAAAAGTTATTGACGAAACAAGTTTCGAAAGAAGCGCGCGTCGTTGAATACGTGGCGATCTTTGGGCTGTGCAGGATCGCCGACGTGTCACTGCTGACTGGGATAACATTGCTGACGTGGCAACCCATATACTGACGTGGCGATGTTGGCTGGACAACTGTCGCTGACGTGGCTGTGTACGATGATGACGTGGCATCTGAGTCATTGATGCCGTGGCAATATGTGCTGACGTAGCATTATTGACTGGACTGTGTTTGATGACGTGTCGCTGACGTGGTGCTGACTGTACACTGATTAGTCAGCCCATGAGAAGCACTGGATCGTTGTTGTACCTGAAGCTGGACGAGATTTCAGCTTTTTGCAACGCTTTTTGCAACACTTATGTCTGTTGATGTGTAAAGTATTTCGCAACAGTTTCTGCTACTGTTTTCTCCACACTTTCTTCAACTATTTTTCAACTTCGCAACAGTTCTCGTTCTTTTGCAACGTTTACGGAAGAACCCTAATAAATAATTTGTTTTCCTTTTTTTTTTTTTTTTTGCATGGAATCTCGTGCATGATTTCTTCCACACTTTTCTCAATGGTAAAAACACAATTGTTTTCACGAATCCCCTTAGTCGGCGCCAAAAGATGTTGGCGCAAAAATAATTACCCCAACACTCCTCGAGATGTGTGTATGATGATTTGTTGCGAAATTAGGGTTCTAAAACAATAGAAAAATAAATAAGAGGAGATAAAGAATTTAACGTGGTTCGGCAAGTTGTGCCTACGTCCACGGATGGAATCCCATAGGGAGATATTGTATTAATGTGTGATTACAATAATTTGGTTAGCTAACCTAGAACTCCATGTTGGAATAGAAATTTCCCCCCTCCATGTAGGAATAGAAATTTCCTCCTCCTGAGTTGGATTTTTAGCCTCTATTTATAGGCAAAAAACCCTAATCTAGTTCCATAATAACCCTAGATTTGTAGTTATCCAAAATAACCACATGGATTTGTAATTATCCTTTAATATTTGTGTCTATCCTTGAAGATGCATGTCTATCTTGAGAGATTCTTGTATATCTTCACATGATATGAGTTTATCTTAACAGATCCTTGTATATCTTCATAATATTTGTATCTATCTTGGGAGATTCTTATCAATCTCCTAAGATTTGTAGCTATCTTGGATGACCCTTGTTTATCTTCCAAGATTTGTGTTTATCCCAAAATGACTTCTATAATAAGTCATTTGGGCTTCCATAATAAGCTAGACTGGGCTTCCATAATAAGTCCTCTTGGTTTTTGGAATCTTCTTTAACGGGCTTTTTGGGCTTGATTCACGGGCTTCTAGTGTATTTTATACACGGTACAAACATCGCCCCTCTTAACCTCCAACTTGTTGGGGGTTAAGAAGTTTGTTTTTCCTTCGCGTCGACCGTTGATGATGTAACTCGCCCCCAAGCATTTGTAGAGACATTACGAAGATGCCCCCAACCGTGATAACCTCGCAAAAAAAATAAAAAGTAAAAGTAAAAGTAAAATAAAAATAATATTGCTCACTTGCTAGGCGAGACTTTTTGCCACATGGTGGACTTGTGATGCTCGATAGCTAGTCGAGTCTTGGGGAGAATGTAGTGTGTTCTTGCGGCTGGGAAAGTCTTTTTGCTCGCAATGTAACAAGGCTAGCGCTTGCTGCTCGGGGAGACTGGCAATTGCTTGTGTTGAGTACGAGTCTTTATGCTAGCGAAGGTGCAAGTCTTTGTACTCGCGTGCAAGACGAGATTTTATGCTTGAGAAGGTGCAAGTCTTTGTACTCGCGTGCAAGGCGAGATTTTATGCTTGTGATAAATGCAAGACTTATGTGCTCACGTGCAAGGTGAGTCTTTAAGTTCTTGCGATGTGATGCAAGGCTAAATATTGAAGGTTCTACGCAATCCTCATCTTGAACTCGATCATGTCGCTATCCAAGAACCTCGAACCCGTTCACCTATCATGTCGCTATCCACGAATCTCGAACCCGATCATGTCGCTATCCACGAACCTCGAACTCGATCATGTTGCTGCCCCAAGTGCATATAAAAGTTTCTCTAACACTGGATGTTTCACTTCCATGTTGTAGGAAATTCAAAAAGGATTTTAAACCGCCAAAAATCACTCAATTCGGACTTAAAACAAAGAAGTTATTGACGAAACAAGTTTCGAAAGAAGCGCGCGTGCTGTTGAATACGTGGCAGTGCTGGCTGGCGTGGATCGCTGACGTGTCACTGCTGACTGGGATAACATTGCTGACGTGGCAACCCATATACTGACGTGGCGATGTTGGCTGGACAACTGTCGCGACGTTTGTGTACGATGATGACGTGGCATCCGAGTCATTGATGCCGTGGCAATATGTGCTTGACGTAGCATTATTGATCGGATTGTGTTTGATGACGTGTCGCTGACGTGGTGCTGACTGTACACTGATTAGTCAGCCCATGAGAAGCACTGGATCGTTGTTGTACCTGAAGCTGGACGAGATTTCAGCTTTTTGCAACGCTTTTTGCAACACTTATGTCTGTTGATGTGTAAAGTATTTCGCAACAGTTTCTGCTACTGTTTTCTCCACACTTTCTTCAACTATTTTTCAACTTCGCAACAGCTTCTCGTTCTTTTGCAACGTTTACGGAAGAACCCTAATAAATAATTTGTTTTTTTTTTTTTTTTTTTTGCATGGAATCTCGTGCATGATTTCTTCCACACTTTTCTCAATGGTAAAAACACAATTGTTTTCACGAATCCCCTTAGTCGGCGCCAAAAGATGTTGGCGCAAAATTAATTACCCCAACACTCCACGAGATGTGTGTATGATGATTTGTTGCGAAATTAGGGTTCTAAAACAATAGAAAAATAAATAAGAGGAGATAAAGAATTTAACGTGGTTCGGCAAGTTGTGCCTACGTCCACGGATGGAATCCCATAGGGAGATATTGTATTAATGTGTGATTACAATAATTTGGTTAGCTAACCTAGAACTCCATGTTGGAATAGAAATTTCCCCCTCCATGTAGGAATAGAAATTTCCTTCCCCGAGTTGTATTTTTAGCCTCTATTGATAGGCAAAAAACCCTAATCTAGTTCCATAATAACCCTAGATTTGTAGTTATCCAAAATAACCACATGGATTTGTAATTATCCTTTAATATTTGTGTCTATCCTTGAAGATGCATGTCTATCTTGAGAGATTCTTGTATATCTTCACATGATATGAGTTTATCTTAACATATCCTTGTATATCTTCATAATATTTGTATCTATCTTGGGAGATTGATAAGAATCTCCCAAGATTTGTAGCTATCTTGGATGACCCTTGTTTATCTTCCAAGATTTGTGTTTATCCCAAAATGACTTCTATAATAAGTCATTTGGGCTTCCATAATAAGCTAGACCGGGCTTCCATAATAAGTCCTCTGGTTTTTGGAATCTTCTTTAACGGGCTTTTTGGGCTTGATTCACGGGCTTCTAGTGTATTTTATACACGGTACAAACATCGCCCCTCTTAACCTCCAACTTGTTGGGGGTTAAGAAGTTTGTTTTTCCTTCGCGTCGACCGTTGATGATGTAACTCGCCCCCAAGCATTTGTAGAGACATTACGAAGATGCCCCCAACCGTGATAACCCGCAAAAAAAAATAAAAAGTAAAAGTAAAAGTAAAATAAAAATAATATTGCTCACTTGCTAGGCGAGACTTTTTGCCACATGGTGGACTTGTGATGCTCGATAGCTAGTCGAGTCTTGGGAGAATGTAGTGTGTTCTTGCGGGCGGGGGAAAGTCTTTTTGCTCGCAATGTAACAAGGCTAGCGCTTGCTGCTCGGGGAGACTGGCAATTGCTTGTGTTGAGTACGAGTCTTTATGCTAGCGAAGGTGCAAGTCTTTGTACTCGCGTGCAAGACGAGATTTTATGCTTGAGAAGGTGCAAGTCTTTGTACTCGCGTGCAAGGCGAGATTTTATGCTTGTGATAAATGCAAGACTTATGTGCTCACGTGCAAGGTGAGTCTTTAAGTTCTTGCGATGTGATGCAAGGCTAAATATTGAAGGTTCTACGCAATCCTCATCTTGAACTCGATCATGTCGCTATCCAAGAACCTCGAACCCGTTCACCTATCATGTCGCTATCCACGAATCTCGAACCCGATCATGTCGCTATCCACGAACCTCGAACTCGATCATGTTGCTGCCCCAAGTGCATATAAAAGTTTCTCTAACACTGGATGTTTCACTTCCATGTTGTAGGAAATTCAAAAAGGATTTTAAACCGCCAAAAATCACTCAATTCGGACTTAAAACAAAGAAGTTATTGACGAAACAAGTTTCGAAAGAAGCGCGCGTGCTGTTGAATACGTGGCAGTGCTGGCTGTGCAGGATCGCTGACGTGTCACTGCTGACTGGGATAACATTGCTGACGTGGCAACCCATATACTGACGTGGCGATGTTGGCTGGACAACTGTCGCTGACGTGGCTGTGTACGATGATGACGTGGCATCTGAGTCATTGATGCCGTGGCAATATGTGCTGACGTAGCATTATTGACTGGACTGTGTTTGATGACGTGTCGCTGACGTGGTGCTGACTGTACACTGATTAGTCAGCCCATGAGAAGCACTGGATCGTTGTTGTACCTGAAGCTGGACGAGATTTCAGCTTTTTGCAACGCTTTTTGCAACACTTATGTCTGTTGATGTGTAAAGTATTTCGCAACGCTTTCGCTATCGTTTTCTCCACACTTTCTTCAACTATTTTTCAACTTCGCAACAGTTCTCGTTCTTTTGCAACGTTTACGGAAGAACCCTAATAAATAATTTGTTTTCCTTTTTTTTTTTTTTTTTTTTGCATGGAATCTCGTGCATGATTTCTTCCACACTTTTCTCAATGGTAAAAACACAATTGTTTTCACGAATCCCCTTAGTCGGCGCCAAAGATGTTGGCGCAAAAATAATTACCCCAACACTCCTCGAGATGTGTGTATGATGATTTGTTGCGAAATTAGGGTTCTAAAACAATAGAAAAATAAATAAGAGGAGATAAAGAATTTAACGTGGTTCGGCAAGTTGTGCCTACGTCCACGGATGGAATCCCATAGGGAGATATTGTATTAATGTGTGATTACAATAATTTGGTTAGCTAACCTAGAACTCCATGTTGGAATAGAAATTTCCCCCTCCATGTAGGAATAGAAATTTCCTCCTCCTGAGTTGGATTTTTAGCCTCTATTTATAGGCAAAAAACCCTAATCTAGTTCCATAATAACCCTAGATTTGTAGTTATCCAAAATAACCACATGGATTTGTAATTATCCTTTAATATTTGTGTCTATCCTTGAAGATGCATGTCTATCTTGAGAGATTCTTGTATATCTTCACATGATATGAGTTTATCTTAACAGATCCTTGTATATCTTCATAATATTTGTATCTATCTTGGGAGATTCTTATCAATCTCCCAAGATTTGTAGCTATCTTGGATGACCCTTGTTTATCTTCCAAGATTTGTGTTTATCCCAAAATGACTTCTATAATAAGTCATTTGGGCTTCCATAATAAGCTAGACCGGGCTTCCATAATAAGTCCTCTGGTTTTTGGAATCTTCTTTAACGGGCTTTTGGGCTTGATTCACGGGCTTCTAGTGTATTTTATACACGGTACAAACATCGCCCCCTCTTAACCTCCAACTTGTTGGGGGTTAAGAAGTTTGTTTTTTCCTTCTGCGTCGACCGTTGATGATGTAACTCGCCCCCAAGCATTTGTAGAGACATTGCGAAGATGCCCCCAACTGTGATAACCTGCACAAAAAATAAAAAGTAAAAGTAAAAGTAAAATAAAAATAATATTGCTCACTTGCTAGGCGAGACTTTTTGCCACATGGTGGACTTGTGATGCTCGATAGCTAGTCGAGTCTTGGGGAGAATGTAGTGTGTTCTTGCGGCTGGGGAAAGTCTTTTTGCTCGCAATGTAACAAGGCTAGCCCTTGCTGCTCGGGGAGACTGGCAATTGCTTGTGTTGAGTACGAGTCTTTATGCTAGCGAAGGTGCAAGTCTTTGTACTCGCGTGCAAGGCGAGATTTTATGCTTGAGAAGGTGCAAGTCTTTGTACTCGCGTGCAAGGCGAGATTTTATGCTTGTGATAAATGCAAGACTTATGTGCTCACGTGCAAGGTGAGTCTTTAAGTGCTTGCGATGTGATGCAAGGCTAAATATTGAAGGTTCTATGCAATCCTCATCTTGAACTCGATCATGTCGCTATCCAAGAACCTCGAACCCGTTCACCTATCATGTCGCTATCCACGAATCTCGAACCCGATCATGTCGCTATCCACGAACCTCGAACTCGATCATGTTGCTGCCCCAAGTGCATATAAAAGTTTCTCTAACACTGGATGTTTCACTTCCATGTTGTAGGAAATTCAAAAGGATTTTAAACCGCCAAAAATCACTCAATTCGGACTTAAAACAAAGAAGTTATTGACGAAACAAGTTTCGAAAGAAGCGCGTCTTTGTTGAATACGTGGCAAAGTGCTTGACTGTGCAGGATCGCTGACGTGTCACTGCTGACTGGGATAACATTGCTGACGTGGCAACCCATATACTGACGTGGCGATGTTGGCTGGACAACTGTCGCTGACGTGGCTGTGTACGATGATGACGTGGCATCTGAGTCATTGATGTCGTGGCAATATGTGCTGACGTAGCATTATTGACTGGACTGTGTTTGATGACGTGTCGCTGACGTGGTGCTGACTGTACACTGATTAGTCAGCCCATGAGAAGCACTGGATCGCTGTTGTACCTGAAGCTGGATGAGATTTCAGCTTTTTGCAACGCTTTCTGCAACACTTATGTCTGTTGCTGTGTAAAGTATTTCGCAACAATTTCTGCTACTGTTTTCTCCACACTTTCTTCAACAATTTTTCAACTTCGCAACAGTTCTCGTTCTTTTGCAACGTTTACGGAAGAACCCAAATAAATAATTTGTTTTCCTTTTTTTTTTTTTTTTTTGCATGGAATCTCGTGCATGATTTCTTCCACACTTTTCTCAATGGTAAAAACACAATTGTTTTCACGAATCCCCTTAGTCGGCGCCAAAAGATGTTGGCGCAAAAATAATTACCCCAACACTCCTCGAGATGTGTGTATGATGATTTGTTGCGAAATTAGGGTTCTAAAACAATAGAAAAATAAATAAGAGGAGATAAAGAATTTAACGTGGTTCGGCAAGTTGTGCCTACGTCCACGGATGGAATCCCATAGGGAGATATTGTATTAATGTGTGATTACAATAATTTGGTTAGCTAACCTAGAACTCCATGTTGGAATAGAAATTTCCCCCCTCCATGTAGGAATAGAAATTTCCTCCTCCTGAGTTGGATTTTTAGCCTCTATTTATAGGCAAAAAACCCTAATCTAGTTCCATAATAACCCTAGATTTGTAGTTATCCAAAATAACCACATGGATTTGTAATTATCCTTTAATATTTGTGTCTATCCTTGAAGATGCATGTCTATCTTGAGAGATTCTTGTATATCTTCACATGATATGAGTTTATCTTAACAGATCCTTGTATATCTTCATAATATTTGTATCTATCTTGGGAGATTCTTATCAATCTCCCAAGATTTGTAGCTATCTTGGATGACCCTTGTTTATCTTCCAAGATTTGTGTCTATCCCAAAATGACTTCTATAATAAGTCATTTGGGCTTCCATAATAAGCTAGACTGGGCTTCCATAATAAGTCCTCTGGTTTTTGGAATCTTCTTTAACGGGCTTTTTGGGCTTGATTCACGGGCTTCTAGTGTATTTTATACACGGTACAAACATCGCCCCCTCTTAACCTCCAACTTGTTGGGGGTTAAGAAGTTTGTTTTTCCTTCTGCGTCGACCGTTGATGATGTAACTCGCCCCCAAGCATTTGTAGAGACATTGCGAAGATGCCCCCAACTGTAATTACCTGCAAAAAAAATAAAAATAAAAATAAAAAGTAAAAGTAAAATAAAAATAATATTGCTCACTTGCTAGGCGAGACTTTTTGCCACATGGTGGACTTGTGATGCTCGATAGCTAGTCGAGTCTTGAGGAGAATGTAGTGTGTTCTTGCGGCTGGGGAAAGTCTTTTTGCTCGCAATGTAACAAGGCTAGCCCTTGCTGCTCGGGGAGACTGGCAATTGCTTGTGTTGAGTACGAGTCTTTATGCTAGCGAAGGTGCAAGTCTTTGTACTCGCGTGCAAGGCGAGATTTTATGCTTGAGAAGGTGCAAGTCTTTGTACTCGCGTGCAAGGCAAGATTTTATGCTTGTGATAAATGCAAGACTTATGTGCTCACGTGCAAGGTGAGTCTTTAAGTGCTTGCGATGTGATGCAAGGCTAAATATTGAAGGTTCTATGCAATCCTCATCTTGAACTCGATCATGTCGCTATCCAAGAACCTCGAACCCGTTCACCTATCATGTCGCTATCCACGAATCTCGAACCCGATCATGTCGCTATCCACGAACCTCGAACTCGATCATGTTGCTGCCCCAAGTGCATATAAAAGTTTCTCTAACACTGGATGTTTCACTTCCATGTTGTAGGAAATTCAAAAAGGATTTTAAACCGCCAAAAATCACTCAATTCGGACTTAAAACAAAGAAGTTATTGACGAAACAAGTTTCGAAAGAAGCGCGCGTGCTGTTGAATACGTGGCAGTGCTGACTGTGCAGGATCGCTGACGTGTCACTGCTGACTGGGATAACATTGCTGACGTGGCAACCCATATACTGACGTGGCGATGTTGGCTGGACAACTATCGCTGACGTGGCTGTGTACGATGATGACGTGGCATCTGAGTCATTGATGTCGTGGCAATATGTACTGACGTAGCATTATTGACTGGACTGTGTTTGATGACGTGTCGCTGACGTGGTGCTGACTGTACACTGATTAGTCAGCCCATGAGAAGCTTTCTTGGATCGCTGTTGTACCTGAAGTGGATGAGATTTCAGCTTTTTGCAACGCTTTCGCAACACTTATGTCTCATTCTTTGTGTAAAGTATTTCGCAACAATTTCTGCTACTGTTTTCTCCACACTTTCTTCAACAATTTTTCAACTTCGCAACAGTTCTCGTTCTTTTGCAACGTTTACGGAAGAACCCAAATAAATAATTTGTTTTCCTTTTTTTTTTTTTTTTTTTTTGCATGGAATCTCGTGCATGATTTCTTCCACACTTTTCTCAATGGTAAAAACACAATTGTTTTCACGAATCCCCTTAGTCGGCGCCAAAAGATGTTGGCGCAAAAATAATTACCCCAACACTCCTCGAGATGTGTGTATGATGATTTGTTGCGAAATTAGGGTTCTAAAACAATAGAAAAATAAATAAGAGGAGATAAAGAATTTAACGTGGTTCGGCAAGTTGTGCCTACGTCCACGGATGGAATCCCATAGGGAGATATTGTATTAATGTGTGATTACAATAATTTGGTTAGCTAACCTAGAACTCCATGTTGGAATAGAAATTTCCCCCCTCCATGTAGGAATAGAAATTTCCTCCTCCTGAGTTGGATTTTTAGCCTCTATTTATAGGCAAAAAACCCTAATCTAGTTCCATAATAACCCTAGATTTGTAGTTATCCAAAATAACCACATGGATTTGTAATTATCCTTTAATATTTGTGTCTATCCTTGAAGATGCATGTCTATCTTGAGAGATTCTTGTATATCTTCACATGATATGAGTTTATCTTAACAGATCCTTGTATATCTTCATAATATTTGTATCTATCTTGGGAGATTCTTATCAATCTCCCAAGATTTGTAGCTATCTTGGATGACCCTTGTTTATCTTCCAAGATTTGTGTCTATCCCAAAATGACTTCTATAATAAGTCATTTGGGCTTCCATAATAAGCTAGACTGGGCTTCCATAATAAGTCCTCTGGTTTTTGGAATCTTCTTTAACGGGCTTTTTGGGCTTGATTCACGGGCTTCTAGTGTATTTTATACACGGTACAAACATCGCCCCCTCTTAACCTCCAACTTGTTGGGGGTTAAGAAGTTTGTTTTTCCTTCTGCGTCGACCGTTGATGATGTAACTCGCCCCCAAGCATTTGTAGAGACATTGCGAAGATGCCCCCAACTGTGATAACCTACAAAAAAAATAAAAAATAAAAGTAAAAGTAAAATAAAAATAATATTGCTCACTTGCTAGGCGAGACTTTTTGCCACATGGTGGACTTGTGATGCTCGATAGCTAGTCGAGTCTTGAGGAGAATGTAGTGTGTTCTTGCGGGCCGGGGAAAGTCTTTTTGCTCGCAATGTAACAAGGCTAGCGCTTGCTTTGCTCGGGGAGACTGGCAATTGCTTGTGTTGAGTACGAGTCTTTATGCTAGCGAAGGTGCAAGTCTTTGTACTCGCGTGCAAGGCGAGATTTTATGCTTGAGAAGGTGCAAGTCTTTGTACTCGCGTGCAAGGCGAGATTTTATGCTTGTGATAAATGCAAGACTTATGTGCTCACGTGCAAGGTGAGTCTTTAAGTGCTTGCGATGTGATGCAAGGCTAAATATTGAAGGTTCTATGCAATCCTCATCTTGAACTCGATCATGTCGCTATCCAAGAACCTCGAACCCGTTCACCTATCATGTCGCTATCCACGAATCTCGAACCCGATCATGTCGCTATCCACGAACCTCGAACTCGATCATGTTGCTGCCTCAAGTGCATATAAAAGTTTCTCTAACACTGGATGTTTCACTTCCATGTTGTAGGAAATTCAAAAAGGATTTTAAACCGCCAAAAATCACTCAATTCGGACTTAAAACAAAGAAGTTATTGACGAAACAAGTTTCGAAAGAAGCGCGCGTGCTGTTGAATACGTGGCAGTGATGACTGTGCAGGATCGCTGACGTGTCACTGCTGACTGGGATAACATTGCTGACGTGGCAACCCATATACTGACGTGGCGATGTTGGATGGACAACTGTCGCTGACGTGGCTGTGTACGATAATGACGTGGCATCTGAGTCATTGATGCCGTGGCAATATGTGCTGACGTAGCATTATTGACTGGACTGTGTTTGATGACGTGTCGCTGACGTGGTGCTGACTGTACACTGATTAGTCAGCCCATGAGAAGCACTGGATCGCTGTTGTACCTGAAGCTGGATGAGATTTCAACTTTTTGCAACGCTTTCTGCAACACTTATGTCTGTTGCTGTGTAAAGTATTTCGCAACAATTTCTGCTACTGTTTTCTCCACACTTTCTTCAACTATTTTTCAACTTCGCAACAGTTCTCGTTCTTTTGCAACGTTTACGGAAGAACCCTAATAAATAATTTGTTTTCCTTTTTTTTTTTTTTTTTTTTTTGCATGGAATCTCGTGCATGATTTCTTCCACACTTTTCTCAATGGTAAAAACACAATTGTTTTCACGAATCCCCTTAGTCGGCGCCAAAAGATGTTGGCGCAAAAATAATTACCCCAACACTCCTCGAGATGTGTGTATGATGATTTGTTGCGAAATTAGGGTTCTAAAACAATAGAAAAATAAATAAGAGGAGATAAAGAATTTAACGTGGTTCGGCAAGTTGTGCCTACGTCCACGGATGGAATCCCATAGGGAGATATTGTATTAATGTGTGATTACAATAATTTGGTTAGCTAACCTAGAACTCCATGTTGGAATAGAAATTTCCCCCTCCCATGTAGGAATAGAAATTTCCTCCTCCTGAGTTGGATTTTTAGCCTCTATTTATAGGCAAAAAACCCTAATCTAGTTCCATAATAACCCTAGATTTGTAGTTATCCAAAATAACCACATGGATTTGTAATTATCCTTTAATATTTGTGTCTATCCTTAAAGATGCATGTCTATCTTGAGAGATTCTTGTATATCTTCACATGATATGAGTTTATCTTAACAGATCCTTGTATATCTTCATAATATTTGTATCTATCTTGGGAGATTCTTATCAATCTCCCAAGATTTGTAGCTATCTTGGATGACCCTTGTTTATCTTCCAAGATTTGTGTCTATCCCAAAATGACTTCTATAATAATTCATTTGGGCTTCCATAATAAGCTAGACTGGGCTTCCATAATAAGTCCTTTGGTTTTTGGAATCTTCTTTAACGGGCTTTTTGGGCTTGATTCACGGGCTTCTAGTGTATTTTATACACGGTACAAACATCGCCCGCTCTTAACCTCCAACTTGTTGGGGGTTAAGAAGTTTGTTTTTCCTTCTGCGTCGACCGTTGATGATGTAACTCGCCCCCAAGCATTTGTAGAGACATTGCGAAGATGCCCCCAACTGTGATAACCTGCAAAAAAAATAAAAAATAAAAGTAAAAGTAAAATAAAAATAATATTGCTCACTTGCTAGGCGAGACTTTTTGCCACATGGTGGACTTGTGATGCTCGATAGCTAGTCGAGTCTTGAGGAGAATGTAGTGTGTTCTTGCGGCTGGGGAAAGTCTTTTTGCTCGCAATGTAACAAGGCTAGCGCTTGCTGCTCGGGGAGACTGGCAATTGCTTGTGTTGAGTACGAGTCTTTATGCTAGCGAAGGTGCAAGTCTTTGTACTCGCGTGCAAGGCGAGATTTTATGCTTGAGAAGGTGCAAGTCTTTGTACTCGCGTGCAAGGCGAGATTTTATGCTTGTGATAAATGCAAGACTTATGTGCTCACGTGCAAGGTGAGTCTTTAAGTGCTTGCGATGTGATGCAAGGCTAAATATTGAAGGTTCCATGCAATCCTCATCTTGAACTCGATCATGTCGCTATCCAAGAACCTCGAACCCGTTCACCTATCATGTCGCTATCCACGAATCTCGAACCCGATCATGTCGCTATCCACGAACCTCGAACTCGATCATGTTGCTGCCTCAAGTGCATATAAAAGTTTCTCTAACACTGGATGTTTCACTTCCATGTTGTAGGAAATTCAAAAAGGATTTTAAACCGCCAAAAATCACTCAATTCGGACTTAAAACAAAGAAGTTATTGACGAAACAAGTTTCGAAAGAAGCGCGCGTGCTGTTGAATACGTGGCAGTGATGACTGTGCAGGATCGCTGACGTGTCACTGCTGACTGGGATAACATTGCTGACGTGGCAACCCATATACTGACGTGGCGATGTTGGCTGGACAACTGTCGCTGACGTGGCTGTGTACGATGATGACGTGGCATCTGAGTCATTGATGCCGTGGCAATATGTGCTGACGTAGCATTATTGACTGGATCGTGTTTGATGACGTGTCGTTGACGTGGTGCTGACTGTACACTGATTAGTCAGCCCATGAGAAGCACTGGATCGCTGTTGTACCTGAAGCTGGATGAGATTTCAGCTTTTTGCAACGCTTTCTGCAACACTTATGTCTGTTGCTGTGTAAAGTATTTCGCAACAGTTTCTGCTACTGTTTTCTCCACACTTTCTTCAACTATTTTTCAACTTCGCAACAGTTCTCGTTCTTTTGCAACGTTTACGGAAGAACCCTAATAAATAATTTGTTTTCCTTTTTTTTTTTTTTTTTTTGCATGGAATCTCGTGCATGATTTCTTCCACACTTTTCTCAATGGTAAAAACACAATTGTTTTCACGAATCCCCTTAGTCGGCGCCAAAAGATGTTGGCGCAAAAATAATTACCCCAACACTCCTCGAGATGTGTGTATGATGATTTGTTGCGAAATTAGGGTTCTAAAACAATAGAAAAATAAATAAGAGGAGATAAAGAATTTAACGTGGTTCGGCAAGTTGTGCCTACGTCCACGGATGGAATCCCATAGGGAGATATTGTATTAATGTGTGATTACAATAATTTGGTTAGCTAACCTAGAACTCCATGTTGGAATAGAAATTTCCCCCCCTCCATGTAGGAATAGAAATTTCCTCCTCCTTAGTTGGATTTTTAGCCTCTATTTATAGGCAAAAAACCCTAATCTAGTTCCATAATAACCCTAGATTTGTAGTTATCCAAAATAACCACATGGATTTGTAATTATCCTTTAATATTTGTGTCTATCCTTGAAGATGCATGTCTATCTTGAGAGATTCTTGTATATCTTCACATGATATGAGTTTATCTTAACAGATCCTTGTATATCTTCATAATATTTGTATCTATCTTGGGAGATTCTTATCAATCTCCCAAGATTTTTAGCTATCTTGGATGACCCTTGTTTATCTTCCAAGATTTTTGTCTATCCCAAAATGACTTCTATAATAAGTCATTTGGGCTTCCATAATAAGCTAGACTGGGCTTCCATAATAAGTCCTCTGGTTTTTGGAATCTTCTTTAACGGGCTTTTTGGGCTTGATTCACGGGCTTCTAGTGTATTTTATACACGGTACAAACATCGCCCCCTCTTAGCCTCCAACTTGTTGGGGGTTAAGAAGTTTGTTTTTCCTTCTGCGTCGACCGTTGATGATGTAACTCGCCCCCAAGCATTTGTAGAGACATTGCGAAGATGCCCCCAACTGTGATAACCTGCAAAAAAAAATAAAAAGTAAAAGTAAAAGTAAAATAAAAATAATATTGCTCACTTGCTAGGCGAGACTTTTTGCCACATGGTGGACTTGTGATGCTCGATAGCTAGTCGAGTCTTGAGGAGAATGTAGTGTGTTCTTGCGGCTGGGGAAAGTCTTTTTGCTCGCAATGTAACAAGGCTAGCGGTTGCTGCTCGGGGAGACTGGCAATTGCTTGTGTTGAGTACGAGTCTTTATGCTAGCGAAGGTGCAAGTCTTTGTACTCGCGTGCAAGGCAAGATTTTATGCTTGAGAAGGTGCAAGTCTTTGTACTCGCGTGCAAGGCGAGATTTTATGCTTGTGATAAATGCAAGACTTATGTGCTCACGTGCAAGGTGAGTCTTTAAGTGCTTGCGATGTGATGCAAGGCTAAATATTGAAGGTTCTATGCAATCCTCATCTTGAACTCGATCATGTCGCTATCCAAGAACCTCGAACCCGTTCACCTATCATGTCGCTATCCACGAATCTCGAACCCGATCATGTCGCTATCCACGAACCTCGAACTCGATCATGTTGCTGCCTCAAGTGCATATAAAAGTTTCTCTAACACTGGATGTTTCACTTCCATGTTGTAGGAAATTCAAAAAGGATTTTAAACCGCCAAAAATCACTCAATTCGGACTTAAAACAAAGAAGTTATTGACGAAACAAGTTTCGAAAGAAAGCGCGTCGTTTGTTGAATACGTGGCGGTCTTGATTGTGCAGGATCGCTGACGTGTCACTGCTGACTGGGATAACATTGCTGACGTGGCAACCCATATACTGACGTGGCGATGTTGGCTGGACAACTGTCGCTGACGTGGCTGTGTACGATGATGACGTGGCATCTGAGTCATTGATGCCGTGGCAATATGTGCTGACGTAGCATTATTGACTGGACTGTGTTTGATGACGTGTCGCTGACGTGGTGCTGACTGTACACTGATTAGTCAGCCCATGAGAAGCACTGGATCGCTGTTGTACCTGAAGCTGGATGAGATTTCAACTTTTTGCAACGCTTTCTGCAACACTTATGTTCTGTTGTGTAAAGTATTTCGCAACAGTTTCGCTGCATCGTTTTCTCCACACTTTCTTCAACTATTTTTCAACTTCGCAACAGCTCTCGTTCTTTTGCAACGTTTACGGAAGAACCCTAATAAATAATTTGTTTTCCTTTTTTTTTTTTTTTTTTTTTCATGGAATCTCGTGCATGATTTCTTCCACACTTTTCTCAATGGTAAAAACACAATTGTTTTCACGAATCCCCTTAGTCGGCGCCAAAAGATGTTGGCGCAAAAATAATTACCCCAACACTCCTCGAGATGTGTATGATGATTTGTTGCGAAATTAGGGTTCTAAAACAATAGAAAAATAAATAAGAGGAGATAAAGAATTTAACGTGGTTCGGCAAGTTGTGCCTACGTCCACGGATGGAATCCCATTGGGAGATATTGTATTAATGTGTGATTACAATAATTTGGTTAGCTAACCTAGAACTCCATGTTGGAATAGAAATTTCCCCCCTCCATGTAGGAATAGAAATTTCCTCCTCCTTAGTTGGATTTTTAGCCTCTATTTATAGGCAAAAAACCCTAATCTAGTTCCATAATAACCCTAGATTTGTAGTTATCCAAAATAACCACATGGATTTGTAATTATCCTTTAATATTTGTGTCTATCCTTGAAGATGCATGTCTATCTTGAGAGATTCTTGTATATCTTCACATGATATGAGTTTATCTTAACAGATCCTTGTATATCTTCATAATATTTGTATCTATCTTGGGAGATTCTTATCAATCTCCCAAGATTTTTAGCTATCTTGGATGACCCTTGTTTATCTTCCAAGATTTTTGTCTATCCCAAAATGACTTCTATAATAAGTCATTTGGGCTTCCATAATAAGCTAGACTGGGCTTCCATAATAAGTCCTCTGGTTTTTGGAATCTTCTTTAACGGGCTTTTTGGGCTTGATTCACGGGCTTCTAGTGTATTTTATACACGGTACAAACATCGCCCCCTCTTAACCTCCAACTTGTTGGGGGTTAAGAAGTTTGTTTTTCCTTCTGCGTCGACCGTTGATGATGTAACTCGCCCCCAAGCATTTGTAGAGACATTGCGAAGATGCCCCCAACTGTGATAACCTACAAAAAAAATAAAAAGTAAAAGTAAAAGTAAAATAAAAATAATATTGCTCACTTGCTAGGCGAGACTTTTTGCCACATGGTGGACTTGTGATGCTCGATAGCTAGTCGAGTCTTGAGGAGAATGTAGTGTGTTCTTGCGGCTGGGGAAAGTCTTTTTGCTCGCAATGTAACAAGGCTAGCGCTTGCTGCTCGGGGAGACTGGCAATTGCTTGTGTTGAGTACGAGTCTTTATGATAGCGAAGGTGCAAGTCTTTGTACTCGCGTGCAAGGCGAGATTTTATGCTTGAGAAGGTGCAAGTCTTTGTACTCGCGTGCAAGGCGAGATTTTATGCTTGTGATAAATGCAAGACTTATGTGCTCACGTGCAAGGTGAGTCTTTAAGTGCTTGCGATGTGATGCAAGGCTAAATATTGAAGGTTCTATGCAATCCTCATCTTGAACTCGATCATGTCGCTATCCAAGAACCTCGAACCCGTTCACCTATCATGTCGCTATCCACGAATCTCGAACCCGATCATGTCGCTATCCACGAACCTCGAACTCGATCATGTTGCTGCCTCAAGTGCATATAAAAGTTTCTCTAACACTTTGGATGTTTCACTTCCATGTTGTAGGAAATTCAAAAAGGATTTTAAACCGCCAAAAATCACTCAATTCGGACTTAAAACAAAGAAGTTATTGACGAAACAAGTTTCGAAAGAAGCGCGTCTTTGTTGAATACGTGGCGATCTTGATCGTGCAGGATCGATGACGTGTCACTGCTGATCGGGATAACATTGCTGACGTGGCAACCCATATACTGACGTGGCGATGTTGGCTGGACAACTGTCGCTGACGTGGCTGTGTACGATGATGACGTGGCATCTGAGTCATTGATGCCGTGGCAATATGTGCTGACGTAGCATTATTGACTGGACTGTGTTTGATGACGTGTATTTGACGTGGTGCTGACTGTACACCGATTAGTCAGCCCATGAGAAGCACCGGATCGATGTTGTACCTGAAGCTGGATGAGATTTCAGCTTTTGCAACGCTTTCGCAACACTTATGTCATTTGTTGTGTAAAGTATTTCGCAACAGTTTTCTCTCGTTTTCTCCACACTTTCTTCAACTATTTTTCAACTTCGCAACAGTTCTCGTTCTTTTGCAACGTTTACGGAAGAACCCTAATAAATAATTTGTTTTTTTTTTTTTTTTTTTTTTTTCATGGAATCTCGTGCATGATTTATTCCACACTTTTCTCAATGGTAAAAACACAATTGTTTTCACGAATCCCTTAGTCGGCGCCAAAGATGTTGGCGCAAAAATAATTACCCCAACACTCCTCGAGATGTGTGTATGATGATTTGTTGCGAAATTAGGGTTCTAAAACAATAGAAAAATAAATAAGAGGAGATAAAGAATTTAACGTGGTTCGGCAAGTTGTGCCTACGTCCACGGATGGAATCCCATAGGGAGATATTGTATTAATGTGTGATTACAATAATTTGGTTAGCTAACCTAGAACTCCATGTTGGAATAGAAATTTCCCCCCTCCATGTAGGAATAGAAATTTCCTCCTCCTGAGTTGGATTTTTAGACTCTATTTATAGGCAAAAAACCCTAATCTAGTTCCATAATAACCCTAGATTTGTAGTTATCCAAAATAACCACATGGATTTGTAATTATCCTTTAATATTTGTGTCTATCCTTGAAGATGCATGTCTATCTTGAGAGATTCTTGTATATCTTCACATGATATGAGTTTATCTTAACAGATCCTTGTATATCTTCATAATATTTGTATCTATCTTGGGAGATTCTTATCAATCTCCCAAGATTTTTAGCTATCTTGGATGACCCTTGTTTATCTTCCAAGATTTTTGTCTATCCCAAAATGACTTCTATAATAAGTCATTTGGGCTTCCATAATAAGCTAGACCGGGCTTCCATAATAAGTCCTCTGGGTTTTGGAATCTTCTTTAACGGGCTTTTTGGGCTTGATTCATGGGCTTCTAGTGTATTTTATACACGGTAGAAACACTGTTATTGAACCACCACCACTTGTTTCTGCCATGATTGTGTTGTCGTCGGTGATAAAAGAACTGTTTTTGTTATTATTTTTTGGGGTTAGATTTTCTTTTTCTCTACACAGAAGAGGGAGGGTGAGAGGCACAGATTAGATCCCTAGTAGAAAAAAAACTATAAAGAACTATTTAAAAGGGTTAAAAGATTTAGGTTTAAGGGGTATCACCATTGATTTCGATTTTCATTTGTTTCATCTAACGACTATAACGTATTCACTAAATGGTGTGCAAGATAAGATTTTTAAGGTGCCATATCTTGGAAAGCGATTGACGAACTATCTGTCCAATTATGCCTGAATAAAAAATCACTCCTGCAAATCAATGCGCCATAGGAAAAACGAACTCGCGGCTACACGACCATGAAATACTTGAGACGTGCCATAATCAAACTGTTTTTTTTTCTTCTAAGTTAATCTGTCTCCGATTTCCATTAGTCCTTCTCCAGCAATCTTGTGATCATATTCTGTAACTCGTGCAATAAGTTAACTGATTCATGTCTATTGTGTGGTTAGTAAATTCATGAACTTCAGTACCTCTAAGTTGTAAAGGGATCATTCTCTTATTAACTTCCCAAAATTCCAATAATCAGTTTGCACTCAATCAATCTTTTATAATTATATCATTGATTCTAGATTAACAACTTAAATAACAAAATCTAGTACAGCTATTGGGAACTTAAAAATCCAGCTTACTTATTTTGATCAATAAAGTTTTGGTTTGATTAATAAAGTTTTGGTTATCGGTATAGACTTCCTGTAGGAAATTTAACTTCTTAATCCATCTACAATTGAAAGGGAGGGTGATTCTAAATTAGATTTTACAATTACACAAGTCACTGACCTTAAACGATATAATAAAACTGTATGAGAAACAAGAATTACTTGCCCACTTAAAAGGCTTTACTAGTGAACAGTCACGAGATAGTACACCTCCACCATTTGTGGGTTGTAGACCAGCTTTATTTCGTAATTTCTGGATCTATTCATAAACCACTTCCTCAAATGATAGAGTAATGCGCCAAAATAGAGATGAACGATAGCAGTTAATTACTCTATTAAGAAAAAAATTACTGTATTTTCCAATCAGAAAACTACTCTCATTACAAAGTTTATTAAGAAAGCTCTCTTTACAATAAGTTTCAAATTTCAATATTTTTCACATATAGAAAATGAAGAGCAGAATGTAGCCAAGATAAAGGCAAAATGTACTCAGAATCAAAGGGATTAAATGAGAGAGCAATGCATAGAAACAAATTTCGGTGTGGTGATTTTTCAATAAAAGAAACAACATTCATCCATACATGTATCTTTTGAAAAGAATTTAAACGGGTAACAAGAGAGTAATAACAATTTGTAAAACAAGTCAAATTTACAATTTATTTACTCATCAAACTAAATACACGTATAACGTTCAATTCCACTTATGACAAAACAAAAATTCATCACAGATTTATCACCAAGAAGAATACAACGATCTACAGAAACGCCACTTCCAAATTGGAACCGACAACTAAGAAGAAAACAGTGATATAAAAAAGAACAAGATGATGATCAGATGCTTCTTTCAGACTTCTACCGAAGCTAAATTCCGCAACAAATTTTACGACTATGAGAGGAGATATCATAATACTGGTACATTTTGTTTTTGATAAAGCTATTGAACCTCAGTCTGCTGCCATGATTTTGTTTTATCGATGTATGATGTATCTGCATCATCACCACCACACCAGATCTTTTGTTTTCAGAAGTTATAATTTTGAGAGGAGAATGATTTTCCAGTTGTTATGTTGATGATTAAGGGTTAGGGTTTGGTTTCTCTCATCTTCCCTAAACTGATGGAGACGGCACAGTTGGGATTCATTCTCTAGTAGAAAACTTTACCATTTATAAGGGTTGCAATTTAGGGTTTAATTGATATCGTTGATTTCAGTATTTTCTTATTTTGATCTAACGGCTGGATGATGAACGCTTGTGTTAGGAATCTACACAGGTGGTGGCCATGCTTTACGACATAGACTTACGTTGTTCCTTGGATCTGATAAACATAGTGAATATACATTGCATATGATCAATCTACGTGCCCAAACTAAAAGTGGAAATTATATAAATACCCCTCCTTTTCATGGATTTCACAAATACTTTTATCCATCAATAATTATACCCCATCTTCTAAAATGTAATCTATTTAATTTTGAATCATACAAAATCATTGAAAAAATGGAACAAAGAATAAAAAATTGGTTGGGCAAGATATTGTCACAGCCAAGTAAGATTGTTTTAAAAAAGTCAGTCCTCTCCGGTATGCCTATTTTTACCATGGGATGTTTTGTTCTTCCTAAAAAGATAACAAAAAGAATAAACGACATCCAAAGGGACTTTTGGTGGGGTAAAAACACTAACTCAAAGGGTATGTACATTAAATCTTTTGACTTCTTATGTAACACACTAGACCAAGGGGGTCTAGGTTTTAAAGAAGCAAACAAGGTGAACCAGGCTATGATCAGTAGAATAGCTTGGCGACTAGTTAGCAACCCTGATGATCTCTAGGCCCAAATTCTTAAATGTAAAGATTTTAAAAAATCAGGAGATCTACACTCCAAAAAGAAATCTCAAGCTTCATGGATTTGGAAGTGTATTTTACACGGAATAGCTCACATAAAAAAAGTATAACATTTGGGAAGTAGGCAATGGTATGCTGATAAACATTTGGGATGATTGTTGGCTACCAGGTAGAAGAGAGACTTTTTTATCAGCATAAGTGGAATATTGATTTGTTACATTCTCTTTTTGATAACTCAAATGTGCAAATGATCACTAATATTAGATTATATCTCACACCTGAAGGATGTCTGAAAAACGATAAACTCAGGTGGACTTTAACAACGAATGGACAATTCTCTATAAAGTCTCTTTTTGCAAAACTATCTAATCCTTTTACTTTAACTCCTGTCAAAACAAGAATCTTCTGGAAAAGAATGTGGACTATGGATACCTCACAAAGGATCAAATTGTTTATATGGAAATGCTTATAAGATGCATTACCAACAAAACTTAAGATCAAATCCATAAACAATAAGTGTGTTTTATGTCAGACTGCTGTGGAAACTACTTACCATCTCTTTTTTGAATGTGCTTATGCCAAGGAGGTATGGAATCTACAGCCGATGGCCTTACAGGGAGTTTCTCAATCTCAAAATTCTTCTACTTTGCACAACACTTTCTTGCACAAATATAATGAATGGTTAGCAGGGGATATAAATTCTATTTCTATGGCTCTTGCTGCAACCAAATGTTGGTTTATTTTGAAAGAGAGATGCCTTAGAGTCTTTGAGAATAAATCTAGAACACCTACACAGCTGGCCTTAGACATAATACGACACTATGACTATTGGCATCCAACTCACTTGCATAACTATTTGTAGGTGAAAATGGTTTCTACTAATTTTGGTAATTGCGGGTGTGAAAGTGAGAAACAATTTAAACCCTAAACAATGTACTGCAAGGGAGTACTTTAGATTCGAGAGATCAATCTGTACAAGTCCGGCCTAAACCAAGAAATGGCCGTTCCATACTTGCTTCGGTCACAAAGTGGAGGAGAATGGTTGGTTTAGGGAGGGAAGCGAAGAGAGTGTTGAGGCCAGAATAATTCTGGAAGAGTAGTACTTTACTTGTATCAGAAGGTGAAAGCTTTGGGAAAGCTAGCAAGAGTTGCCTTTCTGAGTGTGGTATTTTTCCCTGACCAAGAACTTGTTGTTCTGGTGGAAATAGGTAAGTCTATTTATACAAGTCTAAAAAGAAACGTACTCTGGCCTCATAAGAAAAGAAAATGGATGAGTTAAATGGGAAGAGGTGGTAACGCCTGGTATTGATGGAATTTTATGGAATTGATATTCCATAATGAAAGAGTGTTTCCGTTGCTTCCTGCATTTACTAACCGTCTTATAAACAATAGGTTTTAGATCATCGGACTTTCCTAGCCCCCAACCACGTACTTAAGCTGAACGAGTCATGAAAACAATGTAATTGGAGAATGCTTTTGGGGTTTTGAATCGATATTTGTTCTTGCTTTTTTTTTTTTTTTTTTTCCAGCATATGTTTGGGTGGTAATTGACCAAGAGGAGTATGGTCCTGATGCTATTATTATTGTGAGAGCAATCATGCAAGCTGCTGATTAAATTTCTCGAGGGGTAGTTAATTAATGATCATTTCCCACTTACGCATGATTAAGAAATGGTACGTACTCAAAGTGACACGAATGAGAATGAGGTTTGTATGACATTTATGTTTAGTGTTGATTTGGGTTTATTTGTTTAGTTCTTAATTGCTTAAATGGTAGAGCTAAATTATAACGTTTTGTTGTGTTGTCCAAGTAGTTGCTAGTAGAGTGTTAGAGATACTTAGACTGATAACACCACAGTCATAACAATTTGTAAAACCCAAGTCATTTTTTAATAAAGCATGGATGGAGAATTAGTTAAGCACAAACTGCAGTGCATCTGCTCACTAGTGATTGATGATATCTGTGAGTGGAGGTTCTTTCCCATCTGCAGCCAAGACAAGACCATTGCAAATGACATTCTTATATGCTGATTAAACAAATGACATTCCTTCAACATTCTCAAATGGGTGGTAAATGTAAGTGTAAGGATGGACCCACTCTCAAACCAGCAATCAGATATATCCTCAACGCGCCTCCAAACTCAGGACCACGATTGGTCATATGATTAATCTTATCACGGTGTAGATCAGTCACTTATTCCTGACCGATCTTACTCCTCACAGTTAACACCAGAGAGTTTTCTAGCTTCGAAGTTGATGACTGCTCCTTCCTTGACTTCCTCACTGATCCAGATAGGAAGAGTTGTACCCTCGAAATCAACTTCGGCTTACAGCCCAGTCCTTTGCATTTTCCAGCCAATTGTGGACACGCTTTTCCTTGAAGATAATCAGGAGCTCATGAAAGCTCTTTGTTATTTTCTAGAAAATGGCCTCCAACGAAACAAATCATCTTGAAACTGCTCCATAAGTAAGAGTATCAGATCTCTAAAAGAAAGGATAAGAATGTGTAAATGTTTGAGATTTGACAGGCGTCCCCTTTGGCTTCACAGCAATGACAAAGCTTTTATCCGTATCCTTATCCTTGACATACCGCCCAGAAAAATCAGGCATCCCTGTTGTAAAGCACCCTTAGTCATCATCTGCTACAATTGTGTTTTCCACTTTGGGATGATCCAATTTGCAATACATAAAAGATAATCATCTTCTTCAAATGCAGGTGCCCAGTGAATAACACCATTACCACTGTCATCGGTGACACAGTTATCTGCTACTACTCAGCTGAATGCTGAATCAGAGAAATAATCAAACAAAGGAACGTACTTCAATCCACAAGGGAAGCACAGGCCATTGTCTCCGATTATTTGATACACAAATAGCACACAGGTGATTTAAATGTTCAAATTTAAGATTTATTCTTGATGGAACTAACAAGAAATTCAATTGGAGAAAACTTAAAAAAAAAAAAAAACATAATTGATATTAAAACAGCATGTTAAAACAGAAATCTAGCAAAGACGGGCTTCTCAACATTTTTTCTCACCCATTGATGGTTCTTTACTTAATTATCTTTGATATTGTGTTCATTGTCTAATTCTTTATCTGGATAAGACTTCCTTCCTTTCATGATCTGTTCATGTAAATACTAACTCCTCCCATTTCATATCTCTTTCGCTTTAGACCAACAGAAATTTGGCAAGATGGAGAACTAAAGACTGGCAGATCCAAATTCCTGAGCCTAAAAAAAGAATAAATCAAAATTTTGAGAGGAGAAATCATAGTGCTAATCATTGCTTCTTATTGTTGCTGATGCTATTGATTTCTTCTGCCATTATTTTTCCATTGTTGACGGTGATGATAATAAAAGGTAGATAGATGAGATAAATGTTATGTTGATAAAGGGTTAGGGTTTTGTTTCTCTCTTATTCTTTACACAGATGGAGGCGGCACAGTTGGGATTCATTTTCTAGACATTGCTCGATTAATTTAGGGTTTACTTGATATCGTTGATTACAGTATTTTCTTATTTTCATCTAACGGCCGTGGCGCATTTATTTCCTGGTCGAGGTGCATGGGTTTATGACTTGTTAGCTGATGAACGCTTGTGTTAGGACTCTACACTGATGGTAGCCATGCATTACGGCACATGAATGCGAACATACATTATAGGTTATGTTAACTTTTTCGTATAATCAATTTATTTAACTTATTAACTGATGAAGTATGCATTTTTATTTTTTTTTGCGTCTCCCTCGGGTCAAAGAACTCTCATGAGAAAATATTGACTTATGAAGATGTAAAAAACTCAAATATACAAAGACTTCTTAAAGTTCTATGGGAAAGATATCACATCTCATTAAAGACAAAAACATATATCTTAAAAAATTAAATCTCAGTAAGAGATGTAAGATTTTTGAGAAGAAAAATCATAATGTGAAAATAATCCGTCAATGTGGACGCTATTGAACTATCCTCCTTGATGTTATTGTTGCTGCTGCGATGTATTTGCTTAGCCGCCATGATTAAGGTTACAGATGAAGAAGAAGGAAGAAGCTACTGTAATTTGCATTTCTCTGGTAGTCTGGTTAAGGTTTTTCCTAATAAAGGGATGGATGGAGACGCAAAAGTCTACTACCACTGATCCTTATAATATAAATGGTTATATAATTGCGGTTTAGTTGAGGGTTCATTTGCTATCGTTTGATTTTAGATCTCTTTGTTTTAATCTAACGGCTTATCCTTGTTTTTATTAGGGTTCAGTCGTTAAGAGATTTGGGCATCTATCGAGCATACTAGTATTATTCGTACTTGACTCATATAAGTAAATGTTGACCAGTCTATAATTTTTATTGACTAGATGAATAAAACTTGACCGACAAAAATGTTACCATTGAAAGAGAAATACGGAAGGAGTTTGAAGGAGTTGAGACTTAGAAAAACTTATTGTATTTATATATCGATACTTACAGGACATTCCGATCTATACAAGAGATATAACATGCGCAAGAATATTACAGGATATTACGTGAATAACAAGAGTTTATATTTAAGGAAACTCAAAACTAGGTTGCTTCCGATAGCTTACTTCCGTAACATTTCCAACAAAATATTAAATAACGAAGCAATTAAGACTCAAAAGGAGTCGGTATTACATTAGAAGTCAAGCCATCTAATATGGAGCCTTGAATATGGAAATGTTTAGAAGAGGTTGTACATCTAAAATGTTTAATAGGGTCGTGTCCACAATTTATAAGGGCCTTCTTCTACATACCCCCATAAATACTAACCATACCCATTTATCTACATACCCCCAACATTTATCTACCTACCCCATCCGTAAAAAATTTATACCCCCGAACAACAAATTAGAAATAGAAATAGAGACACAAGCCCGTGAAATCGATGAAAATATGGAGTTCTTCTTCTCCATCTGTAAGGGAAAAGCCTCAAACTTTAGGAATATACATATGGTAGGATTAATATCGATTGTGAAAACATTTATCATCATCTTGAGAACAAGAATTAGAGAAAAATTGAGCTTGGTAGGGAACTGTTTGATCAAATGATTGGTCGAAATACAGGATCAGTGTAAACACAAATGAGTTTTGAGTGCACACATACTGTTTGATATAATTACTCATCCCTGTATAGTTTCTTGCAACATGTCTGTGGTGGTTAGGAAATGTATATACTGTTTAAGTGAATTGATTATATCGTTGAGCTGAGAACATGATTTTTTTTTAGATTGATTTTTCTCGAACACTTTTACTGATGATAATTGTTGGTGCAAAATTAATCACCCCAACAATCTTCGAGATGTGCGTATGATGATCAAATCTCCACCGTTGATGAAGAATCTCCAAACAATTGATCAAAAAAAGTGGGGGGTACCTGCAAAAACACTCCGATGCTAAAATCAGCGGATGTTCTATGCAAGTAGGTTGTTAGGAAAAGGAAAGAAGTTGTGTAATTTTTGTGCTGAGATTTAGCCTCTATATATAGGCAAAACTAGATGTAGCTTTAGGGTTTTGATAGTTATCCCAATAACTTCCCTCATCTGTATAAATCCCAAAACACGTGCAGATTCATGATAAACCCTAATATTTATCATAATCCTTATTTATCTTGAATAATAATTATCTTGAATAATTATTAATATTTCAGATAATTATCCCTTTAATTTAGGATCATGTATTTATATCAAACAATATTAATAATTATAAATAAATATTGAAGACTCATAGGCTTCAATAATAAGCCTAGTGGGTTTCCACAATAAACCCATTGGTTTCCCTAACAACCCAAACCTTGGCTTCCACAATAAGCCATGTGGGTCTCCACAATAAACCCACCGGTTTCTACAATAAACCGTACCAGGCTTCCACAATAAGCCATGTGGGTCTCCAAAATAGACCCACCGGTTTCCACAATAAACCGTACCAGGCTTCCACAATAATCCATGTGGGTCTCCACAATAGACCCACCGGTTTCCACAATAAACCGTACTAGGCTTCCACAATAAGCCATGTGGGTCTCCACAATAGACCCACTGGTTTCCACAATAAACTGTACTATGCCCATTCCGAATAGCTTGTGCGGCACGCACATACACTATTTATATAGGGTACAAACATCGCCCCCTCTTAATTCTCAACTTGTTGATGGATTAAGAAAATAAAAAGAAGAACTAACCTTCGTGGCTCGCTCCAATTTTCCATATGCTTCTTATCCGATAACCTTTCTTGTCCTTGGCCAGCTTGTTGTGTGGTTTTGCCCCAAAGTCGACCATATGCCAAATAGATCGGCATGTTATGTTCTCTTGCTCTCCATTTAGCTAACAATTGACCGACATGTTGGTGTGACATCGACGATACGCTTCACACCCAGCTAAACATACCATAACGACATGTTAGGCTTCCATAATAAGCCATGTGGGTTTATACAATAAACCCAACGGTTTCCACAATAAAACGTACTAGGCTTCCACAATAAGCCATGTGGGTCTCCACAATAGACCCACCGGTTTCCACAATAAATCATACTAGGCTTCCATAATAAGCCATGTGGGTCTCCACAATAGACCCACCGGTTTCCACAATAAACCGTACTAGGCTTCCACAATAAGCCATGCGGGTCTCCACAATAGACCCACCGGTTTCCACAATAAACCGTACTAGGCTTCCACAATAATCCATGCAGGTCTCCACAATATATCCACCGGTTTCCACAATAAGTCGGGCTAGGCTTCCACAATAAGCCATGCGGGTTTCCACAATAAACCCACCGGTTTCCACAATAAAATGGGTTAGGCTTCCACGATAAGCCATGCGGGTTTCCACAATAAACCCACCGGTTTCCACAATAAACCGGGCTAGGCTTCCACGATAAGCCATGCGGGTTTCCACAATAAACCCACCGGTTTCCACAATAAACCGGGCTAGGCTTCCACGATAATCCATGCGGGTTTCCACAATAAACCCACCGGTTTCCACAATAAACCAGGCTAGGCTTCCACGATAAGCCATGCGGGTTTCCACAATAAACCCACCGGTTTCCACAATAAACTGGGTTAGGCTTCCACGATAAGCCATGCGGGTTTCCACAATAAACCCACCGGTTTCCACAATAACCCGGGCTAGGCTTCCACAATAAGCCATGCGGGTTTCCACAATAAACCCACCGGTTTCCACAATAAACCGGGCTAGGCTTCCACAATAAGCCATGTGGGTTTCCACAATAAACCGGGCTAGGCTTCCACAATAGGCCATACGGGTTTCCACAATAAACCCACCGGTTTCCACAATAAACCGGTTTAGGCTTCCACAATAAGCCAGATGAGTTCTTTCATATTTCTCCTTTGCTCCTCTCGCTCCAATACGTCCAATGATATTGAGATGCGTCCAGGCTTGCATCAACATTTTCAAGTACTCAGATGTACTCCAAAAATTCCTTGTAAAAAATACTCACGTACTAGCTTGCCAAGCAGGGCAATGATAACCCATTTTCTAGCAAAAAGGCCCATGCGATACTCCTGCATTGCTTTATGCCATGTTGATCCGATTATTCCTTTGTGAATGTCTCAATAGCTTTATGCCTTGGTGCGGTCTTCTTACTGCACTAGTACAATTATGGGTTTTCGTCATGTTGTCCCTAGTCACGGTTGTGGCTATAAACGTGACTAATGTTTGGTTAGTCCCGGATAAATATGTGATCGTGACCATTTCTGATCTATTTGGACACGAATATGTTCAACGCGTGTCTAATAATCCTCGATCCGCATTTTCTTAACACGATTAAAAGTTAGAACTACTTCGGTTTCTCAACCCACCTTGTAACTCCCACGACCTACTTCAATTTCAACTTCCTACTGGATTTCCAGTTTTCACTTCCTTCTCATTCTTCGGAGCAGTCTTTCCTCTTTACTTCTCTCTCTGTAATTGGAACTCTAATAAAAACCCTATTTTTTCTATATTGCTTGTTCGATCTGATTTCATTTTCCTATGGAGTATGGATCGGAAGGTCCAATCAGTCATTTTTTTTTTTGGTTTCTCTCTACATCTCTATTAAGTTAGAAATTTTTAATGGTTGAAATTAGAGGAAAACGTAGTAAACAATGGGTCTTGCTCCTTCGATGAAGGTAACACTGCTATTATTTTGTTCATGGGGATCTACACCAGCTTTTATGATTGATGTTATTTTGGGATTTCCTTGTTGTTGTGCAATTAGGTTATCTCTGTGAAAGCTGATTTTGTTTAGTAAACTGTGTGTCTTTAGGGCATACAATTTGATTGTGTTCGATGAAGTTTGGATTGGGTGTTTCTGGTAAGAGTCTGAAGTCGTTATCAAGTTTTGCGTCTCGTTTATGATTAATAGATGTAATATCAGTATGAAATCAGGGATTCGTTTTATTTTAGGAGTTTTCTTATTTGAGATCATAGTGAATTAATTCCCCAATTTTGATTGTATTTGAAATTTAAAAACAAGTACCCCAAGATATGCATTTCTGGAGTCAGAGGGATCCATTCCTTTTCTCTCTATATGAAACGTAAGTTGGTTTCCCCCTTGGAATCTTATTTTAGGTTGATACCTATTTTAAAGATGAATCAGCTTTCCATGTTGCTTTAGCAGTGAATCCAAAGATCATAATGACAACTAGTCGAGACATTATATTCTTGAACTTATAAGGCCTTGCAGAATCATAGACTATATAAAAATCAGACTTCCCTTCTTGATAGACGAAAAAAACGATTGGTTTGCATTTGATACTTTGAAATTGTTACTAAAGATGGTCAGGGATTTTTTCACTGAAAGGTTCCCCATACTGGTCAACTTAGAAACTCATGCTTGTGTTGGAATTATTCGACGATCTTGAAACTTGTAGCTTAATAATGCATATGTGAATTTAGAAATTAAATTCATATGTGATCCTATCTTTTTGGGATAAAAAATGGAGACAAGTTAGACTGAACGAATATTAGTAATATTCAGAGCTAATCAGTATTGGTATTTGTTGTATTAGCAGTAAAACTTACGCATCGATTTATTTTTTGTAGGTATGCAGTGCTAAGATGAGCATGAGTAATGAAGTTGATGTTGAAGACTATGTATATCTCCTGGATAAAATCATATGGTTGTCATGGATGCGGCTTGGTTCCAGCAGGCAGCATCGATGACAGAGTTTGATTGGCTCGGTCACGAACGCCTGGGTTCCCATTCTGAAAGGTTTGTGATATTATTTTTTTATTATTATTAATGATTGAAGTGCTAAAAGTATGCAAAATTCGATCCTTAGATTACTCTCCTTATTTCCTTGGTGCTTCATTCAATGTATTTGATATCCTTAACCTAATGTGGCTTTGGTTCAATTTTACAACAGTACCTATAACAATTGCCCAACGAAGCCTTTCTATATGAGATTTTAGAGCTCTGGTTTCGTTCTCTCAGTTATATGTGGTTCAATTGCAGGTAAACTTTTTTCCTCAGCTGAAATATTAAATAATCTGTAGTATTGTACTGATTCTAAGTCATGTGATTACGTTTATCCTCGTGTCTTTCATCGAATTATCGGAAAACTTGGATGCATAATACCAAATCAAGGTCTGTTGATGGTAGTTTTATAGACTGTAAATCCATGTTGAGTTTTTTTCAATGGGATGAACTTCGAAGGTTTGTAAACTAAACTTATTAATGAAACTGAAAGTTAGTTTGGCATGAACATTTGCTCTATTTAATTAGGACCACCACCATTGTCTTACCAAAACAACTGTTATCGGAGTTGTTGTATAGCTTTAGTTGACAGTTCATATAAGGATGGGGATCCAAATTTCATCCGATATATCATCTCTTTTCACATGATCGCTGAATTCTATCTTTATTGTGTCCAGTTTTTCTATTAGTGGTCATTGTTTTACTGACTTATATCTTATTATGTGAAGTATTTTTTTGATGTAGATGCGGCCACAACCAAGACTACAGATTTTAATAAACTACGGATTTGATGATGAAGATAAGCCCTTAGGATTGCATTTGATTGAGGTAAAATTGAGTTCATTCTGACGGGGTTGTTTGATAGGGATTCTGATCTCTATTTTCTTGCAAGATATTTCTTTTTTTGAATATAGATCTTCAAATGTTGTTATGCCTTATCAAAGGGTTAATCACTTTTCTTCACTTTGTAAATGTGATGTCATGTCACTTGGAATAATGAAGGAACATAAAGCACCAGAAATACTTTTAAAATCTTACTTCGTGATTTGAGGCTGAAAACTTGCACCACGTTCTGTATGACTTGTTTGATTTGCAATAGAAATTCATACTTAGGAGTATGTATTGGAACTTGACGGATATACTTTGTTTTATTTTTCTCTTTTGTAGCCAAGCAACATCCTGGCTACAGAGTTTGGAGGAGCTCTTGCAGTGTGATTGGGCACAACCATATTGAGTAAAGCAGACATGGAGTAGGAAAGCAATGGAAGCGCAGTAATCCTTCGGAAACTCTGTTGGATTCCGAAAGTCCGCCCTTCCTTCTGTTCTATGTGATTTTGATACTTGCTGAATATATTGAGATGTCTTTGTTATTAAACTCTTGTTGAATCCGTATATCAAGATAAATGTAAACTACGTTGATTTTGCAAGATATTATCAGATACAATGCCATGCTTAGTAATTTTAATAAGATTATTTCACTGTTTTTCCAAAAAAAATATTCATAAGGCAGATAAATACGATTAAACATCCAAATCTTACATATGTTCGATAGCTTAAAAATTGGTCACGGTAATAAGAGAGAATCCGTGTCCAATGACCATGTTTGGTCACGGTATATTCTAGCATCCTGTGACTAAAGATCAAACTTGTCACGGTGTACAATGAAAATCCGTGACTATTGAAGTTGTGGTCACGGTGGATTTTAGAAATAGTCTCGAAATTCACCGTGACGAAATATTGGACTTTTGGCCTCGCAGGATTTAGTCACGGTTTTTCAAAAATGAATCACCGTGGCCATAGACATTTGGACACGGTAAATTAACGTGACTAAAGGCCATTTTTGTACTAGTGTTGGTGCCACATGTCATAGTGTTCAGTTAGCTGATACTAGTTGACACGTCACTGTTACTGTCGCGTCAATATTATGTTGGAGGGAGGAACTATAAAAAATATCGCCTCGAACTCCTCCATAATTTTATCTTGTGCAGCAGTCAATCGTTCCTTAAAAAAGTGGTGCTCCATTCACCGTATTCATCATAAACAACGATCATCATCTTTATTCTTCTTCTCAAGTAAATACTCTGTCGTAACTTTGGTACGAGGTGCTTTTATTAAAGCCAAATATCTCTTTTGCAGTATGTCACGCCTCCAATTCCAACGACATTACGAAGAAACAAACTGCTAGATAAAGACTGGGGGTTACCTATATGGTACAGGTCGCCAGTTTTCTTTGCGCATCTTCCCGTCTTCCTTTCCTATGTGGTACAGGTCGCCAGTTTGCTTTGCGCAGCTTCCTGTCTTCCTTTCCTAGACACGAGGGTGTTCACACGCAGGTGTCACTCTTCTTTGATTGCATGCTTGGCGACACTTTAGCCGCCCATAATATCTATAGAGATATTCCCAAGTAGAAAAGACGCCCCCATGTGAAGCAGGAACTAGATCTATTATATCCGTTCCTCACTTGCTAGACGACTCTGGGCTTATGATCACATATATTTCCATTGTCTTCTTATTTCTGGTTCCATCATGATTTTTCCTTTTGGAATCGCTCAAGCGGGACATTATAAAGACACCCCAACTGTAATAACAAGGCTAGCTCCTGCTTCTCGATGAGACTGTGTGATTTCCAAGGTGCAAGTCATTCATACTCACATGCAAGACGAGATTTTATGCTTGCGGTAAGAGCAAGACTTATGTACTCACGTGAAAGGTGAGGCTTCAAGTGCTTGTGAAGTGATGCAAGGCTAAATGTTGAAGGGTATAAGCAATCCTCATCTTGAAATTGATTATGTCGCTATCCACGAACCTCGAACTCGACCATGTCGCTATCGACGAACCTCGAACTGGACCATGTCGCTATCGACGACCCTCGAACTCGACCATATCGCTGCCCCAAGTGCATCTAAAAGTTTCTCTAACACTGTATTTTTTTCTTCCATGTTGTATGGAATTGAAAGGCGATTCCAACGAGCCAAAAATCACTCTATTCGGACTTAAAACGAAGAAGTTATTGGCGAAATAAGATTTGAATGAAGCGTGTTGAATAGACTAAGTTTATTCAGTCATGTGTTTCTTCACAAAATAAGACACAGCACAGATTGTCGAAGGAAGGAACTTTCAAGCTATGGATCCCGAGTTCGACTCTCACCTCCTGCACATATTTTTCATCCTTTTGTCGAACTACCAAGGCAACGTAGCATACTCTGCTGACGACTGCATCCGTATGCTGACATGGCATCCAATGAATGGACTGATGCTGCGGACGTGGAGATAAACGTGCTCACGTGGCATGTATACACTGACAGAATAGGTGTTGACATGGCTGCTGACCAGGAGCTGATGTGGAAGCTTCTATGCGGACATGGCAGCATATCCGGTGACATGGAATTGATGACTGTACCGGAGTGCTGCTGACGTGGCAGGTCTCATAGCTGGCATAGCGTAGATCGATGACGTGTCACCAAAAATATCCATGTGTCGCCATTTGATTGACTAGTGGCTGCTGCAATGGCGGATGACGTGGCTAACATGTTCAGTCTGGACCACTTGGGTCGCTGACACATGGCTGAATTTCATACGCTATTATTGGTTAAACCAGTTTGCTAAACCGGAAGTTGGACCTGAGGCTAGACAGATCCTATGATGTGGATTTTGTCGATCGGACGATTCAGATTGGCTGGATCTGGAGCTGTACCAAAGGTTGGATGAAAGAAATCTTTGGCAATGGTTGCTGGAACCCTTTTCGCCACGCTTTCTTCAACTCTTTCGCAACAGTTTCTTCATCTACGTAACAGTTCCTTCCACTATTTCGCAACAGTTTCTTCAACGTCGCAACGGTTTCTTCAATCTCGCAACAGATTCTTTAACTGTTTCGCAACAATTTTCTGAACCCTAACTTTTGTATTTTATCACAATGTTTCGTAGACTTTCTGGAACGTCATTAGAACTTCCTGCAACTTTCTGGAAATTCTGAAAAGGTTGTGAAACCTTCTGTAACTTCTGTAACAGTTGTGACACCTTCAGAATTCTGGAAAGGTTGTGAAACCTTATGTAACTTCTGTAACAGTTGTGAATCTTTCTATAACTTCTGAAAATGTTGTGAAACCTTCTGTAACTTTCTGTTCACAACGATTTTGAAACCCTAATTTCGAAAATCGTTTGAGAACGGCTTCTATCAAATGGGGAGCATGATATTTTCTTCGTAATCCCCTTAGTCGGCGCCAAAAGATGTTGGTGCAAAATTAATCACCCCAACAATCTTCGAGATGTGCGTATGATGATCAAATCACCGCCGTTGATGAAGAATCTCCAAACAATTGATCAAAAAAGGTGGGGGGTACCTGCAAAAACACTCCGATGCTAAAATCAGCGGATGTTCTATGCAAGTAGTTTGTTAGGAAAAGGAAAGAAGTTGTGTACCTTTTGTGCTGAGATTTAGCCTCTATATATAGACAGAACTAGATGTAGCTTTAGGGTTTTGATAGTTATCCCAATAACTTCCCTCATCTGTATAAATCCCAAAACACGTCCAGATTCATGATAAACCCTAATATTTATCATAATCCTTATTTATCTTGAATAATTATTAATATTTCAGATAATTATCCCTTTAATTTAGGATCATGTATTTATCTCAAACAATATTAATAATTATAAATAAATATCAAGACTCATGGGCTTCAATAATAAGCCTAGTAGGTTTCCACAATAAACCCACTGGTTTCCCTAACAACCCAAACCCTGGCTTCCACAATAAGCCATGTGGGTCTCCACAATAAACCCACCGGTTTATACAATAAACCATACCAGGATTCCACAATAATCCATGTGGGTCTCCACAATATACCCACCGGTTTCCACAATAAACCGTACCAGGCTTCCACAATAAGCCATGTGGGTCTCCACAATAGACCCACCGGTTTCCACAATAAATCGTACTAGGCTTCCACAATAAGCCATGTGGGTCTCCACAATAGACCCACTGGTTTCCACAATAAACTGTACTATGCCCATTCCGAATAGCTTGTGCGGCACGCACGTACACTATTTATATAGGGTACAAACAATAATGTCTCATGAATTGTACAATTAGAAATGCCAAAGAGACACATTTTTGAGACAATGTGATCAGAAAATTATGATCTGTATTTAGGTAAAAAAGATTCAAATAGATCTTGACCGTCGGATCTTCCAAATGATACCAGCCCCGTAAAATTGGTATAGCGTTATCTGTGGAACCAAAATTTTAATAAGGGATTACAAGAACACAAAAACGGGTTTGAAAGCCAAAATTATAAAAAAGTTCTGGCGGGAGAGGCAGCTGGGCTGCTCCTCCACTGGTTATGTCTTGTCACACTTTTAATCGGATAGAAGTTAACTAGTTGTCATACTTGTATCTATGGAACCAAGCAGTAGTGATGTAATTGTTATTGCTTCTTAGTTTGTCCTCAACTTGTTTCGCGGGAAACGACTTGTTGTTTGATGCCTCGTACCTCCTTGTATGAACAAAGAATTTTACCTTAGTCTTTTTACCCGGTAATTGCTTGTCAGTTGAAACAAAATTAAGTTGTGCTCGTGGAATCTTCACGAAACAGCGTTAGCTTATCACATAATAACTGGGCTTCTGGTAGAAGTTTAATCAATACGTTCAAGGCCCATATATGTTGAGTCATTGGATCTTCAATATACACCACAAAATGTACAAAGAACATCTTTTGTGCTCCTTTGCTGCCAGGAAATGCAAATTCCGGACTAATGTTTATCCTAAATTGAACTGAGGAATACTTAATCATAGTTAGTAATTTTACAATCGATCTAATATAAAAAAATTAAAATCAAGAACACGTTTAGTTAATTTCCTTCATTTAAACCAAAACAATTACAGATTACAGAACTAAGCAACGCTAGCTTTTCTCTTTTCTACTTTGCTTTCAGATATATAATATTTAAGCTTAATTACATTTTTCAGGTCCTCTTTCTAAACTATTGATCTGATTCACATCTTCTTAGCTAGTGATAATTAAAAATATATTCTTACTGAAGATACTACATCAGAAGACCATAGAAATCTGGATCACGAGGCAAAGAGACTTTAAAGTTTAAATAACTAGAATTTAACAGAAAATTAAATATTTTTGAGAGGAAATTTCATAATGCCAAATACAATGTTGCATTGTTGATTGATGCTATTAAACATGCATCTTCCATGATGTTGTTGTTGCTGCGATGTATTGAATTTTCCATAGAATATAATGAAGAAGAAAGGTGCTGCTGATATTTATTTTCTGGTTAGGGTTTGATTTCTCAAGGAATGGATGGAGGCGCAAATACTAGTAACACTTGTGTACAGTTGCATACGGGCCCGTTTGGTTTATGGTTCATTTGCTATCCTTGATTTCAGTTTTTTTTACTTCATCTAACGGCTCATCCAAGAACACTAGGGCTCATCTCATGCCTTGTCGGCATGGTCATGCACTCATTTCTGGCCTGAAAATTCGATTTTAACCAAATTTTAAGAGAGTTGGGACTTTAGAAGTATTAATCACGCTATAATGAAGTAGGCAATGAACAGAACATTTTGACCATCGGCTGTTGGCTCCCATTCATGTGACGAAAAGTCTTCGAAAATCTTGGTTGTTCTCACTTCTCAACTTCTTCGATTGTTCTGTCGGAAATTCACATTTCATTTGAATTTATCATTCAAAAAATACTAACGTACCAAGCAAATAAACTCCCCCAAAACCGGGGTGAGACAAAAAAGTAGGGCCCACATACCTTTAAAAGGGACCCCATGTTAATTCCTTTGCCGCGGGGCCCACCATCATGTGAGACACCCGGTTTTTGTTTTGTTTTTTTGCCTCGGTTCGTGTAGAATCATTGTTTAGCATTTAAGCAATTCACATTAAGAAGTTCAACCCCACATTCCAGTAGTACCTTTTGTGTGTGCGGATACACCAAGAATGGATACACCTACTAAAACTGCAGGCATGAGGGAATGATTATAATCCCACCAGGGTATGTTCCACTCATTGTGCAGACCACTATTGTTCCCTCTTTTGCAATATTTCCATTATTCTATTGAAACAAGCCCTTAACCCGTGCATACGCACCGGAAATATCAAGATACAAATTAGGACACAAAAACGTATCAAGATACTTAAGGCATGGTGGTCTATTGCATTTTTTTAATGGTAGTTATAACGTACACACGTACCTCTTAATCTTGATGCAACACTTCCATTAGACATGTATGGATTCTGAAGGAAGCAACCCTACAACATGTTTGACAACTACTACCCCTAGAGATTCTATCAGCCAAACTTGGGGGTGAGGGTGGAGAACTTTGGATTCTTAATTCATGAGACAACCAAGAAGTGAAGGTTAGATGCTTGCATCGTGCATGTAGCGTGAAGCTTGAAAATCTCAAGGCTTTAAATCATTGTATCTTGTCTTCTATTCTCATATAGGGTCTTCATTGCCTTGGAGGGCCCATGCTGGGCCTTGTGATTCTCTTTTGGTGATGTTCTTGGTTAGATTATGCCATGATGCAACATAATATAGACTTGTATATCCAACGTAATATTTCTCATCGTCTGGAAAAAACCCATTGATCAAGACGGCCTGGTCTCAGCAATGCAGAATCAATTATCTCTGGCCTGTTTGTGGCACCGATTATAAACACTGTCTTCTTTGCATTCATTCCATCCATTTCAGTTAGAAGCTGGTTCAAAACCCTATCAGCAGCACCTGCCGCTATATCCCCTCCGGTTACTGGCTACATACAATCACAAACATAGTGTATTTCATACAATTAAATAGTAAGATCAAGTGCTGCAAGGATTGGCAAACGTATAAAAGATTTGAAGTCCCATAATTTTCTTCACCCCCTTAAATTTTCTATTTCAATCACTTGATCTTGATTACTATCTACAAAACAATTCACTCAAGTATTTTCTCCCAACTCATCAAAATTACTCATGGGAAACCATGCAATAACCGATGTTAACTGGGCAAAACAGAAAATCTAATCAAACACATATGGTCATGTATGCTGTTACTTTGTACATATAGTTCATGATTACGTTAGAAATATGATTCATTCTAATTATTTGATAGGAAATCATAAACATTTTATCACACCTTGGTACTGCCTTCAGGAAATTTATTTCACACCTTGCTGTTGCCTTCCATGTAACTTTTCCAACCATCCATAGCACATCAATGCATGATTCCTTAAATGGTATATATCTGTAATGGTTAGTTCTATACTGATTGTAATTATTAAGAACAAAGAAAAATTTAACAGAATTTTCCTCCCACCTTATTCTCTGGATCTTCTAATTCTTTGTAAATGTCCATCTTGATTGTTTTATGATACAGAAAGTCTTCTTGACTAACAAAAATTAAAAAAATCTTCTTGACGCAGCATCTTATGTCGGTGTTTCAACTCGTTAACATTAGATTTCGAAGCAGGTTTATATACATCTTTTCTGAAGCGGCAGCAATTTGTTTTGGCACGAAAAACATTAGTTCCCAAAGGACACATCTTTTCGCCCAACCAACAGTCTTTCCTGGTTGAAACATATCGTCATATATTTGGCTAACGATATCTATATCCGACCAACCGATGCATCTTTTGGTGTATACTGGCGTATGCTTTCAACCATGCATGAGCATACCTTTTGAATTATGCTCTTGAAATTGCTTTTGTATGGGAAACTTGTTAAAACTCAAACTTGGTTTTAAACTTGTTAAAACTCAAACTTGAAAGAGGCATGTACTTTATTGAATATCTGAAGTCGATGACGTGGTTCATCACGTATTAGGACGATTATGATTCAGCAGAAATATGAATTATCTATTGCTATGTGATCTCTATACCAAAAGTCTTTGAAACATTGTGCTAGAGGACTGTGTGTAGAAATTTTTTCTTGTCTCAAAACTATTTGCAGAAATTATATAGATGCATATTTTTTTTTTCAAACAGATGTGTCTCCAGAATGTATCATTTGAATGGTAGCTTTTAACATATAAGTTGTGTCTTTTCATATTAAGCTTGACAAAGTGGCTCATATTGGAGACACCTTTGTGTGAAAAGGTATAATGACATGTTAATGAGATGGATAATGGTGATGATGTGGCTTAACCACAAATCAAAATGATTGTGGTGATGCCATGTGGCACTCTTGGGGTCTCTTATTATAAAGAAAGATATTACTAAACTAAACTAAGAGATACAAGTCCGCCAGCAAAATGGTACCTGTAGCGCCACCTAAGCTAGCAGCTGACTAATCCAATAAATTAACTAAATAAAAAGGCACTAAAATCTAAAACATGCACTTAAGCATTCAGTTAAGAAATGCGATACAGAACTAAACCCAAAGCTAACCCCGCTCAGAAATATATATACAAGATATTCTCTCAAATGATACATATATAATAGTCAATTGATTTTTTTTAAATAAAATGTACAACATAATAAATATAACAGAAGATAATCAACTAACGAAGTCAACCTGTGAATCTTTCGTTGTGCAACCCTGATCTGTCACAGAAACTGAAATGGGAATAATTAACATTTAACCTTCTAAGTAATCATAGGCAAGATTTGGAAAACAATACATGTCTTTCCGAAAACATTAAACAGTGACTAAGTCACTGAAATAATCATACATGTATATGGAACAAACTCCTTCGTCAAACAATGTACTAATATGGTTGTAAATTCCTAACCGGAAATTCACACCTATTTAGATATGGATTCCACCAAGACCATGGTGACCAACTCTAAAAAATAAAAGCTGAATTAAAGTAGATATAAATGTGAAGGAGCGTATCCCATATACCACAAGTGGAAATTCTAATTTCCCATAACAAGTCATATTGACAACACAATACAAGTCCTTTACACATCGTGGAAAGATTCACAGAAATAACAGGATTATTATAATACATTTTAAACAAAGCATGAAATGCACGGACAGACAATGCATGATTTTGTTAAGCATAAACTTTAGTGAAAGCAACAATAATGAATACAAAGAGTCAAATGCATTCCCAGACCTTTTTGATAAAAGCCACGCCTACCTCGCGATCCATGATCCACTGGTTCAGCCTTTGAATCGATCATTATTAATAATTAGTTGTTAATTACACAAGAATTCTAAGATTCTAGCCAAAATTGCTCACACAAGAATTATACAATTCTAACTAATAGTCTTAAGCCCATTTACATTTCTATACCCTTTTATTATATATCTTAAGCCCATCTAAGGTTTTTCACATCTTCATAATCCATCTCTTGAGTATCTAAAGATTTACCAATTCATTGGGTTGGTTCTCTAGTCCAATAGCTAAGTCTTATGAGTATCTACAACTTTGTAGAAGAAACCAAAGTCTAATTCGGACCACAAGAGGTCCAAAACATCTAACTAAGAAAACTACCCTAAGCCCAAGTCCACCAACCCAACCCATTAAACTAAGGTCCAGTCCATCTGAAGTCACTAAAAGTCTCGACGGTCAAACTAACGATAAAAGGTTAATTAACAGTCAATAACGTCAGTCAAAAGGTCAATGTCCTGGTCAAGAAGACAACTCAGTCAAGGTCCACTGAGTCAAGATCTTGGTCAAACCGATTCAAGGTCAAGTTAACTCAGCCACTAAGACCGATTAGGTTAAGTCGATATTCACTTTTGACTCAATGATTAACCGAGTCAACTAAGAAAACTAGTCGACATATCCGACCGGGATGACTAATGACCTAATTCTATTGCAGCAACTCAATCAACTCAAATAACAATTCATTTCATTCGATCTTAAACAAACTTCAAATTTCAGTTACAATACTAAACTAAGTTTACCTGCAATTGCAGCTCTAAGCAACACTCCTTCAACATTCAGCTAGCTATAATACTAAATCACAAACAACAACAACAACAACAATAACATTAGGTCTACAACCTGCACCTACAATTCCCTTAGTTCCTAAACCTCCACCAGTTCACCTCTAACTCCCTACTTTAATCACTGTTCAACTCAACATTTCCCCTTGAGCCTTGAATCAACCCCAATAATAGCTAACCCTTCTCCATATAATTTCAATCCATATGTTTCTTCCATTTCTAATTGAAATGATACAACTTCAATCAACCTACAATTATCCTTCATTACTCTTATATACTACATACAGTACCTAACCGATTCATCTAACTTCTCTGCAAGTCTGAGCAAAACTCAGCTACAAATCAATAACAAACACCCACATACTCCAATACAGCCACCTGCTGGAACACCTCATGACTCAACATCATCTCATCTTGTACCTCAACTCATATAAACCACCAATATACACTACTGAAACACACAACCCAACTCAAACAATACTCCATCCATAGTACCAGTTCAACCTTTACTCATACACTCATATCCATTCTGCAATTTCAACTCCAATTACCTTGTGTAACAAAACCTTTCCTCTACCAATCACACTTATAACAAACACAGATAATTATCAACATCACCACCAAATCATCACCTCAACCATCTTCAACTTATACACATACCCTTCATATTTATTTCACCTACACAATTCATACATTCTCCAATATCATGATTTCAACAGCAGCATCACCTGTAATTCATCTTAACTTATACCAATTCCCTTGAAATTCAAATACGATCCTAATTCACAACTGCCAGCTTCATAACCACACATACATCTTAATTTCAAAACTCAAATAACAATCTCATAAACTCAGGAATGAAATAAATAACATTACTATGTTACTCTGAAGAATAATTACCTCATTCCAGAAATACCCACTCAATTGAATTCAGGTTCTGCTTCACCTGACTCAGAAATACCCACTCAATTGAATTCAGTTTCTTCTCAATTTATCACCACAACAACTTCAGAAGTCTCAATTAACCAAACCCATCTTAAAATTTCATCTAAATCTTCTCAACCTTTTCCTAATTCGAGTTCCAGTACACCATGAAGAAACCCTAATTATCGAACTCAAATTACTCTTCAAAATAACACTAAAAATCCAATTAAACAGCAACTCAATTGTTCTTAATCCTTCATCAATTATACGCACCCTAACTTCCGAAACCCGATTTACAATTTATAACAACAACCCAATTTTCTCCAACATCAATATCATATCTTTCAGTTCACCGGCAGTCCCTACATGATCTTTCTCCCCTTGTTTCAATCTCGAATTCATCAATTTGCTTCACAAACCATCATAGAATGAAGAACAGAGGGAGAGCAGAAAAAAGAAGAAGAAATAACGAGAAGAAAGAAGAATAGAAAAGAAGAAGAAAATGAAGAAGAGTTTTATCTTCTCGGTATGAAGATAAGGCCGACCAAAATAACTAAAGGCACCCGACCAAAGGCAGACCTTTGGTGCCCACAGAAGATAACTCGGCTGCCTTGATAAGTCTTGAGTATGAAATGATTATTTTACCCTCCACACAATTCAGATTATTTCTTCTTCGCCCAATATCCGAACGACATGTTCAAGTAGTTCTTTCCGCGTAACTTTTCGAGATATATCCGGTGGTACTAGTTTTGTCTCTGGATCGTTGTTAGATTAATTCCTATTAATTAACGTTCTTGCTAAACTAATCGAGTTATTATCGGCTAAATCGACACTTGACCGGTCTAATAACGTTGACGAGCTCGAGAGTCCTTACAGTACCATTGTTATTCAGTATCCGCTCGCGCTAACTGAGAGATGTAAAACCAACATTCCTGATCATAATGGCCAAGACTTCAAACAAAAACATCCCCTAATAATTAAGTAGTAACCACAACCAGGGACGGGGCATATGACTACCTGAGGCTCAAGTAGAAAACTAATTTTTGCTCCAACAATCTCTCGAGAAATGTTCCAAATAATCAATAATAATCAAAAACGCTGCTTTTAATTCACTTAAACCAAAGCAATACAGATTACAGAACTAAGAAAACACAAGCTTTTCTCATTACACTTTGCTTTCAAATCCAAAATTTAAGGTCTTACATCTTCAGGTCCTTTGAGCAAGCTATTGATTTTGAACTGGTGATCTTCAAATCAAAGACCGCATCGGAAGAAAACGACTAAGTAAAAGATAATAGAAATGCAGGGAAACATGTTAATTCTTAAGAAACACAAAAAATGAGATTGGAACAAATCAAATCCAATGATAAGTCATGTAAGATTTTTGAGAGGAAAAGTCATAATGCCAAGATATTTCTTTATTGTGGACTCTATTGAACAAACAACCATCCACCATGATGTGGTTTCTGCTGCTGCTGCGATGTAGTATTTTCTTAGCCGCCATGATTTAAGTCATATAAGGAGGAGGAAGAATCTGCTGTAGTTTGATTTTTCGGGTTAGGGATTGATTTCATTCTAAAGGGATCGAGGCACAAATAAATTACACTACTGATGCTTATAAATTAATGGTTACACACACCTCCCGTTTAGTTTTGGGTTCACTTGTTATCGTTGATTTCAGATTCTGATCTTTTTATTTCATCTAACGACTTATCCATGTCTTTTGATTAGGGTTCCCTCGTTGGGCATCCACCATGTTGACCACTCAATAATTTTTATTGACTAGATGAATAAAACTTGACCAACAAAAATGTTATTGAAAGGGAAATATCGAAATCATTTTATTTTAGTTTGAACCTTAAATAACATGGCTTGATTGGGGTATACCTAGATTAATTGGGGTATACTCAATTTTAAAGGGACATTTTTGTGGGTTTTAGGGGAGTCCTAATGGGTAAGTTACAAAAATACCCTTACCCTTTAAAAACCTATTACTCTAAATCAGTTTTAATTTTTTTTTCATTTCATCTTTTTCTCTTCTTCTCCTCCCTCCACAACCCTACCGGCTCCATCATCCCCGCCACCACCAAAACACGTCGATTAATTCGTTAACATCATCGATTCAAAAACTCTGATTAATCTTCATCAATGGATCCACCACAACGTAAGGGAACTCGTATGAAGGACGCTAATCGAAAACCCAATCAATATAACCCTGGAATTGCAAGTTTGGTTCAAAAGAAAGTGAAACAAAAAACGGTTGAAGAAGAAGAGATTGAATTCGCTGAAACACGCGAAATGGTGCGATTAAGAAAGTAAGGGCTTGTTTAAACTCACTCTAGTACTTCGATTTCATGTTTGCATGTCAAATTAGGTCAGAAAATTCGAATTTTTGAATTGCCAGTTTCGCCAAAAGAATGTATTTTTTATAGACCTTCTGGGGTTTCATAGTTAGGAGTATCCGGAAAGGTATAAGGTTGAAGCACCTCCGCCGGCTGGGTAGTTTTGAATCGCTACTAGCAGCGCTGCAGTTATCCATATGTATACCATTCCGGCGTCAGTTTTTCTTTAATGTCGTCGGCGTCTTATTAGTTTTTACCCTTCCGGATACTTGTGTAGAATGTTTCCTGATGCCTAGAATTTTTTCATTTGGAAGGGTACTTACATAAAACCATTCTAGCGTTTTGGAAGACGGCGATGTATGGAAAATGGACCCTTCCGACTATTTTATTGAAAAATCCTAAATTTTTCTGCGCTGGAAGGCTATGTTTATAATACACTTCCAGCTTTTTATTAGCCGGCACTAATCTTTTGTTAGACCATTCCGTCCATTTGTCCGCCGGAAATGTTGTATATGTATACACCCACGCCTTTGGTGTTTTTTTTTTGAATTATTCTTGTTGATTGCAACCGCAAATAAGAAAGTCGCTCGTAGAGACTCTTAGTAGTCCTCCTTCAAACCCTCCTCGTGTTGGTGATAAACTCTTGTCTTCAAAACATCGAGGGGCATATGTTGATCCGGGAACGACAAGGATCATTATAAGGAATAATCCAGAACCACCATCTGAACCCAGTGATTCAGAAGACACTCCAGATGAAGACCAATCAATTCCATCTGGTAGAAGAGGTGATGAGGATGATGATGTTTATGAAAGAATTCCGGCTTCTGGAGGAGGAAACAATGATGATGATGATGGTGATCAAGACATGCAACCTATTGGAAGAGGTAATGATGATGATGATGGTAATAGAGATAAAGGTAAGAAAACCGTCGAAGATGAAATTGTTGAAGAGGAAGAGGAACAAGAAGAAGAAGAAGAATGACATGGAGAACAAATTATTGAACCTACCAAAGCTTCGGGTTCAACTTCAACCAGAGCGAGGAAGAGGGTGATCACTAAACTAGCTAATTCTCACATGCCTCCCAAACACTTGATGGTTACACTGAAAGAGGGTGAGCCTCCAAGGGGGACCCCAAGAGATGGTGGAAATGTTCTTTTTGGATACAAAGACTCATGTGCATGTACGATCCATAATACTATCATAAGTAATCTTAATATGTCTTTGTTCTTTATTCAAGTGTGTAACTATCTTAATTAAATTTGCGTCAAGTGTTTGTATTTCTTTTCATTTTTTTTTTTGGTATTTAGGATCACAAGAATGCCATCCGTCTCATGAGGCGCCAAGCTTCGTGTTCAGTGACTCATACTTGGGATATTGACAAGGAATGTGAGGATGTGAAAGTGATTGTGAGGAACTCCGGGTTGATTCATGCGGTTGAGAGTTCGAATATTAATCTTGATAAAGTTACCATCTCTCGCATTCAGGAAAGGTTCTACGGAGAGACTGGTACCATGTTATTCTCATTCGGTGAGATGGCGATAACTCCCGATGATGCTCAACAAATTCTAGGCCTCGATGTTGAGGGAAAACCAGTCTGTGAGGAATTCGATATCTTTTGAGAAGATTTACGATTTGAGAAAGAAATTGTTCTGGTTGGAATCAAAGACGGAGGCTGTTCTTGACACAAAGGATGGTCGTATAACCAAGAAGTTTAATGCGAAGAGGTTGTGGGACACATTATGGGATACACAATCAATCCTTGACGGGGGAAGGAATGGTGAACCCGGTGCGAATTAATTCTTCCACTACGGTTATTTGTTATACATCCAGGGAAAATGTATCTTCCCCGACAGTTCCGGAAACCAAGTCGAGGCCGGTTACTTGCATCTATTGGATCCCTTAAATAAGATGCGTGAGAA